>VWZX01004367.1:1235803-1696015 GCA_013399015.1 Galbula dea | reverse complement strand
TCCTTTCCTTTCCTTTCCTTTCCTTTCCTTTCCTTTCCTTTCCTTTCCTTTCCTTTCCTTTCCTTTCCTTTCCTTTCCTTGCCTTGCCTTGCCTTGCCTTGCCTTGCCTTTCCCTGTTCTATTTTTCCCCTAAGAGTGGGTGGTATGGATTTTCTTAGATGTAAAATAAATCAATCAAGGTGTTCCTTTATTTGCTAGATAGCAGTTCAGTGCTACAGTCTGCACAATTTTCATGCTCAGTAAGGCAAGGCTGCCCTAAAAATGAGGGGAAACAATATACCAGGCAGAAGAAAGTTTCCTTTTGGCACTCTGTCTTTTGATACAGGCCATGATCTTTGTATATTAGAAAGAAGGAGGAGAAGTGCAGAATTATTTTAAAAACATCCAGTAATTAAAAATGAAAGTCCATATTCTTTTGCTTACTCTGGCATTCAACTATAAATAAACTAACAGCAGAGCACCTACTGGATTGAAATTTCCCTGCAGTTCACATACTAACATGGAATGATATTAGCATGGAAAACAGGTATTATTTGTGCTCAGTACTATGTAAAAAAGTGACATCTTTATCCCTCCTTATATGTTGCATATGTAGAAACTCATAACAAAGGATGTGCTGCAGGAACTGCAGGGGGAGTGAAGAAATTAAGTTTATTTTTATTTTGTCAATAAGCATGTGGTATGAAAGCAGGTTTTGTCACAGCAGTTTTAGTTGACTAAAAGCTAACTATTTCAGCTCTCTACTTCATCAAGGGTACCTCTAATCACACTCTAATGAGTGATTCATCTCCTCTACCTTAGAAACACTGTTTAGTGATAGACCATCCTTTCGTGCTGCCCTGTCTCTTGCCACTGACCACAGATGATCTGAATTTGGGTATCTAATTCTTTTTGATGGCTTAAGTGAAATGAGTCTTAATCCTTTGTGTCTTTTCCAGTTTCTGTGCCTGGACCATAAAAAAAAATCCTTCTTCCTGCATTACGTGGCAACATATACTGTGCACTTGCAAAAGTATCGGACTGGACTCTGCCAGCCTAAAACTGGTCTTGTCAGAAGACCTAAGCTACAACTTGAAGACCACAACCTGAAAAGGAATATGGATACCTAAATCCCACAGTGCAAGATATTTGACACTATGTCCTACCACTCAGTGTAAATTAGAAGTTCTTTTTCCCAAGAAGCAACTGTTCTCAATTTTAAAAAAGCCAAACAAGTAGTTTTTATAGTGCCCCAAACATACTATTTCATTCTCCATTTTCTCAAAAGACCTATCCAATTTTGCTTGAAGCAGTTCAGTCCAGCACTGGAAACATGCATTCCAAAAAGGTGATGTTTTAACATAGCTCTAAGTATCTGAAAATGAGCTTTTGGGATGAAAGCACAAGTGTAACTTCATCTGGGAGAACCAGTATGCAGTCTTGTAGAAAAAACAAATGGTACAATATTTCATGCTAGACTTTTAGTGGTTCTGTAGGCATTCCCACTTGTCTGATATAAATGCAGCATAAATACCATACACTTTACTTTTGGCTGTTAGAGATAACCATGAAGGGAGAGCTCATTCATAATTTCACTTTATTTTAGTACTTCCTAAGTTTGAAGTCATTCTCAATTCATTAAAAGGAAAACATTCACTTCAGATTTATGATCCCCATGCCCTTTCTCTCATTCACAGAAGCATTCACATTAAAATCATGTGCACTTTGTCATTACATGATTGACGTTCTTTTAACAGGGTGATGTCCTGGCAAAGCCAGCTACTGAACATACTGACAACATTTTCAGAAGAAGGAAAAGAATAGCTCTGTTAAAGAGAGGTGATGTTGCCAAGAAAGGATGAGTGCCTACAGTCACATCAGACAAGCTTTTAAATCCCAATCTGAACTCCAGCTACTGCATCCCTTGGCAGTGACCTTGGCCCTGTCATTTCCAAACTGTTGTCGGCTATTTTTGACTGATCTGTTGTGGTAGCACAGGGTCTACCAATATAATGATATTAGGTATTTTCTGAGTATTTTGGAACCAGGACCAACTGTTTAGTTCAGCTGAGCAAGCCCTGGTCCCTGCCTTGTGCTCCACCAGGCTGCTGCTACATAAAGAAGTATTATATAGTAATTGCAGCACTAGTGGGACTCTAACAGCCCTTATCGCTGACAGAACCGGAGCTGTTTGCAAGGGTAGGAAAATGTTGCAAATGTTTCCTACTCTAACCAAGGTAACTACGTTTCACCACCTATAAAATAATGCTCCCTTCTTTCACGGGGGCGTTTGGAGGATTATTAGTTGGTGTCTCTGTTCATCACTTCACAAATGTAAAGCACTATGTAAGTGTTATTATTGAAGGGTTGACATCTGTGACATACAGTGTGTATTTTGAATTCTAATTTTAAACCAAGGAAAATCAAGTAAGCAAGAACTGACCATGTGTTAAAAACACTTGAAGCCCTCTTTCTTGTAACTGTTTATCTACATTTTTAAACCTATGTTTACATTGTAGTAACAGCTGTGTTTAAAGGGGACATGACAGAGCAGACTAATTTGTAAAGCTAAACTTGATTTTGAAGGAAAAAAAAGCTAATGTTTGAAAAAACACTTCAAAAGAAGACAAAAATGATTAAAATAGACATAACCATTTGTTTAAACTATGACTTTCTCAAGAAAAACCAGGCTAATGTAAACTGGCCTATGCATAGTCCAAGCAGCTGTTCTGTGTAGCAGTTATACAAACCCCTGGTTTCTGGGAGGGGTAAAATTATGACAAAACAGGTCATTCTCAATGAATGTCTTAGTCAAACTAAGGACTGAATTGCAAACCACATAGGTCAGATTTGCCCCAACCTGTCAGAAGAAAGGAGATCATCTTTTACCTACTTGCCTTCAATTGGGTTTTAGCCATGTATATTTTAAGTGTTTGGTGTATTTGTTTTTGTCCACACCTTCAGCAAACCCAGAGCCAGCACTAGCTGAGTTTAAATGAAATTACTACATTTCCTACTGTAGGCAAGGTCTTTCTTACGGTTTTACACAATTTCTTTCTAGGATGTTGAAATGCTACTGAGATAAATGAGATCTGTATATTTCATGGGGACTACCAGGAGAGATTTTCCATCTTGGGTCAAGTCAGTGGGAAACCTGTATCATTATCATGCTACTTCTGAGAAAATATACTTTGTAAAGAGGAAAAAGTTGTCACATGGCCAAACACTAATCATACTGCACTAAATCTTTCTTTAAAATCTCATTTGAATTCCCTTTCATAAAATCTTCTCTGTTTACTTGATTCATCTGAGGCTTTGTAAGCTCTGTTATCTTCATAGAATACAGCTGAACTGAGTGAGTCAGAGTGGTGATATCATTGGTGGTAATATGACTCAAGTGGGTCCCAAGTCAACCTTAGAGTCTTTTGAAAATCAGAAGTAAATGCTGGAAGCAATGAACAAAGTCCACAACAAACAAATGCAGGGGTAGAGACCAGAAAAATGAGGGTTTGTGCTAACCCGCTCCACTGAGAACAGATTTATTTGTATCTGGATCTCGACGCAGCTAGTAACTACAATAATCCAGCCTGGACAGAATGGGCACAAACATGCAAGTACCCACAGTCTCAACCAGCTTAAAGTTTTAGTCCTGTTTGTGAGCTTTTGTCAGTTTCCATTTAAGAGGTACTGACATTTCCCAAGTGGGGTTCCCCTGCCTTAGGTCTGGGCCAGCATTTACTCTGACAGCAATTGACAGATCTTGTAAGGAACTTCAAGTTCTCTGTCAAAGCCAGAAGACAGGGAGGTGCAATCACAGTGCAAGTCCTCCTCTTCATGATGCTTATGGAAGGAAAAGCAGTTAGTCTCCACATCCTCAGCTCTAGAGATACGTGATGGTCAGTTCTTGCCACTGCATAACTCTCAGAAGACTCTCTGGTCAGTCCTAACTCGTGACCAGAGTTGTCTAACATTTGATCTGATTGCCAGCTTGGCCTATCTCTCTGACAACTCTCCTCAGCATGAGCTATGTTATTTCCCTGGTAGAGAGGTTTTCAAATTGTTTTGACAATTCAAATCCAAATGCAATGGGAATGAGAAGTTCTCAGGGGTATTCACATCTGAATGCTTCACTATTTTCTTCTAACAGCCTGCTTGTACTTAGCTTTGTGCCACCACTGGCTGGAACTTTGCTCCCAGGGAGGCAAGAAGACACGAAGCAAGCAGCAGTGCATGTTCAAAATGGAGCTGGCAGCCTGGCAAAGAGGCAAGTTCACCAAGAAATGGTTAATTGCCTAGATCATTTTCCATCCACGTTAGTGTCCAAATACGCTAGTTTCCTGAGTTTTAATTTTAGTAACAAAGAAATCAACACTGAGAGGTCAGTGTTTGCCTTAAACCTTTTTCCTCAGAGCTGGCTGATCACATTCCCAGCATGCTCAGTGGCTCCTTGCCCTTTTCTGTCATGTGGCTTCAGCTACACTGTGAGAAGAGTTTAGCTTTCATTATGAACAGGATTTGCTAAATGGAAAGATGGTTTGTCTCACCTCTCAGTGAAGCTGTTAAATACTCTGATAGTCACAAATGCGTTTTAAGGTATGACCTAGTAGTGTCCTCTAGCTATTTAAATGGAAAGACAACGCTGTCTACTTGCTGCACTTTCTCATCTTTGGTGGTATGTGATGGTACATTATAGTTTTTCATGTACCCTGGAGCAAACTGTGGCATTGCAAATGTATTGGAAAATGGCAGCTGGAACAGATTTGCACTGTCAAAGCAGTACAGAGGAGCGCAGGGTAAGTGTAAAGCTTATATCTGCAGGCAGGTATTATTTTTTCATGACATGTTTCCACAGCACTTAGCAGGGTGAGCCCCACTCCTCCGAGTAGCTCATGGTCTAAATAATGCTAACAGGCTATGGGCATGTACAGATGTGGAACATTTTCCCCATCCAGAGAGTCTGTTGTAGCTCAGTGTAATCTGCTTCTGAGGGAGACTGTCGCTATTTTTAAAACAAAATTGTGTTTTTCTTGGTCTTGTGCTCCAGTTAAAGACACTGTAATTGAAAAGCAGTAGATTATATACTCAGTTAATGGACATCCTACTGCAAAACTTCCAGCAAGTTCAATTTTTGTGTACAATACCAAGGAAAATGTTTTCTAAGTTCCAGTTGCATTTATTTGCTGCTGGATCAAGAAGAGAACTTCACTGTATTGTTAACTAGCTGTCTAGATTCTTATTTTCCCATGGAATGAAAATGACACATTTAATTTATATAGTTTATCTTAAATTTAAAGTAATTTATAAAGCTGAACCTGCAGTTTGAGGGACCCATAACAGTTCCTCATTCAGTGCAATATTTGAGTGGGCAAATGCTAAAATAATACTAGACAGACAGATAGATATAACTGAACAAATAGCTGACTATAACTACAACTAGGGACAGTTTCATCTATAGTGCCAAATTCTCCTTCTGACTGCACTAACATATTTCACTGGCTAAGTGAGCTTCTACATACAAATTCAACATATTTTTCTTTAGGTTAGGTGAACTTATATGAATACCTGACTTGCATTATTTAATTCTTTATATGAGCTTTTAAGACTGAGAAGAGTCTTCTCAGCATGAGAACTGATCTCATTTGACTTTAGATCTAACCCCAAATAGGAAATGGAATACTTGTGGCCCGATACTCATTGTAGTGAGTCTCATTTTCCAGGTGCATACATCTGGCCTTTAATGGTCATTTTATCAGGACTGCATCATTTCATTTTGGTCCTTTCACCGCAAATATTTGATCGTAATAAGATCTGACCGTGGGATGTGTCATGAGTAGTACTGAATATAAAGAGTGGCTTGAGTTTACTATTTCTATCTGCAAGAGATCCCATGTACTGTTAGAGATTACAATCCTTTCATGCCAAAACATTGCTGAAAAGACATTGTGCAATAAGATTTGCATGACCAAATATCCTGTGAGTAGTCCAGTGGTTAGGATAGGAAACAGAGTCAGAATAGCCTGGCTCTGTTCCCACTACACACACTGACTCACTGCATGACCCTGGGGAAAATCACTTAGGCTGGAATTTCCAAAGGAGCTGAGATGCACAGCTCCCAGGGAAAGCCAGGCAGAACTGGGTGCCTAACTCCTTTATATCTCTTAGAAAACCTCATGTCTCAACAATTCTGCATCTCAGTTTTAATACAGGAACAAGGTTTATAAAACTATTTGGATCTCCTGGCAGAAATTTTTTTATTAAGGAAATGATAATTGTACATAAATATGTAGTCTTTACTAACGTGCTGTTTGGTAGGTAACAAGCAGACAAACAAATGATTTCCTTTGTTCCTTGAGAATGCAGTGTAGTTTGTTTCCCTTTTACTAAGAGAATGAGTTAAAAAGACTTAAGGGTTGTCAAACCCATGTTTCCAAATGTAGTTTGCCTACAGACCAGAAGCTACAGGGCATCCATGGCAGCAGCTGCTCTTGTTTCTGTGCCAGCTCATCCGCATGAGCTCATGGAGGCATGGCTTCTTCTCTACTCAATCACTAGACCCCCAAACCCATCAAACCATGATGAAAAACATACCCAATCCTTGAATCCTTCACTGTCCTCCCTCCAACCCACAGGGAACACCAATGTTGTACCCTTGCTGTTCACCCAGTCAGACACCTCAGTCTGTATCTTTCCATCTCTTCCCACCTTGTGCTCTCTTCTTTTATCACCCTGCTCTATTTTTATGTCCTACGCAGGTGCTGGCACTGATGAGGCTTTTACAGCAGCCACTAAGCCAACAAGGTATTGCTAATCTGCTGCTGGATACATGACAATAAGAGTGTGAATACACACAAGCCAGAACCTACAAAATTATCTCCACCTACACTGCTGGAAGCCGTCTGCAGACCTCACTCCAAAGGGGCTTGCACATCACCAGGGAACCGTGATGTGAGAAGGTCCCTGTAAGCTGCTGGGTTGGAGTGGGCACACTGCTACAGAACTTTTTTTTTTCAGTCTTAAAAAGCAAACAAAATGTCATAATATTGAATATTTTTACAGAGGGTGAATTTCAACCAATCTTTCTGTTTGGAAATAGCAAAAGAGAAAAGGTAATTCTTCAGATCAAAGTGAAAACCCATGTTTTAAAATTTTTATTCAAAGTGAAGTACTAGGTTTGAAATGGCCACATTTTCCAATATTGTTGATATTTCCAGGTTTCTACTGAAAAAATGTGAAAATTTTTTGAAGAATGGCCATTGTCTAATTGGAAACTGTGATTGTAATGAAACCTTTACATTATCAGCCAGCTTCAGTTGAAAATGTATGATGGGCTCAGCTGATTTGGCCCTGAACTTGGGTCTTGTTTAATTTGGGAAAACAAAATTTTTTTAAGAACAAAACTAAGAGGAGTACAAATCTTCTGTGAAGGCAGTAGAGTTAGTCCAGTTTACACCAGCAAAAGGGGAAATAGACAAGCTGAAAGCTTGCCTACCTAAAGCACCTGGGGCTTCTTTGGGTATGTAAGGCATCTCCCCTGGTCTCTAGCTGTGATTCTGGAAATACACAAGTCTGTTTTAAGTCCTCTGTCATAGCTGCCAGGCCCATGCCAATGTGTGGATACCACGGTGGGTCTAAGAGGGCACCAAACATCATGTTAATGGCCACAGCCATTTGCTTCCCATCTTGCCTGGCTAGAGAGCAACGTGGGAAAGTGTATTCTCACCAGCGGCTGGGAGATTCAGCGTGTTTGCATACATGACATTGTTCAGTCCTTGAGAGAGAGCCAAAGAAAAAGGAAAGGAAAACATTAAGGTGAATAGCGAAACAAATGGAAACAAGGAAGCTCGGCTCAGCATTAAATACCCTTCACATGAAGCCAGGCAGGAGCACAGAAGGGGAGGGATAACAGGGATGGGTGGGGGAATTTGGCACTGAAATGACTTTTAGCTCACATAGAGTGAATTTTCTTTTATCACTAGTAGCCTGGGTCATGGAGACTCAGAGGAAACTCTCCCATTCCAAATGTTTGATAGTGTATATACTTGGCTGACTGCTACTTCCAGATGTGAGAGAATCCAGTTTGTCTATCTGTCTGATAACACAGTTTGGCCCCAATCTTTGCTCTCACTTAAAAGCCCAGAGTACAGCCCAACCACCTTTCTGTTGCCCCAACTGCTGACCCACTTACTGTTGAACAGTATTCTGGTACGCTCTGGAACAGCTTAGAGGCTGCTGTCATTCATGCCAATGCATGGTATCTCCAAGGGGCTGCTACCACACCTGGATCACGGAGATGCCAAAATGCCTTCAGACTCATCCCCCTTGTCATGCCACCTGCACTGAGATGGCAGCAAGCAACTTCCCTCTGCCTCCAAACACTGCTCAACCAACTCCTCCACTCATTCTCCTGCTGTCAGCTAGGTCTATTTTAGTGGAACCTTAGAGTAACAGAGCAACGCAAATTTGCCTTAGATCAAAGATGATCTGGTCTCAACTCAAAGGTTATTTTTTTCTAATCTCTGCTTTATCTGGTTACCCTGCACAGCAGCTTTACAAGGCTCATGAACTCATGACCAAACTGAAGTGGAAGCTCACTCTCACTCCCCTTGTTAGCATGTTGCCTGCATCTCATGTCGTCCAACAGCTCACTCCTTTGGCTTTGAAGAACTCAGCTCAACTACGATGAGGGAGGTGACTGGGCTGATAAATTATTAGCCCTGCAGCTGTGAGGCAAAGAAGTTGAGAAAACAGTTGTGAGTACAAAGAGAGAAGGGGGAGACTGGGTGTACTCTCCAGATAAGATTAATCCAGAATTTTACAAATTCTACAAATCTCTTGATACAGTGAACTCAACTCCTCCAGTAAAGAGCTGATGGAGAGGGAAGTATTCTTTCTACTGGAAAATCTTTCTCTCTCTCTCTTTTTATATACATATAAATCCACCGCTATTACATTTGTTTGTTTGCAAAATACGGTGGGCTTCTCCAGAGATCATTTTTGGTGTCTACAAGTCAAAAAAAAATTGTCACAAGTTATGACAGTCTTTGAGGAACAGCTTTAAGACAGCATTTTTGTGACAGATAAAAAAACATTTAGGAAATGGAACAACTTTATTACATTTAAGGTCTTGCAAACCTTTCAGAATGTGTGGGGAATCCGTTACACCATGGACAACTTTCACAAATGCTTTTCCCAAAAAATTTTATCTTTTATTTTATAGGCTTTGCAGCTCAGGCATTTGTTTTAATTTGTGTTTATTAAAGCTAAGGGAGTTTATGGCTGCTTTTTAATATGTGTGTTGTAGTTAGAAGACAAGAATCTGAGCAGCTCAGCATAGCAAGTTCTCTCTGTACACCCTTTCTTGTATATCTATGTGTGTTTGTGTGCATTTATTTTATGTTTAGGTTTATATAGGGAAAATATAGGAAATCCATATGTCACCAGCATGCCTTATTTGTGCACATATAAACATATGTCAAATCAAATGTAAGGTCTCCTTTTCCTGGTACGTACATACTCCCACACTCCAAAACAGACGTTTTCCCTCAAGTAATTTCTGCCTCATTGCAGTCTGTCTTAAACAAAATCTTAACCGAAGTGGGGAGGATCTGCAGGTTCAAACCTGCCACGGAGGGCGAATTTGAAACGTGTTTAAGTGAGTCTCTTCATTTCCCACTAAAAGGCCCTGCTCCTTTGGTGTGATTCGGTGCACAGAGACGGCAGAGCCAGCGAGTGCCATTTCTGCTGTTCAGCTCCAAAGGTGTTTTACTAAGTGGGTTCACATACCGAACTCTCCCCCTCACCCCGTAGGTGCCCCGCGGAGGGCACCCCGCACTCCCTGCCCCGTGGCCCATGCCTGCTTCCCTCCGACCGTGGCGGACAGCACCGCCCGAGCGGGCCGCTAGGGGGGGACCGGGCGCAGGCCTCCGCAGGGAGGAGGCGTGGAGCGCTCGGGGCAGGGTGGCGGCGAACCGCCTTCCGAGCTTAGGTGCCGTGCCAGGTAGAGCCCTCCCTAGCGACCCGGCCCCGCCCGCTCCGGGCTCTGCTGCCGGGGAGCAGCTGCCCGCCCTCACGCCGGGGCTGCCCCGCCAGCGCCGCTCTCACACCTTGTACCTAGCGTGACCCCCGGCTGCCGCTTGGTGAACTCGGCCTCCAGCTCCCTGGGGGCTGCGGTGTGAGGTCCGGGCTAATGGTCGGGAGGCTGCTGGAGACATAAACAAGAGCTTGGGAAGGTGAGCTATGACCGCAAGCTCCCACCTCCCCACACTCTCACCCCCCGCCCCCGCTCCGGCCGCCCACGGGGAGCAGCCTTCCACGGGAGACTCCTGCCGCACCCGGGGGTCGAGCCGAGCCCCTCAGCGCCGCAACCTCCCCCCTCCCGACGGCGAGTTTCGGTCACCAGTAAATCAGATTGAAATGCGTTAATGTTTCTCCCAGCTAAAACTAGCTTCCCCCCCCACCCCCCCAGGTACTTGTATAGAATCCTATTCTACGTTGCTATGAAGACACTAACAGCACTGTAAAAAGAAATCCCTATATATCACCCAGTCAAGCAGTTTAAACAACTGTGCTGGAAATTTTCCAGCCTTACCCAGTCAATGACCACAGACTTATTTGGAAAGCGACCATGAGCAGCGGCAGTCACGTAATCCTGCCTTTCTGCTCCTTTCTCGGGAGCTCTGTCAGGGAGAGACACACGTACTGGTGGCTTTGCAACTTACACTTTCAGTTAGGAGGTTAAGTGTGTATTTAACATGTGATTATCACACCCAGAGAACCCATGACACAAGACAGAGGACGGGGTTTTATGGCTTTAAGGGGTCACAGCTAGGTCAGTCTTAGAAGTTTTCTACAGCTCTAAAGAAACCACACTCAGTCGATTAATACGTTTATAATTAATCAGCTATTAATATGATTCTTCCATGCATATCTTTATCATGGGAATCTTAGGAGACATTCCAAGTACCCTCCGCTACCAGAAAGTTCCTAGATGAGACCTCAAAGTTTAGGGTACTGGATACAAGAAAGGAATCTGATGCCCATCCTTCCAAAAACATATGGTGACTATTTGTCATAATCATAGTCCAGTTAATTCATAAAATATGCTGTTTAAAACAGTGCAGCAGATAAGTGGACAACAGGTTGTTCTACGCACAGGACTTGGTTTGTATTGTAAGAGACGAACTACCACAGCAAAGACCTAAGCCCGTGTCTCAGTTTCCTTATTGATACAGAGGAGATAAATCTGCAGTACTCATCTTTGTAGCAGATTTATCGTGAGACATCATGTATGCATTTGGAAAATGCATTTGTATTTTCAGAAAGTGATAAAGAAGTATGATGTAATGTATTCCAAAAAATCCTCTGTAGAACGATACATTTGATGTACCTAAGTTGAGCTGACAAGGTTTGCATAGGTTGTTATATTTAATGAGCATATATCAACTATTCTGCAAAGTAAAGTAGCATAAACAGCAACTTATTCCTAGCTGGTATCATACAGATATTAGAAGTAATAAAGCATTTAGATTTCATTTGCTTTACAAGGCACTTAGCAGTGATAAGAACAGATAAAAGAATGATAAAGTTGCAGGGTAAAGCCATGAGGTGTCTGATGGATCTGTTCATAGCAAAACTTATTTTTGGAAACTATCCTGCATACACATTGTAGACTTAATGATTATTTGTTTCCAGCTATTTAGACCTGAAAATTACAGTAACAGTGTCTTACATTCCTTTTTTTTCTGCAGGATAAATGGGAGTATGTTTGAATGTGTGTGTGCAGGTGTGCACAGATGTGAGCCAGTACCATCAAGCTACTGTCTGAAGCTTCTAGTAAGGAGGTCAAGTTCAATAGACAAGTTTTACCTTTCACTATGATTGTCACATGGCCTCTGATATTTTTTTATCTTAGGCAGAATAAATTATTTGTCCCAGGCCATATCAAGTTCAGATGAAAATGAATCCTTTCATGTACACCTTCCAGCTTGTGCTCACACATTTTGGAATGAATTCTTCCCCGCAGAAATGGTGAGAATTATGTGAATGTATCAAAAAGCTGGAGGTACCCCTTATTTGGAACAATATAGATTCATAGAATGGTTTAGGTTAGAAGCCACCTTTAAAGGTCATCTGGTCCAATCCCCCTGAAGTGAACACGGGTATCTTCAACTTGATCAAGTTGCCCAAAGTCCTGTCCAACCTGACCTTGAATAGCTCCAGGGATTGGGGGGCATCTACCACCTCTCTGGGCAACTTGTTCCAGTGTTTCAACTCCTTCATTGCAAAAAAATTTCTTTCTTATATCTAGTCTAAATCTACCTTATTTTAGTTTAAAACCATTACTCCTTGTGCTCTTGCAACAGGTCCTTTAAAAGGATTTGTTCCCATCTTTCCTATAAGCCCCTTTTAAGTGTTGAAAGGCTGCTAAAAGAGCTCCCTGGAGCCTTCTCCAAGCTGAACAACTTCAACCTTCTTAGCCTTTCTTCATAGGAAAGGTGCTCCATCCCCCTGATCATATATGCAGCTGATAGTCTTTATTTCAGCACCTTTTTTTTTATGTTACATAGCCCTATGTCAGAACAATACCTACTACAGTTCAACAACCTTAACTTGCAACAGACGCGCTTCGTCCTGTATGAAGTAAAGGTAATAGACACCTCTCTTTTTCCTACTGCGCGGCTGCAAATATTGTATCCAGTATTTCTCTACCCTCTCTAGACTATATGTCTAGACATTCACAGAAGAAAATCGCTTTTTGAATGTATTGTACATCACTTGATGTGGCTGCTGCAAAATGAAATTTGCCCAAAATTGCTCGCTGTAATCAATATCTTGACACTCTACTGCATGTGTATGGAATTGTCACAAAGCCTCTGATTTCATCACCCCACAATGAATGTGGTTGCTGCAAGTAATCTTAATACCCAATAAAATTATTTTACAGACATGAAAAAGCTCTCTTCCCTCTAGTATTGAGGAATTTGTGGGTAGGAGTTTTCAGACTTCCAATATTTAAATGAAGCTTATAGACAAAACAACAAGACATGTTAAACTCTTCTAATAACATGGTCAAAACCCACATGGCTCCTCTTAAAAGCAATCACGGAATTTAAACAGCAAAATAGGGTTCTTGATTAAATATGGCGTCATAGTGGATACCTTATTATATATAATTACTTGTAACACACCTGAATACTTTTAACACAGAATCTCATGACTTTAAATAGTTACATTTTCCCAAACGACATCACAGATTAGCAAAGATTAGTGTGTTTAATCAGTTTTAAAACAAAGCATTCTGTGAAGTCAGTAGAGTAATAACTGTCGCTTTTTATGCCACCCTGTTTTTCATGAAGTTGTAGAGCTGTGGTCCAGAGCAGTACAATATGACCTGAAACAAAAAGTCAGTATTTTGACCATTTTTTTTCTGAAAGTATTAACTGTGGTTTTCATGTTTGGCCTTTTGTTTTTCTTTCTTTCTCAGCATCTTTTCTTATGTTAACTGAAACGTTAAATGACCTTAATAAAACAGAATCCAGTTTCAGAACTTTCCTAATAGACTAAATTCCACTTTGTGACTTCATGGTCATTTGTACGGAGCTGTAGCACAACCAATAGGAACCTCCCCTGATGCATGTATGCACACACTGGTCTGTCCATGACTGTGGAACCAGAGCTGCCCCCTGTGCTTACTTCTTAGTGAACACAAAGCTCTGTCCTTTCGATGCCCTACTGAGTGAACTGCATTTTACAATTATTTCCTTTGCCTTAGAGGAAGTGGAATAGCCACTGCAGGTATCCTGGCAAAATCCAGGAGAATGTGTATGTTAAAAGTAAAAGAAATTATCTTCAGGAAAATACTATCTATTGTCCTCAGGATGACTTCTGCAAACAACGGAAAGGATTCTCCAACTGGATCTTTGCTGAGAGACTCTACTGGGAAGTGTCTGTTAGGCCACTCTAGTCCTAGTATAACACCCCATTTATTTAAACGTGCTTCTCAGCCGTTCATCCTCTCAGCGCTCCTGAGACACATGGAGTTCAGCCATGTCGCTCATGCAAGGCCATTTGAGAGACAAAAGCAAAGCAGGGTGATCTGCCCAAGCCCCACAGGCAGCCTATGGCAGAGCCCAAAATAGATTTGCTCCCAGTTTCTGTTTGCTCTTCCAGATCTTTTTCTTTTTCTTTTTTTTTTTTTTTTTTTTGCTCACCCCCAAACTCATCCTGTGGTTTGTGAACCTTAACAAACCTTTCAATTAAGCTTGTCTGGGTTTTGGATTGGTAAAGAAATTTGAAACCAAGGCAAGGCTTTGTGTTGTGTGTGCTGCACTGTGAAAATTTCACATGCCTGTTTTTCACCACACTTGTTCAGCCATAATAGCACAGCACAGCAGGCCAGAAAAATACAAGTTTTACTGAACAGGCCAGTTTATAAGAAGAAGGTGGTGAGAGTGGCGGATATGGAAAATGGGGTTTCAGGAGTTTATGAAAGTTACCACTTCCTTTGGGAATCTACATTCCTTGCAAAATCTATTCCTATTCTCACCCATACAATCCCTTTGATTTTACTGCAGTGGTCCTGCGTATCTAAGACTTTGGCACTATGTATTTGTTAAAAGACTTTTCATGTGTAGCTTGAATTGCTTGTAAAATCCTGTATTCTGCAACCTGTATGGAAAAACACAGAGTAACAAAGTTAACTGAAATCAAAGGAAAGCAGTAAGTTTTTCATAAAATTTGAAACAAGAAAGGATAAAGGGTTCAAACAAGAGTGGGTTTGATACATGTGTGCTACTGTACTCTTGAAACCAGTTTGGAAGTCAGCCATGAAAATGTGCAGTCTGAAACATGTTTTCTGCTTGCACTGAGGCAATCAGCCTGCTAATCTTCATCCCAAAGGTAGACATATCCTGTAAAAAGCACACAGCCTGTGCAAACTCTTACTCAGCATATTAGTCCTCCTTTATTCCCCAGGACTTTTTACTGCTACCACTACAGTCGATAGACTGGATTAGCAACAGTAGAGCTAGATTCATATATGACATCAGGCCCTATTCTGTTGTTCTGAGGAGCAAAAGGGTACAAGAAGCTCTTTTATTTTCCTCTCGTAGACTGTTTGGTTTGTATTTTAAGGAGAAAAGCTTACTGTCAAACCCCTATTTAAAATTTTATTGTGTCTACCCAAGCTGTGCTAAAATGGAAGGTAAATAATGTGCCTCAGCCCCAGTGTTGCTGTATTTTCAATTTTTTTAGTGCAGTGAAGGTGGTATGCAGATATCCACTTTCAGATGCAATTATGCTGACCAAAGAATCAACCATCTCTGGCTGCTTCACACTTCCCACCATCTGTTTAGAACTTCCCAGTTCTGCCACTAGAAAGACTTGAGGGAGAATTTAGGCAATGCCAACAATGGCTTCTGGCAGGGCTCATCACTTCCAGCAACCATCTGATTGAAGAAGACTCTTTGTATCCCACTGCTTTGTTTTATATATATATATTTGTTGGTCTTAAGCAAACAATAAACAAACAAGCAAACACAAACATCCAAAACCTTTTTTTAAAAAAGAATTAATTTAATAAATAAATGACACCATACCACCTTACCCTACAGAACTTGCAAGAACATTGCTTATGCTCTTATCCACTGCTACAATATTATACACAGGTAGGTAGGTAAATGGGTAGGCAGGCAAATAGATAGATAGATATTTGGGGTTTTTTTCTTTTTTTTCACTTCCCCTGTAAAGGCACAGTCTTAAAATAAAAGCTAACACTTACACAAGCAATTACAGATCCTCACTTTGGACTTCTCTCTTAATCTGTGTCTAAATATTCCAGAACAGGTTGGGTTGTACAAACTTTTCTGTCTGGGAACCTTGTTCATTTTCTTCACCTCTGTCTTTCAATTTACCGAAGAATTCATTTTCCATTACTTCTCCAGAATACAGCAAATGCAATAGGAAGAAATGTCTTACTGGAACAGACTGCCCAGAGAGGTTGTGGAGTCTCTTTCTCTGGAGATATTCAAAACCTATCTGGACGCGCTTCTGGGTGACCTGGTCTAGGGAATCCTGCTGTGGCAGGGGGGTTGGACTAGATAATCTTTTGAGGTCCCTTCCAATGCCTAACATTCTGTGATTCTGTGATTAAAGGGGATCAAAGTAATTGCTGGAGATGCACACAGTTTAGGTGTGTTGTGACAATTCTGGCATGAAGCCCATTGATCTGATCACTCTTTTAATCCCATTTTAATTTTTCATGACATATGTCATGCATGGTTAGCACATTCCATTTCAAGTTTCCTGTTCCCATACTTTATCTCTTTTCTTGTATGAACACTGTAGTTACGAGAAGATATTTACCATCCATACTTTGCCCCTCCAAGAAGAACACATCAGGAGCAGCTTTCAAAGGCATATAAAGTGAATCAGTATATTAGAAAGCTTGTTTTACTAGTTTTTTTTCTTGATAATTTTAGTCTTTTGAGGTCTTTCTTTGACAGACTGTATTTGATGAGCATCTTCCAGACAGCTCTGTAGCATGTAAACTGAACTGATCATTCTGCTGCATAAAATTAAAATCACGACCAACAGCACCAGGACATCTCAGCAGCCCAGCAGATCAAGGATATTTTTTTCTTAAATCTTAGCAACTTTCTTACTCCAAAGACATATTTTTATCATTTAAATTTAGCTCCAAGCATGGAGTCAATGCACAAATCCCACTCTTGCCAGTGAAAAGACATCTGAAACAATTGTCTAGGAAAGGATAATTAATACAAAATTACTACAAGGCTTGTCCAGAAATGGTAGCATTAACTACAAGAAATTTTATGTGTTTCTTTTTTCCTTACAAAATATAAAGGTCTCAATATAAATTGACCCATCACACACAGAGATAACAATTCACAATTCTGTAGTTTTATTTTAATGTGATTTCTATGAACCACAATATCACAGCTGACTGCAATGGATATAGACATCTACGGTTGTGTAAACCCTTAAAAGTGTGCTGAAAGTGTCTTTTGTCTAACACACCAGCTAACTTCTTGATTAGATAAAGACCTAAGAAAACTCTTCTGGTGAAGGAGATGGCAATCAAATGTGGAAATCTTCACTGCACAGAGCACCTTGGAGTTTGTTAAATATCTGCAGATCTGCTTGTTGTAAGTGACAATGTTTATTCTTGCAAGTAAATTCCAAGATAGCCTGGCTTCCTTGGGATTTAATCTTAGCCTTTTTTTTTTTTTGTTGTTGATTAGTTGGAAACTGTAACAGGTCACCCTGGCTCTTTGAAGAATGAAGGGTCTCATTCCAGGGTGAGGCCCAACGAATTTGTGAATGAATGGAAAGTTAATTGAGGAAAAGGGTAGAGCATACTTCAGTCGTAGTTAATTTAAGCAAAGCTGATAAGTTGGTAAATAGAAACATCAGTGTATTCTTTCAAGTAGAATTTTTGCTCTTACTGATATCTTAGGTGCTGTTTCTATGGCCCTTTTAACGATTGGTGCTTGTCATAGACACTTTATTATCTAATCTTCTGTCCAAGGAGAGATTCTGTAGTGTTGAGTAATTACAAATAGATTGAGCTCTGTTAGAAAGCACAGTTACAAAAATAAAAGGAAAGCTTATGCCTATAAACTTTGTGATATGTGATTTTTTTAATTAATCTTCTTAAAATTTTTTTTTTTTTGCTAACAAATATTGTGGAAAATAACATGAATATCACATGTCGTCATTTTTAGGAAGGTGAATGAAACTGTTGAATCCTTCTGGACTTTTGTTTTACTTGAAATGTCTTTTGCAACCAATTTAGGATAGTGGTAAAATACCAAAATGTAATAACAGCTTAATAAAAGGCATCTCTAACATTTACAGCTGTTACATTAAAGCTAAAAAAAAAGGCAGAAAACTCATACAACCAAATGAAAGGCACTTTTCATGTGTAGAGAAGTGGAAGAGAAAGCAAACTGTGTTTTGCTAGAGAAGCTACTTAAGGAAAAGGCCTAACTGTGAGCTATGCAAGAAAAGAGACTGGTGAAAAAAGCATGGGCCACAGGCAGCAGCTTTTAAAGCCGCTATGGCAACATTTTTTATGAGTCAGTGAAGCCACAGAAAGCAGCTGGAGATGGAATTAAAAATTTCTTCAATTTTAAATATGCTTTGGACCTAGAACTTGCCATCCACACATCTCAGAGCGCCCTGCCATCCCTAATGAATTTAATCTCCTACAATCCTCAGAGGTGAGTGAACAGGAAAAAGTTAAACATTTTGCCATGCATCACACAAGAAGACTGCAAAAGAGTTAAAAATAGAAGATAGTCTCAATAAAGACAGAACCATGTGAAGCTGCTGTACGGTTGTGCTGGCAAACATGAGGGGGACATACACTTCACTGCAGCCATGGGTGCCAAAAGCTGAGAACTGGACGATGTTTCATTAGGTACCTTCACATTCTCCAGATCAGGCTTCAGAAGGGCTGAGATCCTGCTTTCAGGTATTGCCACTGTTTTGCAGAGTAACTACAGGTTTGACACAACCTTTGCTTGTATATTAGCTGCTCGCCTGTCCAAGATGAGGACCGTGACACTGATCTATATAAAGCTTTTGAAAATAAGGAAAAGCATACGCAAAAACGAATTTGCAAAAAAATTTTATGTGGAGGCTCCCTCAAGCTAAAAACATTGCAGCTGTCACTGATTTTACTAAAAGAGGAGCCATTTGAGCCATTACAATCCAAATCCTAGTACATAACAATGGCCTGGTCCAGCAGGCATGCAGTAGGTGCGTGCCAGCCAGGCAGAACCCTCCTAAGGAGCATTTGCGTTAATTTACCTTTTGGCCATGTGGCTAGAACCCCACATGCCTCCACAGATGTCAGTTGCGGAAAAACGTCACTGCAGCCCAGCCCAGCCCTGCTGACTCCCCTTCCCTTGGCCCCCTCTTTGGCCCCCAATGGCTCAAAATAAGAAACTCAGGAAACCCAGATCCTGGGAGTACAATATAAAACACATGGAAGAAAGATGCTGCGCTTGTGTCTGCTGCTGCTTTTTGCTCTCCTTTTGAAAAGAAGGAACCTTTGGAGGCTTTGTTATATTCCCTTCTTTCTTTCTTCTCTCCTTTTAAAGGTTTAATCCTTATTTCCATAGCTTCTCTGCTATCCACTGTATAGGTGTGGTATTTTCTCTGTAACTGGAGAGAAAATTATATTATTATAGTTTAAGATACTCAAATTTTAATTTTCAATAACTCATTTCCCTCCAATTTGTTTGCCCTCTAAACTGCCTCCAGTTACCCATCCCCCAGCACCAGACTTCCTTCTCTAGCATATTCCCATAAGCAGAAAGTAGTGCTGCTCATCCTGGGCCCAAAACAGCTCCTCTCCTCTCCTTGCAGGGCAAAGGCAAGCAGGAGTGGGAAGCAAGGCAGCAGGAGCAAGGGGCACGCAAAGAAAGGACGGATCAAGCCCTGTGCGCAGCATTCAAACAGAGACCCCACAAAGCAGCCAGCTCAATTTAAACTTTGACCTCTTCCCTCTCTCTGCTGTGATACACAACAGGCACTTGCCAAACCCAAGCTGGTGAAATAACAGCCTTTTTGTTTTGTTATGTTTTGTTTTTACTAACGATGAAGCTGTGCCAGAAGAAAAGTCAATCTTTTTGATCTTCTGTGAAGCCAGCAAATATGTCCATGTTACCAGTTTAGCTATAGGTGTGAAAAATATTTACAGGGTTCTATTTAAAACTAAATAAAAATAAAATAAAAATCGGTGACCAAGTCTGCTTCCACCCTCAAAACTAATAAACCATGCTTTCCATTAACAATTCTTTAAAAGCTTTCTTCTTTTAGGTATAGAAAACCGTAATTCCCCCTGGGGAATACATTTTTAATTATAGCCACCACTTTGTTTTTTGTTTTTAACTACAGACCCAGTGCTTAACAAAATTATACTTTAAATTAGTTGAGCCCTCTAATTTTTAATTTATTTCATTTTTAGGTCTTTTAAAAGTCAATGGGATAAGTCTTTTAGGTCTCTCAGTCAGTTAAGGAAAACAAATGCCATTCCTACTCGATGTTCTTTAGGCTTCAGTGATTTTGTTATTTTAACATCTCTTAAACGTAAAGGACTTTTCAAGATGTCAATTCTCCCACAAATAGACTTAATTAAAATGTACATTTAAATGAAAGAGATAATTAATTCACACCATTCCAATTGCTTATTACTTGACAGTAAGGGTGTATTAAAAGCTCAGACCTGTGAAAAGAAAACACAGCGAAAAGAGGCACAAATAAAACAATCGGCATCAAAATATCATTTTCTGTCACCATTTTCCTATGTTCCTATAATAAAACTGTCAACTGCATGAAGTTATTTTCTGCTTTTTATGAGCATGGATTATCCTCACTTTCCAGTGAATTAATTTCACTGACACCGTAAATTTTTGTTCATGCTCATTTTTTCTTTTTAATTTTAGAAGTCATGATAGCTATAGCTATTGCTGTATTTAAACATGCTCCCCTACCTCCCTGAACGGCCTCCTGGATTATCAGTATTTTCCCCAGTTAATTCTGTATATCAAGCGTTTCCTTTGTTTGAGAGGTGACTTCTAGAATCATTCACTTCCAAATAGGAACAACACCCACTTTGAGTTTTATTATTGTTATTTTCTTTACTAAAAAATCGAAGCTATTTGGTATTGTGAATGGAATGTGCTTTGTTTCAAGGCAAATAAATGATGTTTGCAGAAAGTCTAATAATTAGCAAACCTCTCCTTTCTTGTGCAGGGGGCTGTATTGATTGGGGCGTGAACTCCCTCTGGTAAAGCCAAGCAGAGCTGGCCTTTCGCTGGCCAGCTGACTAATTCCTGTGCATCTACTACCACGAAAAGGCAGGCACAAAGAAACAAAGTTGGTTTTGTCGGCAGCTCTGGTTCCCCTTTGCTCTGCCTGGAGGTGCCTCATCGATGCGGGTGGGCACAGTGCTGCCTGCCTAACTCCTGGATCACCTCTGGGCGTTCACAGGGCACACATCGGTTTCCTCCCTGGCTCCCCAAAGGAAATCAAGTTTTCAGGAGGCTGGAGCCATGCCCCGTGTCTCTGCTGAAGCCTCACTAGCAGCCTTCCCAGCCTTGCAGATGGGGGAAGCAAACATCAGCAGCTGAAAAAAAAAAGAAAAGGTTGGCAAAGTATCACTTTTGGCCAGAGCATCATGGAGAAACAGGAGCTGTTGTTTTGGGGTTTGGTAGGTTGCTTGTTTTGGATGGAGAGAGAGGTTTGCACAGCTTATCTGGGAAAGTAACGATGGGTGATGAGAAATCTCAGCTTCTGGAGATAAACCCCTTTACCCCCAAAGGCAATCAGACAACACCTCCCCACTCAGCTTTCCAGGGAAGGGCAGGTCAGATTACTGAAAAATGTGGGCTTGGTAGTGGCCAAAACATCTACCTAAAGCCTCCTTTATGAAGCTGTTCTAGGAAGTTGTGAGAAGTAGCTAAGCTGAAAAGCCTTTGTGGTACAAGCTGTCTTTAACAGTGTGAACACAGTTGATCTGTTCTTGACTGCATGACTGGCTAGGAAATTTTGACTGCAAAGACTCAGTATGACCATTGAGAGAAAAAAATGAGTAAAGGCTATTTTGGGCATAATACCTAATCATTCTGGACACTAAGGAAATACCCACATACACACACATCACAAAATGTTACATATATGGACATGCTAAAATAGCTTATGGTTTCTATTAAAAATTCTGGTTTTAAGGACTTCATCATTGACTCATAAGCATTTACTCTGGGGCAAAACTAGACATACTGTATGCCTTCAAAAATGGGAAGACAGTGGTAAAAAAAACAAAACAAACCGACTACCCAAACCAAATAGTTTGATGCAAAGGTAGTATTTTATTAGTAAAAGTTCTAACAAAAATGTGTTGTAGTAGAATAACACAATTGTTTTCTGCATCTATACTTTCAGAGATCATCAATATATTTCTTATATATATTATATATCAATATATATAATATATATATTATATTTCAATATATTCTTTTGATATTCCACCTCCCACATGGGATTTTGAAAGCATTTACAAATGTTAATTACTCCAGAGTTGCTGCCAGGTAAAGCATAAATTATTCCCACTTGACATATGAGGAAACCAGAGGCTAAAGAGGTTCAGCTTGACGAAAAAAACTAATGGCATAAGATGACACGAGTCTCAGTGTCACTAACTCTCTAACTTCTTTTTTCCAGACATCACCTCTTTCCTCAGGTACAGATGTGTGTGTCTCCTTGCCAAATTCATTGGATTTTCATTGTGATTTAGAAATGTACCACAATAAATATGTGTTATATCACCTCTGAGGCTGCTGTACTCAAGGTTTTTGTCTTTGCAGTGAATGATTGACCATAACAAAACTAGATGTACTGTCACCTTAGAATACTTGAGCTTTAATCTTGAAAGTCGACAGTCATGTATTAGAGGTGCCAAAGTTGTGCAAGTTAAAATGTGCAAGGTGGTATTACTTTACACATGCTATCTTACAAATGTAGGAAGAGCTTTTCTACATTTATTTAAGTAGAAACAACCTTCCACTTAGCATTGGTTGTCAGTACTGAATGTCTTAAGAAACATCAGTTCATTAAAAATTAAACAAAATCAAAGCCAACACAACCTTTCCACCCTGGGCGAGTTCTTTTAAGTGACTAGGGCACATTTCTCTCACGTTTTCATGCTTTTTTTCCCCCAGTGTAGAAAGGGATCTTGTGCTCCCTGGTCTGCATATACATAGAAGTTCACTGGGCTCTGGGAACTGGAGATTCAGGAAAAACAAGTACTGCAGATGGGCAAATACTCAACTTCACAGTTTCCCTTCTGACAGACTTGCAACCCTAGATGCTGCTGTAAACAATTTCATTTCTGTCAAGCTCGCGACTCCACTTGTAACTTCTGTGACCCCACTTCTGGTCATGACTTTTAGTTTGGGAGCTGCTGCTGGAGATACCCAATTGTTTATTTCAATGCTATGCTCGGAATTGCTAACTCTGCCCCCCACCCCTTTCACTCCCCGCCTCAACATATTAAAACTTCAGGAGTCAAACTGCAAGAAAGTTGTGAGCTGGAAAATTTTTAGATACAGTTATTTAGAGCTTTTTCTTTAAGCCTGTTTTTTTGTTTTAACACTTGCTCCCCTTCTGCAGGATGCATGCATGACAATTACAGCCCAACCACCCTCCACACATTTAGAGTGAGCAAAGTAACAGTAACCTCCTCTGGAAAAATCTCTTGTTAAAAAAAAAAAAAAAAAAAGGCAAAGCAATGCAGAAATGATGTGCTATCTGATCCTGTTGAGAACTCACAGCTTTTCCTTAATGCAGAAATTCCTGGTGATTGATGCCAGCCCAGTGCACACCTTCCTCCAGCTGAAAGTGCAGTGACTCCCTTCTCTAGGAGGCTGTGTCCAGGCCCTTACTCCCGGAAAGAGGTGGCAAGAGATCTTGGGGCTGGAAAGGTGGCTAGCCTGGCTCCCACCTTCTAAATTTGGGACAGGTTTGGTTATACCTGTAGAAACCTTTTGTGCACAGTTTTCCAAGTCATTACTGGGATCAAAACTGGGCTGGTACCATTCTGTGGAAGTGAAGAAAAAGGGAGCCAGAGAGAAAATTGTTCTCTGCAGGAGAAGAAAGATCTGTCTCTGTCAGAGCAAGATCTGGGCTGTTCCTTGGTTTGTCTCTCTCCTGGAGCTCCAGCAGTGGTGGTGGTACAGCAGTGCAGGAGCTAGCAAGCAACCTGGGAAGCCTCCCCATGGGCAGGCTGCAGCTAATTAGAGGCAGAATTGCCTTGGCTCACCAGCTGCCAACACCCCAGCTTGTCTGAATGGTGTGTGGCCCTCGGTGCTTCTTTATGATGCGTAAAGAAACCTCAAAATTATGTTTTTCTTTTAGCATTAGAAATTCAGGTGTTACCTGGCTTAAAGTTCTCCTGGGCAACAGGGAAGCAAGAAGAAACAATGACATTACAAGAGCCAAGAGAGTGAAAGCCAAGCAACTGAGAACCATTAGTAGAGTTGCCAGATCTAATGGTTTTCCTTGTAGGCTGGAGGATTTCAGACTGCCTTAAGGTTTTGGAGGGATAAAACAAGTCTGTAGGAGAAAGACCCCTGACTGGTCGTTCCCTTTCTCCCATCTGCCTCCTTGGGAAAGAACCACCCAGAGATGCTCCAGATGCATCCCTTTCAAGGATCAGGGGCCCAGGACTTTGCTTTCCAGCTGTCTTCTTCTCCTGCTCACCACTTCACAAGAGAGGGGACACAGGAATAGGAGGCATATGATAAGATGACCTAAAGAAATAGTGATAGATAAAACAACTGCTCAATTAATGAATGCAGCTAAGCTAAATTGTTTGGAGGAAGAAGAGGTGAATAATTAATTTTGGAGGCTGCAGGAATTAAGGAATTTCATGTATGGACATTAACACACCTATACAAGAGGAGTCCCTAATTATGTTTTTGCACAGGGGCCGGAGGAGTTCCTGGGGAAAGAGCGTGAATACTTAATAATCCACTGAAAGAGTTTCCAGCCTGTGTTTCCAGCCCTCTCTGTCAGTGCTATGGGTAAGGTCAGGACCGTGGCTGCAGGATACAGAAACTGAGGTAGAAATGAGTTATCCTTACCCAAGGTTGTGGGACTGTGCACAGCAGCACTGCCCTGGGATTTGGGGTGAGTGGAGGTGGGAGAAAAGCAGCATGTTGTTTCTCTGTGGTAAAGCACAGTTTGCTAATTCTTAAAACAGTGCAGTGAAGAGCTCTGTCTAAGCAAGTAAACACAGTTCTAATGTATTATTCCAGGGACTTAATTTTGAGTAGTAGACACCAGGCCTGATCACCATCTGGCCCTTGTATTACAAAAGTTCTTCAGATGTGTCATCTCATAGCTGTTTTGTTGTTTTGATGATTAAATAAATAGTTATGGAATAGCAATGAATTAAATATAAAAGTCTATGATAATGATAACTCTGTGGCACTGACCATGGAAATGGAGTTGTAAGTTAGTTCCAAAAAATCCCCACTTGCTTTTCACTACCTATTTCACAGTTGCTCTGTACATTAACGTGTTCCACAGAGGGGTCAGCAGTAGTTAACCATAATGAGGTAATTACAAGGTACATTGAGTACAGATGTATGTTAAGGGACATAGATTAAGGATGTAGACTAAAGGCACTGAGATGACAGCAAGTTCAAGACATGGAAAGTTCTGTACATTGAAGGAGTGCTTGATTCTTTGATCCAAGCTTTCTTCATAGATTTAAGATTACCCTATTGCTGCTAAAATGAAAAAATATGGGATTTTTATCTTTTTTTATGTGTGTGATTTTGAAAAAAATAGTTACAGAGTATGTTAAGAGGAAGCAATAGGAAGGTTGGTCAAGTGCAACAGCTGCATTGGCCACATAGAAAAGGAATAATGTGTGAAAGGAATTGAGAATTAAGGCAAAACACGTTTACATCATAAGCACAGCTCTTGTAGATGTCTGAGCTACCTTAAGTGACGTAGTGTGAGTTCTCCTAGCAAGGAGCATGGGCTGCAAAACTTCTTCAGGCTGGCTAAGGTTCTGCCTTGGGTGGTTAATCTGTGCTGTGCAATGTGCTGCTGCTGCGATACTGCTACTAGCAACACCTGAGCTGTTAACTTAATACCAGTCCCCAAGCTACAGTGATGTACAACTTGCATATCTGCAGCACAAAGGCACTGAGGGCAAATTCTGTATCTTTGTTTGGAGAGAATAAGGAACCTCACTGAGGGCAAATGATGTCAGGTGTTGAGCACTGAGGTGAAGCAGCTGTACTTTGGGTCTTGGAATAGTTCAGTATTGATTAGAAATCTCACTCCATAAGGATGTTGCATAATTTTATTAATATGTGCCTACCAATAAGATACTATGATGAAAGAAAAAAAGAAAAATCTCATGAGGATATTCTGTGTTCAGAATGTAGTTATCCATATATGAAGTCCCAGGCTCAAGAACGATAGAAAAACTATTGTAAAGAGCTTAACAAAAAATATCCTATACACTGAAAGAAGGTGCAGTAGAAAAATCCAGCATGTTAATGTTTAAATAGAAGACCACCATCAAGATGGAAGATGCATTTTGATTAAGTTGGCACCCTTAATTTATGCACTTTCAAAACTGTATGCTTGACTTTACAACTTGTTTAAATTGTGGTATTTCTATCTTCAGTAATGTATGTATATAATACACATTGTGCATTATACCTTATTGACAATTAAATCACCACAGACAGAATGGATCTTCACCTAAAGCAACTTAACAGAATTAATTCTGTCTGTGACTTGGTTATCTGTTGTGAAGAGGTATGAGCATACGGATCTACGAGGGAGGCACAATTACGTTTACATAAATGCGTTAACAGCAGGACTCTTATTTACCTTGCTAAAGTAATTATCAGCCTGAAACTACTGGTTTTAGTATTACTTAAGAGCCATTATCAAATTAAACCTGCCTTAACATTTCAACCGTTGACACATTCAACAAAAAAAAGACAAACCCTGAATGCCAACAGAGAATTTCCGACCATGTAAGGACTATTTTTACTACCAGAAGGGAGAGAAACAGTTTCTTTTTAAACTGCATCTTTATCCTCAAGCCAGCACCTAGTGCTCCAAGTGCTCGGGAAACAGCATCAGAAGCAGCAGGGCGAGCTAAGGAAGCGCCGTTTCCTGCAAAACTCGGGACACAGCAGCCGTGCCCGGTAGAAAAGCTGAAGTAGGAACTCAAGCGTTTTATGACTGAAGCACTCCTAGAAACCGCTGCCCACCAGCCCGCCCCGCTGCGCCAACGCGGCTTCTGCATTTATTCATTTCCCCGTCGTCCCCATGCTGGATGCTTTCACGAACACCTCAGACGCTGCCGCGTTGCTGCCGCCGGCCCCTCGGTCAGATGCGCTCACGGCCGGGTGGCCGGCAGCGGGGCAGGGGCAAGGCCGAGACTACAGCGCCCGGGGCAGCCCGCCGCTTTTCCGCCCGCAGGACCGGGCCGGGCGGCGTCGGCCCCAGGTCATCCACCGCTGAGTCAGTACTTCCTGCGTCAGTCAGCGGCGGCACCGCGGGTGCGGCCTCCGGGGTGAGCGGCTGGCCGCCCCCGCGGAACAGTCCGCAGGGCGGACGGGGCCTTAGTCACCGTCCATGAAGCCGGAGGGGTGTGGGTGGCTCCGACCCGGCTCCGACCCAGCTCCGCGCCCCGCGGTGGGGCGGCTTCCCCCTCGCCACCTGGGCGCGGGCCCAGTCCTCCCCCGGGCGGGTTTGTGCGTGACACTCTGGCTGCCCAGGCCCCGCCGCTCCTGTCCCGTCCCTTGAGTGGGGCGGAACTCCTAGGCATGGCCCGGCGGTGGAGGAAGGGGGGAAGCCCTCTCCGGGTCTGTGGCTGTGGAAGGCAATCGATCTTGTTTAGGAGCTGGTGCGCAGCTAACACTTCCTGCAGTAATTCGTGACCATGGCTATTGATTGTCCCCGTCCGCCTCGCTCACCGCCCCGACGCCGCGGAGTCTGAGGAGGAGGAGCCCGGCCGGCTTGGGAGGGGGAGGAAATCCCCCTCCGCAGCCTCCTTCTTTGGGGGTCCTTGCGCAGCCTCCGACATTTNTTTTTTTTTTTTTTTCCCCCCTCCCAATGAATGGACTGCATGCCCGTGACACATTAACCGCTCTTGTTCTTGGAAAAAGCCAGCCGGCATGCCATGGGTTCAAACTGAGTTTCAGCAATAGCTCTCCTCCCATTGCGGCCCAGGGAGGAAAGAGGTGTTCCTCCGTCCCCGTTACACGGCCGCGGCACCGGCAGCCCTTGTGCCCGCCGCCCCATCCCCCCGCGGCTGGGGCAGGTCCCGAGGCGGGAGATGATGTGAGCGCTGCCCCCCGCCCCGGGACTGGCCGGGGTGGGCGAGGCGGCGGGTCTCGGGGGGGCCGGGAGGCTCTTTCCCGGAGGGTCGCGGGCAGACAGGGACCCAAGGCAGACACAAGAGCCAGGGACCGAGAGCTCATCCGGAGGAGCACAGGGGACGGGGTTCCCTCACGGCGCCCGGGGAGGGGGGGCTCCGCGCGGGCTGAGGCAAGGTCTAGGACCCTCGGCCCTGGCTGGAAGGAGCCCGCTCCGCTCGCCTCGGTAAGGCATTTACGATCTCTGTTTTGCCCTTTTAACTCCCCCGACGCCCTCGCACTCCTTCGCCTCCCGGTTTGTGGACTATCCCGGCGGTAGTGACACGCACACCAAGATGTTTACCAGATACAAAGGTAAAAGTTTTGTCCCACTCCCGAGGGTGGCTCTGGCTGCTGCCCTATCCCTAGCCAGGTGGGCTGCCGGGCTCCGTAATACCGACCAGCTGATTCCCGGGGCGCCCAGCTGAACAGCAGCTGGAGAAGGAGACGCTTGTTTTGGATCTGCAGTAACCTTAGCCTTTTACCCGTGGTATTTAAATTTATCTGCGCTTTAAGTGCGCCTTCCCCCCCTCCCCAGTACTACGCACCGATTTTTTTTTTCACTTGTTTTCTTTTAAAGATCGTGACCGTGATAGTCGCCTTAGTCCCTTCGTTCTTAAACATGATTCATTTCTGTAATACACAGACACATCCAGACCCCCACACACTCCTCCCCGCCACCCCTCCTGGCTTTCCTAGGCGAAGCGGAGGTCTTGGGGCGGGTTGCGTGTTTTCTGAATGGTGGCAAGGAGGAGCATAGGGAAAGTGGTGATCTCTTGCTGCTGTCGAGCTGCCTGCCCCGATCGTGGGAAAGTGGCTGCACGTGAAGCAGTAGATTCTTTGTCCCTGTTGTTCTTCTGTAATCGATCTCACTTCAAGTCGAGGGGTGGAAAACTTCAAAGGCAGATCAGGCTGTTGGAGGTCGGGGCAAGAGCACAAGCAGCTCGTAATGCACCCACTTTGCCACCTCCCCCTCTTACTCCTTCCCCTTCAGGAGCGGGGGGTTGGATGGGATGGGGGTGAGGGGAAGAGCCCTCCGATCTCTAAAGTACATCCAGTCAATAAATAAAATGCAGACTTTATGGAAAGCGGGGGAGGGAAAAGATTTAGGGACGATAATACACCCAAATCAAACACACAAGCTCCTGACTGCACATTTTCTGTCTCTCCTGTCTTCTCTAAATAGTTGCATTGTAGTTCTATATGGAATAGTGCTTTCCATTTTTTTCCTTGTCTCTAGTTCAATTTTAGGACTATGCAAGTTATAGTGTAAATTACTATAGAAGAAAAAAAAATAGCTGTTTGGCACCAGCTGAGGATTGTCTTTCCTAGCATGCAGTACAAAGCAATCTACTATGGCATGCAGTTTTTAGCAGTGGAGGGAGGATGGAGCAGGGATGGTGCCAAGACAATACATAACCACACTGTGGACATCTGCCATTCAGAGTCAGCTGCGGTTGGGACTTGGTCATATATGCCAATGTGTGAAAACATCCTACATCTAGGAAGGGATATCTGAAGCCGTGGAAATACACTCTTGCATTGAAGTATGTTGCATCAGAGCACCATTTTTATAGATTAGAGTAGAAAAAACATGTAACTGTTTTTGTTAACAGTGGTTCCTGACATTTTCTAAATAAGATGTCAGAAAGCTGCATGCAATCAACTCTAGATTCACCCCCTGCAACTTGCCTATCCCAGGACCTTGAAAATTTTAGTGCGGTGAGAAAGTTGAGTTTAACCTTACATGATCAATGATTTTGTTAGTTTATACAGTTCACTGGTATGCCTTGATTGAACATTTAAGTACACTTTGATTATATAATACTGGGGGTTTTTTCTCTTGGCTAATCATACAAAAATGGAAATAACCAATTTGGTAACTGTTTAGTAGAGTTTTAAGTTCCTCCCCCTGCCCCAGTTTGTGCCCATCTACTAGTAGAAAAATGCATAAAGAAGCTGCCTATCTCTGAGCCTGTTTTGGGATTCCCTTGCCATAAAAAAAAAAATCCATGCTAGCACATACAGGGCATACTGCTGTAGCAACCTATTTTGAGTGCTGGGTTGTGCTGCCAGCAACTATAATTTGAGGTAGTCTTGTGGCTGCCATAACTTGTGACAGGAACTTACTAGCCTCAGACAGAGGAGAGCTGAAAAGACAACTGCAAGTTTCGTTGGCATCTCTAGTACCTTAGGTATCAGCTCTGTTATGCTAAGGATGGGAGTTTAATCACTCTCAGAGTTTTTGAGATAAGTAATAGGATTTTAAAAAATATTTTATCATTCTCCACATACATAATAACCCTGCAGATATCTTTCTACATGTACAGCCACCAATGGTCAGCTTCAAGTGCTGCAGTAGTAAAATGGTTACTTATTACGTGTGACCACATACTACACAGGGAGCTTATGGCAACACCATATGCATGGTTTGGGACATTATAAAGCCAATTTCCAATCAATTGATTGCAGCCTTACAGTTGTTCACCCTTTATGTCATAATTTTCTGTTGTTATATCCCAGAGTGATTTTTTCAGAAGCTATTTCAGAAAAAATGATTCAGCTCTGTTTAAATACAATGAAGAAAAATGAAATGCTAGAGGCACCTGCCTGTTGTTTTACATTGTAACCATATTCTCAACGGTGTTGGTTTTTCAGTGTTGTGGTGCAGATAGTTAAAAGCAGGCGGGAACCTCAGCCAATTAAGAACAAGCCCTTCAGTTAAATACCTGTCTTGGTGTGATCACTGGGGCTGGATTTTTATCAAATAAATGGGTTATTTAAAAAAAAATTCCTTACATCCATGTAACCCAGCCCATGCTTACTAAGAGAACTATTGTTGCATTGTACATTTGCACATGGAATAGGAATCGTATTATAGGAATAGGGCTACCATACATCTGATTTTTTTCCTCTTGGATGACAGCTCTCCCTCTCCTCAGCAGCCCTCTGAGTCCCATCTGAGTAACCTTTTCATAACTGTACTCTGTGTTTTAAAATCTTTGCCAGAGTGGGGACTGGGCAGTTTTGTTTGGTGTGGCATCTAATTAGAAAGTCATAACAGAGCACAGGGAGAAAGGAAAGCAATGGAATGCCAGAAACATGGAGGCACTAAGAGAAATTTTCATTTTCTGTCTCAATGCATCCTTATTGTTGGTCAGGAAGTAGTATTCCCGGATGAAAAAATAAGGCAAAGAGAAGCTTGATGTAAATCTTGATGAACATGCACATTTTGAGTTGAAACGTCAGTGTCTCCCACCTTTAAGAGCACTATTCCTACTCCCTCTCGTGTTTACACTGAATGCAGACTTATAGTGGGACCTGAACTCTCCATTACTGTGGTGCGATCCAGCATCATCTCTTATGTCACACAGTAGAGGAGAAGCTACACTGCAGAACATCATTTCCTGAGTACCATGCGTGCAGCCTTGCACCAAAGCTGTCTCATGCATGTGTCTTACGGAGCTTCTCAAGGCAGTAGTGTCTTTCTTTCCAGACATGTCCTTGCTAGAGATAATTAGGGCTAAAAGGCACTTCTGACCTCATATGCTGTGATGGTGCTGGTGGGCAAAGCTGATTAGTTCTCTGGGAAGGGGCTTGGTTTTAATTGGGTTGTAACAGAAGTAAGCTAAACATATTTAGCATAGATGGTCAAAGAAGCTCAATGATCACCTTGAAAGTGACCCTAATAAACTAGTCTTGGTATTCGAAAGTCTCTGGCATAGCTGGAAAGTGAACCCAGACCTCCTCAGTGCTCTTTTGGTTTGCTAAATGTGAGCTCTGCTTCACACTTCCCAATACCACCCATTCTGTTTCCCTTTTTTTTTTTTAAATCTCTCCCTTTAGCACTTTTCTACTCCTTTTACTCTTCATATTCCTTTTTCTTTCACTTTTCAACTTCAACTTAAAATGCTCTATTTAAAAATATAGGGGCCAGATCCTTGGAGCCAGCCAAACCACACATGGTGCAGGCCCAGGGAATAGGGAGGGGGAAGGTGGCTCTAAGCCATATTTCATCTCCCTGGATTCTAGGTTGACTTGATGCCAAAGTGGCCCCTGGCATAACTGAGAGTGGGAATGGTCTAAATTACGCTAGTTAGAACAATTCCCAAGGGCCTCTCCTATGCCACTTGTTCCTTTCCGCCTTGGCCACCTATGAAGGCCGCCTACACTGCCTTATTTTGTACAGGGATTTCCTACATCAGGGAATGCCCAGCTGCTCTATTACAGTACAAAGGTGATGGAGAATCATTCCCTAAGCATTTCTAGTATAATTAAAGCAATTCTGGTAAAGAAAATGACAGAACTGACAGAACATTAGAATTTGTCATCTTAATGGCTTTGCTTGAATATCACACTTTTTCTTCCTACCTTCCCATGTGTGTTTGACAGGGAAAGGACTTGTTTTTAATTAGGCTGTAAAGTCATTAAGGTGAGGGCTGTGTGGGTTGGGTAAAGAATGGTCTGGAGAACAATACAGAAAATGCTTTCCACCATTAGAAAAATCAGTAACTCTCTTTTTCTTTCATGAGAGTATTGCATGTGACTCTAGTCATGCCATTTCCACAGGGAGACTGCCATTATGGAGATGTGCTGGGAGCGCTGGAGCATGGGAAAACTGAAGTGAGACTGAATGAGTTGGAACTGATCCACTCAGAAGACAAGTGAGAGAAGTTCTGATAAAAAATAACTAAATACAGTCTTAGATTTGACTGGGAAACCTCTTCTGCAAGGAGCATTTCTAGTGAAAGATGGTGAAATGAAAACCAGCCCAAGAAAATATTTTCTCATACGAGGTATTGACTGTAGCACTTGAGGCTCCATCAAAGTCTTGTAGAGAAGAATATAGCAAAACATTCCAAGTGAGATAAATATGATTACAAGATCATCCCCTGTTATAGTAAACTGGATGCTTTATAGTTCATTGTGGCTCATAGTTTATGAAAACTTTTTAGGAGTTAGAATGCAATTTCATGTGGGCAGACTATCCCACAGCTACCTAGAAAGGATCTCTAGCATCTGACTCTGAGTTTCTTGGGATGGCACAACTTCCTGGAATAAGTTGGTCTCAGATACGATTCTGTATTGCTGTATACAATCAATTGCAGTGAGAGAGACTTGGCTTTGTATTTGGGGACATCCAAACCCTTCTTTGGGACCACTGAGTACTCTCACATTATAAACAATAGGACATAGGACATAAACAATGTCCATAGGACAATTTTTTTTCCTTCGTTTCAATCTTCATGAGTGGTCTTGTGACATGAGGATATCTGACATTGCATTTTGCTTCACATTGTCAGCTTTGAGAAACTGGAAAAATACCTTCTTGCATGGTGGATCATTTGTCTAGCTATTAAGCTACAGGCAGCACCAGATAGCTAGTCTGCAAACTTCTTGGAGGTCAGTCAGTGTTCAGTTTTAATTCAATTCAGTTAGATTTTATTAGCCTGACAAGCTACCCCAGCACATGCACATGATGAAAGTTTAGCAAAATCACACCTACTAAAATTGCCCTCTTTTATAGGGCAATTTGTGAAGCACTGGAAGCACTCAGGTGGCATGTTACAGTGTCAACAGAGTCTTTCTGAACTTATAGCTGCCACTGACTAATAAAAGCACTAAGACTTGAATAGCTTCTATTTTTTCACAGATAGCTTAAATAATCATGTGATGGTAGTTTCAAGTACTGAAGTAATTCTGTCATGCTTTGAGACATCTTAAGAAAGTTAGTACTGTTTTGTGATGTCTGTGCCAAGCTGTCTTTGTGTCAAATCTGCAGTAAGTAAATCATAGCCCCCTACAGACAATTTAGTCTTACAGTACATCTGAAAAATAGATACAGTTCCAGTTTTATAGGGACAGAAACTAAGTTTATACAATTTGAGCAAAGTCTCATGGACTCTTCTCTAGCAGGACCCAGAAAGAACCTAGATATGTTTTTAACTACAGGTTTGGCAAAATGCTGTAAGATGAGTCTAACTTTCTTGAGAAAGATTGATTTAGATTAAAACATCTCAAGGGATCAGAACTACAGTGCACTAAAGTCAGGCTGTTAGTATCTCAGTCTGTCTGAGCTGGATGCCTCTTTAGATGTCTAGTTCAGCTGTGGATATGTAGACAACAAGGACTGTAAGGAAGAGCAGGACCTACTGCCATCACCAAGGTTTATTGCGTGTCTCAGAAGGAGATGGAATAGTGCTGAATAGTATGTGTCATACAGACTGGAGAAGGAAAAATTCATTCAGCAGGAAACTCCAGTATTTGGATGTGTGGTTTCATCATGTGAGATGTTAAAACCTCTACTGGACAGAGTTTTTCCTAAAAATGTTATTCACAGTGTTAGAATACTTCACTGCAACATTTTCAGTAAACTCCAGACATAATCCCATGATTTATAAGTGTAACAAAAATGAGGGACATAACTAGTTTTTCAGTCAGTATAGATGCCAGTGTTTGCAGGTTGCTGAATTTGTTTTTCAAAGGGTGACAGAGCATTGGAACAGGCTGCACAGAGAGGTTGTGGAATGTCCTTCTCTGGAGACTTTCAAGCCCTGTCTGGACACGTTCCTGTGCAACCTGATCTAGGTGAATCTACCGAAGCAGTGGAGATGGACTACATGATCCCCAGATGTCCCTTCCAAGCCCTATCATCCTGTGATTCTGTGTTTACCAGAGCTGACAGGGTGAAAAAGCTAAGAGACAGAATGGTAGGGAAAAATCTTTTAGAATGATAATAAAAAAAAATAAGTAAATTGACACTACTTTGCACAGCTGTAGTAGCTGAGATTTTTTGATTGTGTCCAAGAGGAAGAAATAACTTTATTCTTTTGAGTGTTAAGATTGTGAGCAGCCTGACTGGACTGTGTGATGGCAGTGGGGATACTCAAGGGAGAAGAAAGAGTCAGGATCAGAACCATACAGAGGTGTCACCATTTGCAAAGACTTTGCTCAAGCCTCATAGTAAAGTGTTGCAGATAAGAACTTGGAGGCACTGGTAGCTGTATGTTAAAGTTTCAGCAGTATCTGCCTGCAGTTCTTGACTCAGGCCAGTGTGGAATTCCTTTGCCTTTGTATGCACCAAATTTACCCACAACATTTTTTAGATCCGAAAGTAATACACATCTTTATTTAACTATATAAGTAGCCAATTTGCAAACATAAACTTCCCAATTGTTCTTAGAGAAATGGTTTTAGAAGAGGCTAATCATCATTATGGGCTAGTTTTATAAACCAGCCAGTTTTCAGCTACAAACTGACTTCCCACACCATTACTGGGTTCCAAGTTTTAAAATAGCCAAACCTGTGTTCTTGAATATGTGCTCAGATGAATTTGTACTTACTTCAAAGCCTGATGCTGAATCATATCCAGTGTGATAGGCAGTTAAACCTCTGTGGGGTGGGAGAAAATCCTATGTATTAATGGACTTGCTTGGAAGTATTCTTCTTCATTCTTCTGAACCCTAGTGCAGACGCTGCTTCCAGAAATTTATCCTCACACTCAGTCTCAGGAGAAATTATCCTTATAATAAAATTACCCTCCATAAATATTTCTTGGTTTATACTTATCTTTCTAATCCTACACTAACTTGTCTCCCTTGCACCATCCTCAGAAGGTGAGTGTCCCCCGTGCATTTTCAGCCTTGATACTCTTCGCTATTCTGTGGGAACTACAGTTCCTCCCATAGCAATGTTGCTCCAGACACACAAGCAATCTGTTTTCCATCCCCATTCAGATTCTGTCCACATGCATCTACCCTAATCTTTTGCTTATCTAGTGTAATTCATTTGGGCAAAGTATGAAATGAAGGTAAGAACTCTGTGACTGGAAAGGTGCCAGCATGCCTTCCATGCTATAGTCATTTATTACAGATTTTAGAAAGAATTTTTCCAGCATATAATTACAGAGAGGTGCAGTGTCCATTTATTACAAATCCCATACAGTGGTCTATCAGTTACAGGTGTTGCTGAGTAATACTACTGCAATATGCACCTGTTATTCCCATTTTTCATGCTATGCCTTTTCACTAGTAATTCTAGTCCCCTTCTCAGGCCCTTGAGAAATTATACTCAAACAAAAGCCACAAATAGTGCAGTTTAACATTGCTCCACAGCCTGTGTACAGCTGAATTCTCACATAGGTTTAATTTTTCTTCTCACTACACAACTGTCCTTTTAGAAAGTTGCCTGTTCTTGCTCACTGCTAAGCAAATGGAGGGCATGCGTTCAGACAAGATGAGCAGAAAATAAGAGTTGGCATGCTCAAGTAGCTCCCAGTTGCTCTGATGACTTTGAGAGAATGGTGATGAGAAATTGGAAGGACAAAGTTGGAAGCTGGAAGATGAATAAAAGATGAAGAAGGAATGGAAATAGGAGTTGACTTGATGATCCTCGTGGGTCCCTTCCAACTTGGGATATTCTGTGATTCTGTATTTGTAAAAGCTTTTGGTTATAGCCTTTCTCCTGAATACAGAAGTGTAGAGACTGAAAAGAGTGTCATTTCTGCATATACTCTATGGTGGTTATTTTCACAAAACTTCACAAACTGAACAACATAAGTTGTTCATATAGTAAACAACCAGAAGAGCTATTGCTGAGCATTGAATAACCTTGAATCTCAGAACCTGTTTGTTTCCATTTGGTGGGACTGTCATCCTGCCTTTTTCTTCAGAGACCCAAAAAGTAAGACAGAATCCTGAATTCAGTAACTCGGGTCTTACTGACTCAATTTTACTTTTTTCTGAGTTTTAAAGGGTAATAAGAGCTCTCCATTAGAATGTTTTTTTGAAAGCAGTCATAGAGAAATGCAGGTAGTAGTTAGCAGCCACTAGCTTAATGTTAGAGTGCATTTTTGATGATAACTTATTATCCATGTAAATATAGCTTAGCACTTTTTTAAGCAAACATAAAGAAATCCGAAAAGAGAAGACTAACATAATAGGTTCTATAAGAAGAAAGAACTAGACAAAGTAACTTTTTTCTTTCTAGTCCTTGGCCATGAGCTGCAGGCTGTTACTGTGCCCCAGCACATCTGTTCATATTTAGACACTTCAGTATAATCCATGAGAAAAATCTTGCAGATGTGCTTGTTGTTTGAGGTTCTACCCCACCACTAGGATATGTTAAAGTGGAGGCACTAATTTAGATTGCTTATAAAGAAGTTTACTGTTGGTGGCTTTTGTGGAACACATTAAGTATATAGATTTCAGAGGCATAATTTTTTTTCTTTTTTTTTTTAATGTATGAAGCTGTCAGGTGGAAGAGAGCTTCTTAGATTAGTATGGTCTGGTTTATTGCCTTTAAAAAATTCATCTCGTCCAATCAGTCTCTTGTTGCTGTCACAAAATAGGATACATTCCAGTTATGTCAATTACTACAGTATGAAGAAGAACATAAAAAGAGAGTAATAGTCAGTAACTCTACAACACTTAGAAATATGTTACTGTCTGGCTTTGGTCATTTTTACAAAACAGGTAGAAACTGGAAAGATTGTGGGGCTATAATTTTAGTAAATTCACTAACTGTAGAAGTCTGCAAGTTGGGGCATCCACTCGTGACAGCTAAAACCTCAATGGAGCAAAGCAGCAGCAAAATTAATGGACAAGTATTAACTATGAATGGGTGAATCCTTTGCCATGACAAGAAAGTGTTTCACATTTTGCTAAATTGATAAGATCTTCATAGGTCTTCATGAAGGTTTTTCGGGAACTGCTCCTGGTTTAAGTTTTTTAAGGACCTGCCCTTCATGGTGCTTATCCCCCTCAAATTCTATTGAGACCAGGGACTGATTACCCTTAGGTTCTTGCGAGACTGGGTCCTATGTGAGAATTTCTTTGATTGATTAAACTGGAGCTCCATGAGTTGCTGAACTGCCTCCTATTTTGCCTTCTATTGATAGGCAATTACTGTATAGGACCACTGTTTACAGACTGGTAGAAGCACAGTCAGGGTCTTGACAGGAATGGTCTGGTTGCCATGAACTGTATACCTACTTCTCTTCTTTTTTTATTCTTTTGGCAAGTGAAAAAAAAGCAGGAGTTAGTGATATTTTGTCATGTTGCTTTGCTCAGGTTACAGAAGAGAGATGACAACTGGGGATTCAATGGCAATGACACTGGTTTCACTCATAAGCTTGCTGTCTGAGCAGGGTTTTTCACTTAGTAAATACACCAGATAGTGGCTACATGGTGGTTCAAAACACTGGAAGGGCCCAAGCCACGTATATATCTCTCTTTTTAATCTTTATTTATGTAAAAATGAGTTTGGCAACTTAATGGAGAGAAAATGAAAAAGGGAATGAAGTATTTGAGAATTGGTTGGTTTTGTTCTTTTCTGTACTGTTAGTACCATCTATCCAGCTGTGTTGAGCTCTATTACTTGACAGTTATAGAGCTGGAATGAAAATTTTCATCCACTTTTAGATAAACTATAATCCCAAATATTCAAGACCCTTATTACTCCAGGAAAATGAAGTGTTCTGTAAAGGAATTTCTGGAGCTATTAGGAGTTTTGAATTATTTTCCATGAGAGAGAGGCTTATGAAATGTACAAGACTGACTAATAATGAAAACTGTTTATGTTTAGAACATAGGCAGTAGCTGTGGACATTACTTCACCATGAAGCTGCGAGTTTTTTCACACCTTGCTCTGCAGGGAACATTATTGTGCACTCTCCACTGTGCCTGTATCCTTGGCCTTGCTTACAGAGACACCAGTGATGATCTAAGCGAGGCTGTCCATCAGAAGGAGATAGAAAATTACCCATTTATCTACTGCTTTTAAACAGCATATCTAAAAATAAGATATAAAACCATATCTTTTGAATACGTAGCAGTAGTATATAGAAGAGAATGCTAAATGACACTCAAAGATTTAAATCTTTGAATTATCTTACACCTCAATACCTCTAATAAACCAGACAAAAAGTGCCTGCATCCACAAATAAAGCTTTTTAATATCTTCATACACATGCTGCCAAAACTAAGACAAAATGCAATTTCTGCTTTAAAAGAAAATCCCATGAATCACACTTCCTCTAATGACATGTTTGCTATAAAAACGCATTGATAAATCACAGGAATAGCCTTCCCAGCTCAGACCAAAGTTCTATCTGGCTTAGTATCCTGCCCCCAAGAGCAGCCAAAGCAGATGCATAGGGAAGAATATAAGGGGGAAGACATGTCTTCTGGCCTCCAATAAATTGCAGTTCATGGATTTCCTGTGTCAAGGGTTATGTCTTTGTGTTTAAAAGTCCTCATTGGCTTCCTTTCCCTATTAATTCATCTCGTAAACTTTTACCATTCACAGTATCCTAGGGCATGTAATTCCACGGCGTGAGTACAGCATGTGGAGAACCACCTTTCTTTGTTTTCAATCTGTAGACAAACAGACTCTTCTTGTTTTTCTTCTGTTTGTGCCTTTTTGCTTCTCCAGTTCATTTCTTGCACTGTGCTATACATAATTATGCCAACGTTTTCCTCTGCCAGTTTTTTAAAACTCTGTTGCTGCCTGCAAAGGTCCTCCTCAGTTAGTCACTCTCCTGTTATGAAAGTTCTTCTGGCTTAATTTCTCTTTCTCTTGAGGCAACTTTTCGAAAACATGGTTTGTTTAGGGCATCTTTTATCTTGCCCCTGTTTTGAGAGTACGAGAAAATTATCTTTGCTGATAGAAAGTTGTTGTGCTCGCTCCAAGACTTAAGCTTTTGTTCATCCTGGTGCAGACAGTGCACTGAAAACTGCACTGAACTTTCCTGTGATAGACTTCTTCTTCTGTGTCTCTCATTCACACGGGAGTATACTTAGTACCTGCCAGCAAAGCTTTGAAGCTTAGATCTGATGCCAGTACTTTAAATTTCCATATCAGAGTGAAAAATGTGACTAGCCTTCCTCAATTTTAGTAATTGTATAAAAAATGCAAGCTTGCATGGGTGCCATTTAATGTCTTCTGTGTTGCTCTCTGCTTATTGTGTCCTGACTTGGCACTTATATTAAACACGGGTTTGGGATTCATCTCACCTATTTTGTTATGTCTGTAGTGGAGCCCTCTACAACTGAGAGTCACTGCACACTCCTTTTTAGGAAAGAAATAAATATAGTACAATTTGGCAACATTATTTCTGCTGTTTAGAACCAGACTATTTATACCTTCTTTCTTTCAATTGACTAATAAAGCAGTCTCAACAATTAATTCAGTTAGGCTTCTGCATTATGGGTATCTACAGTTGGTAAGGTGAGTCATGATGTTATGGAGGAATTCTTTAATATTCATTGTTGTGGTTGATGTAGAAACCTACAGCATCAGGAAGAAAATGTTGGTTCCCATGTTTCACACTCACCAGTCTTTAGAAAGACATTTGCAGAGAATCCTGGGAGGTCCATCTCATGGACAGATGGGCTGTCACTCAGAACAAGTAGAAAATATACAAGCCCAAGATCTATAGATTAATCAAATCAATCCTTTCTTCATTGGACACCATGAATTTCACATATACTTACTGGAATTTCTCCTCCAGCTCACATGCAACAGCAAAGTAGAAGTAATACTTCTGTCCTTGCTATCCCCAGAGGAGTCCACGGGCTAGTCCGTGGGCTACTGTTCTGCTGGACTTCTTCCTTTTCTGCAAAGCCAATAGAGCTCTAAACCCATAGTAAGTTTATGGAGGGACTTAAAAGGGGTGTTTGAGAGTTACCACACTTACTTTTCTTTTGTCTGGGAGAACTTAATGGTCTCTTATTATAGAGGTTCTAAGAGTTTGTTATCCATGGATTCCGACCTCACTTTCAAAGGAGGTGCCGAAGAATTGGTGTTTCATCTTTTTTGTGCCTGTCCCTGTTTTTTGTTTACAAGAGGTATTTCTAGCAAAAATGTTTGTATGTGTCATGCATTCAGTAGTGCCTGCCTGAGTCAGCAAGTAGCCCCTAATAACAACACTCAGAGTAAGTAAACTGCTGTGTTAATTTTCTCCATAGAGTTCTGCAGATGGTCTTGCAGATGAAGAACATCATTTGCTCAGAACCCCATGGCTGCATCCAGACAATGAGGATCGAGTTTTCAGTCTTGCCATACTGGAATTTCTTGCCAGCCTTTTACTTTCTCACAACAATTATTTATTTTACTGTGTGCTTCAGGTATTGTACTGTGGAACAAGGGAATGGGAATCCTGAAGCCATTTTGCAGGAGTCAGAAAGTTAGACTGGAGAGCTAGACAGTGTGGAGAGCAATGTGAGATGGAGGTCTGAGGAACGAGGTTATGGTGAACATGATAAAAAAGCCTATATTGGTAGCAGTTGTTGAGTTTATGTTCCTAAGGGTACCGCTATCAAGACTCACTAGTACAAAATTTTGTTCTGTTGTGCTAGAAAATGTGCAAGGCTGTGTCTTGAGTTTGCTTTGCCCTCTTCTGTGTCCTCTGGTAGAGGACAGCATCTGGACTAGTGTTTTTAAAAGGAAGTCACTCTTTCATCTTTCTGTATCTGTTAGCACACTCCTCAGGCGTTTGAGTCTTTCAAACCTACTAAGCATGTAGTAAAACATTTTAAAAGAATGTATCTAGCCAAATAGGCAACTGACACTCAAAAGCAATTGTTCTTTTCCAGCAATAGCTTCTAGTTCAAATATCTCTGCCATCTGCTTTCCATCTCATGTATACTGATGTTATTTTTTATTTAGTCAGCATTTTATGACACCATTATAATAGGGGGAAGTCTGGGTAATTAAAACTGTATCATGGCTTCATGTTCTTTAGTGGTAAAACACATCTGTTGACACAAATTTATCTCTTTTTTTTTCTTTTTTCACTACTTCAGCTGCTCCTGTGATTCTAATGCTTTTCTTCTGTGACATCAGTTTAGTAGTCTACTGTACTCTTAGGGTTGGTGTTAAAGTTATCGAAGGCTGGCTGTAAGTCACAGGGCCATCTGAAACCACAAACTGCTGCCTTCAATGTTTCTGCTGCTTTGCCCTTTCTCTGGAATACGGAAATTTTCAACTACTTGTCTTCCAAAATATTTTTGTTACAGAAAAAGAGCAACTGTAATACACTGTGCTGAAATTTCAGTATTAATATAGAATAATTCAGCATGCAGGTTTAAAAGTGATCTTTTTCATATAGTCACTTTTGACTATTTTTTTGCTAGGTTTAGAAAGAGTAATCTCATTCACACCCACTGGTAACCTGTGATCACTACCTTTTAAATACAGTCTTACAAAGCTCATATTGGTCAAATGATGGGCTTGTTGTCATTTCTGTGGTTTTGCTGGCAGGGATATTCCTTAAAAGCAGTTCAAAAGTATTTTTTTCCTGTGTGATTGTACCTACTACAGACTTTGGAGATTTTATTTTCATGTTTTCTATTCTCTAACTGACATTGTAGTCCTGACAGGGGATTAACCTGATTAGATTCTTAGGGCATATGTATGGTGGTGTCCATGGAACAAGATGAGCTGCCTGTCAAACTTAGACTCACCGACCATGCTCATTGTGATCCCTCACGTCTGCCTGAAAAGGTCACTTCAGCAGAAATACCCATGCTCTCCAGAGTCTGCAAACACTGTTACTGTCTAGTTCATGTTCATACAGTCTTGTTTCTTTGCATGGGGCTGAGCGTACTATTGCCCAGGTAGACAGTACATAACCTCTCTGTGGATGCTTTGAGCCGCAGGATAATACGCGAGAGGATAATATCTGGCAATGTGGGCTGATGATGTGTGGATAACAGAACTCTGAAGTTCATAAAGTTCTCAAACTCTCAATACTCAGTCTCAGTTTGGAGCCTCCTTTTTATTCTACGTTATAAACATGGGATGAGTATTTTCACCTTACTCAGCAGCTAACACAGATACCTGGTTGCACTGTACATCCAGACAGGAGGGGTAAAAATTTGCCAGTGTTGTGGAGAGAAGGGGCAGAGGGAAGGAATTTTGGCTGTGACCAGCCCTTTCACACAGAGCTGATAAATATTTAAAAAGTCATCTGGAGTCAGGGAAGAAGCCCAAAGCAGAGACATGCTATAACACAGGTGGTCTGACAGTTCATGATATGCTTCAACCAGTGATTTCATGTGACAAATAGACAGAGACACACTTTTAGCAACTATTTGGGATTGAATTAGAATTGGCTAGTGGATTTTATCCTGCACAAGGAGAATCCCTTTTTAACTCTTTGCATACTAATGCTTGAGCTGGTCACTAAGTAGCATGTAAGTTCCACATCAACTTCAGAGGAAGGGGGAAGAAATTATGCAGCAGGATGAAACTCCATTACTTAGAGTTTTAAATACAAGGCTTGTCAGTGTCTGTTTTCCACTGTGTAGAACCTAGTGACAGGGGTTTGCCAGATATCTTTCTCTAGGCTCTTGAAAGCACATACATTTTCTCTCCTCTTGTCCCTCAGTAGAGGGTACTTTCTATGGGTGTAATTATATATTAATAATTAAATATATGGATTTAATTATTTAAGCATTATTCATGTTCTGGTACTTTATAGATAACTGTACCTTAGATCTCTAACAGCAACATAATGTGTGTTGGGATTCTCAGTGGAAGAAATATGCAGACAATATGGTCACTACTGTAACACCTGTTTATTAAGCTGCAATTGCAATTCATTAAATCATTGCAAAATAATAAAAAATCCTTGGAAGATAAATACCATAGATACAGTCCCTAGAAACCTCCTCTCACTTTAATTGAGAGCAGCTGCAACGTTGCAGAAACCCAGGGAATGTTGCAGTTCATGTGCTCCCTCCCTGGCTCTTTCTAGGGGAGCACAATACATTTTGACTAACATACATCCTGGCAAGTTTGTATGCAAATGTTTTTCTTAAATATAAACCAAAATAAATTCAAAAATTGTTTGCACTAAGGAATGCTGATCCAGAGATCCTCTACAGCTTCAATCAAATAGGCTGCTGTTTTCCCATTTGCTTTGTTTTTGAAAAGCTGTCCATACATTGAGTTGTGCCTTTGAGATTTCTAATTGAATGGGGCATCTGAGAACTCAAGGGAGCACTAGCTCTGCCAAACATTTTCAAGCATAAGTGGAAATGAATTGAAAAATATATATCTGTTATCTGGTTCATCTTCTAGTTCAAAGATTTTGTTTGGGCTGGTCTTTCGTGTTACTTCTTTATCATTACTTTTGAAGATAAATGAATTCACAGAGTGCTCCCAGAACTCATATCACTATTGAAACGGGCATTAGAGCAAAGAAATAGTGAGAACCTTTTATTTTTCAGTCCCACCTGTAAGACTGATGAGAGACAACAACATATCCTTAATCTGAAAACACTACTGTGTGCATTTTTGAAGACAAAAAACAGGTGATTAGGAAAACAGGTACAAACAGCTTAGTAGTCCAGGTGTGTAACTTGTACTTTTAAGTCATTCTCCCCTCCCCCCATATAAGCCATTTTACTTTCCCGAAAGCCAAGTCAGATGCACAAACCAATATAACTGTTTTAACAGTATCAAATCTGCCTTTGTGTATCTCTCCTCTTGCTCGCTTTAAGGATTGGCTAAAGTGAGTGCAATTCTCTGAGAGAGCTACCAAGATTTAGACACTTTCAAAACAGTTGCCAGCCAAACACATTCAGTTCCTCCCAATGAATAGCTCAATCAGCTATTATAGATTTTATACTGTATATGTACATATGTTGAAGAATACATGCAGACAACAAGACAGCACCTCAGAGCAGAAGACTGCACCTCATGCAGAATAAATCTGGGAGAATAAAGTTTGCAGGTTAATCCTTTCCTGGTGCATTGTGCTATCCATTTGAAGTGTGTGCCACACTTGCTGTATTTGTTTAAAAAATATGTTGTTTCTCCTCATGAGACTTTTATAAGCCTTAATAAATAATCTTTCCAGACAGTTCTGGAAGGAACATTGGTAGCAGTAATCAATTTTTATTTTCTGAGGAGAAAGTGAGACACAGCAGCTGTGTCTCTCACCCAAGATCTCCTAGAAAGCCTGAACAAGAGAAAGCAAAAGAATCCAGGTCCCTTTACTCCAAGCCTCTCTTCCTTTCCCGCTAATATTCTATCTTCCTCTTTAATGTTTCGGATTAGCCCTACACTGTGTAGGAAAGGTTTAATAATGAGATTTTCTTCTGTGGATTTTTTCCAGGGTTCCACCTATACATGGCATTTTTATTTTTATTTTCACAGAAGGACTCTCCCTTCCCCAGGCCCCACAAAAGTTTCTCTGATGGAGAGATGGGACAACTTGGGAGGTCTGTGTGAAGAACTACATTTTGCTGGATACGCTCCTGCTGTTAGCAAATTGCTCCAATGGGAGGACCAGCCAACTAACTCAGTCAACCTACTAAAATGGATTCCCTATTTTATAGAGATAGATCTCTCAGTTAACTCATCTGTTAGATTTTAAAAAATGAGAGAAGACAGAGCACACACTACATGGGGAGAGTAAACAAAGGGTGATGGGTAAGGTTTGCTGGTATCAACAAAGGTTGGTACTTCCCTCTTTGCTCTACATCAGTTTTCATGCTTCCCCTCTCTCTTGACTGATTCTGATTTGATTCTGTAAACATAAACCAGTCAAAAATTTCCACAGGGAGCAAACAAAGAACTCCTTGCAGATTATTGCCAGGATTGTCAAAGGAAATAGAAGTATATGCAAACCTGACAGAGAACTCTCAAGAGACCCTCATCAATGTTTGGGTTTAACCTGAGCTCTGTGAAATATGAATCCGCTGCTCTTTACTGCTACCTGTACAAGTCGGAAACTGCCCAAGCAATTGGAAAACTGGTCCTAAGTTAGAGGCTTTGACTGGATGTTTCCTTCAGTCAGCTTTGGCAGCTTATGAAAGAATACTTGCTTTTGGAACAGCTAGTTCATCACATGAAAACCATACTACAGAATTGTATTATTTCTGCTGCCTGTCTTCGAAGACAAGTCTCTGGTTCTCTCTCTTGTAGTTCATGAATACTCAGTTGGCTAATTTTGCTCGTTAGTTTCCTGACAGCAGTGCTGTTACATCAGTGAGTTTCTCACAGTGTTGGATAGTGTTTGAAAGCTGGTCAAATTTTTTAAAAGAGCAATGGGTAGTTATAGTTGTGTGGCTTTTTTTTTTTTTTTTCCTTGTAGCTAGTCAAAGCAACAGCTATGTCAATCAAATCTGAACTCTGGTCTGTAAAACCAAGAGAGCAGGGCATGGATGGGTAATATGTTAGAATGTCTCTTGGGAGATCCAGCCAACGCAAATAACAAGTTAGGAACTGTTCATTGTGTGTCTCTTTAGAGGCTGTATGCAATAGTGAACAATGCAGGGTAGACAAATAGGATGCTTCTGTTACTCCCAGTGTAATTGAAGGTCACTCAACTGTGAAGGGAGCAAAATATGACCTAACATGGTAAACAGCTAGCTAAAGGAGTGGATTGCTGCAAGTTTCAGACCATGAACTTAGCAAGCACAAAGAAAGTAACTAGATTGTTGCAATCATATATTTGGTTTAAAACAGTAGCAATGAGAGCTGTAGTAGAAAACTCATGAAGCTGAACTTATTCTAATGGAAGTTATTAATAGCTGGTCTAAACAGTTAATTGAAGACAGGCAGCATTATATGCCAGTAAAACAAACTATAGCTTCCTTCTGTTTGGTTCAATGGTCCTTCATCAATTGCTAACATTCTTGGAGATGGCATATCAGGCTAAAGACAACATTGATCTGATCGTTGTACTCCACATCAATATGCATGCTCTGTAGTTATGTCTTGCTGGTTTTGAAGCTATGGTATGGAACTTTTTGCCAGTGTTTCTGGCAACATCATTGAGCAATGGCAGCCTAGATGCTAGCATGTTATGGATAGCTCTATAACACTTTCAGCAATCCAGGGCTGGGGTGGATATAGGAGCAACTAGTCAATGTTTCATCTCAAAAGCAGAATAAGAAAAAGGGAAAAAAAATTAATTTCCAAACTCTTTGTCACAACTCTGTGGGAAACACATATTCTTTCATTTTCAAATCATGGGAGCATTTTTATTGTGTTGGATTTTGTTCTTGTACTCTATTCAGTGTATCACTGCATTAATTGTGTAAACTTTGCTGGATTGCAAACTAGCTGTAAAATCATACCATACATAACAGATATTACACAACATTATTTATATTGGTCTTCATTGTTTCGTCAGTCACTCTCTAAAGCCAGTAAGTACCAGTCTTGTAAGTCTGTCACAAATGTTGTCTGTTCTTACACAATTTTTGCATGCCTAGCAGTTTGGTTTTTCAAGTCAAACATTCACTCTGATGTTTACAAAAACACCTTGTTTAACATGCACTGATGCTTGTTACAAGATGCTACCTTTCTGCTGTTCTAGAGGTGGGTGGCTTTATTATATTTTATTGAGGAAAAAGGTTGGTGCAGAACTAGGATTGCATTGCAGAGAATTATTTTAAAACATACAACAACATGAGCTTTGGATCAAAAGATAAGTACTAACTTCTGGCATACCAGCTAAGCTTTGTTATGACACTCATATTTGAACCAAAAAATAGGATTTATACAAAGATGTGACATTGGCTTGTAACTCAGAATTAAAATCCCATTACAGTCCTCTGTAATTTCAGATCTTGTATGGAAAAAAACCAAACCAAATAACATTCAATATTTGCCTATTTGCATCCCAAGTTTAGTGGGTGGACAAAGGGAAGGGACAAGACTCCCATCATACATTCAACTTGCAGGCAAGGGCAACTAAGCTGTCACACCTTTGTAAATGCAGGCTAAATGACCTAGACTTACTTCCAGGTATGCAGGCACCGCTCTGCCTGAGACCTAAAGAATTTAGTCTATTGGTTTAGTTGGTTCACAGGTGTAAAGACCAGATCCAGTGAGGACTTAGGTATCTAATAGTTAATTCTTGCAGTCTTTTGACACCTGCTCCTCAGGGCTCTGTGCTAGTTGCCTATTCTCCTTGGGGAAGAACTGGGTTCAAGAACAGCTGGCAAGTGGAGCGTCGCTAAATGCCTGCAATTGGCCAGTTAAGAAATCTGAAGAATGGCAATAAATCTGTAAACCTTTTCCCCGTTGGATCTCATTCAAGACTGCAGGAACAGTTTCCTTTCACTCTGCATCTACAGACTGGCACTTCCTCAAGACAGTTATCAACATGCTTTCTGTCAGGAATTCAATACAGCTCATTTTTCCTCTTTTGAAATGAGGCTCTGGTTCTGACAGCCTAGCCATCTTTCCTTTGGTATAAGAGTTTGAGCATACACCTATGACACAAGAGATCAGGGTCCGTCCCCAGCTCTCCTGGTGGGGATTCACAACAATCCTGGTGGGGATTCACACTGCCTTCCAGCAGGTTCCTTTAACCACCAAATTAAAGGCTACTGGAAGGAGGGAGAAGATGGGCATTCTCCATTCCTTCTGGTAGGGTTGAGTTGTTGCAAAATGTAAATAAGAGTCTAAGACCAAACGTGACTTTGTTCTAATAGTTAAGATTAAGTTCCGCTTGCTACTTGCAGTGCATGTCTTTGTTTTAGGCAACGACTACTTAATATCAGCTCAGAAATATGAATGGTCCTGATAGACAGGATGAGAATTTAAGATTTATCTATGTGTGTGTGTTTTTTAAAAGACAAGGACGGCTGATACTGCTTTTTCCAAGACATCTAATTCTGTCAGTGTTTCCCATACATACTTCATTTATAGCCCTGATAAAAGACAGCCCTGCGCATCTGGAAAAGTAGAAGTTTCATTCTTTTCCATGGCACAAACAGAGGTGACTTATGTTTTTTAGCTAGGTGTAGCTGAGCAGAGCTTTCCAGGGCCACATCTCTGTATGGAGGGATGCTCTCTGTTTGGATAAGGTCCATGTTTTTTTTCAAACTTAGGCTAATATGGAACACTGGAGTGAGTAAGGCTCCTCAGCATGCCAAATGCATGTCTCTGTGGCAAGCTGCAGCCTAGCTATGGTACTGAAAAATGGCTAGATCTGAAAGCAGATCACATGTCAATCTGATCCATATGTTGGATTGGTGTGTGTATATCCATGTGTAACAAATATTAATCAACAAAATTGGACAATGTTCAAAGCTAGAGAATTAAACAATAGGAAGATTGTCATCTGGCTTGCCATCTGCTATAATATTCATGCATGTCAGTGAAATGTCTTTTCTATTCACACATATATATCCAATTGTCCCAGTATAAATCCAAATTGGTTAGAAAGAAATAGAGTATAAGGAGCCTACAGTTATTACAGTACATTCACTTTGTATCCCATCAGGGTGCATGCCTGAAAAGAAGTTTTGAACAACCACATCCTTTAAGACCAGGCACAAGTATCTTCCTAAGGGACTTCTACAAGAGTGTTCTCTTTGGTATTTCACGCAAATATGTAGAAACACTTATCTGAGAGTACAGATTTCTTAGACTTTTACTCTCTTTTGATTTCACATTGCTCTTCAGATACTAAATGATGGTAGATGTCACTGTATTCAGAAGGACAGTAGTGTTCTTCTGTTGGGTGTAAATCTGGAGCAAATCCAGGTCAATGTCAGAAGTTTTAGCCTAGATCTGATTTTGTGTACATGAAAACAGAATTTGGACCATACATCGTATTTTTCTTTTGATATAATATAGTGTATCTGGAAGAAAGAAAGCCATATCAAGCCCCAAGTCATAGAACTCAAGTTTTTAAAGATATCAACTTTCTTTTACGATCTGGGTGGCCTTCACCATGTCTGGGAAAACATGAACCCAGTGGCCCTGGTAATGCATCACCTGCTTTTTTTCCAGACTGCTGTAATCAATTTATCTTTATCCACCACATTACCAAAAGACACTATTAAAATTCATATCTATGTGTTCTCCCCAGAGGGTAAACCATCAGAGATCTCCAGGGTTTTGGAGGATTTTGTGGGGATGCAGAAGGCTTTAATTAGGTTTAAAATAAGATCAAATTTCTTCCCTACAGTAATTTCAGATACTTCCATCAGACTCCTGTAGGGCTATTTTGCACTCTGAAAACTTGATCAATCCTCAACCCCACAAATTACAGCTTTTGTTTACATTTTTCTAGAACATCAAAGCAGAGGAGTGTTGCCCTTAACCAATGTTCCCAAACTTAAATAATGACATTTTATTTTTTTGCTTAAAGATGTATGATGATCTTTCCTGTAGACGCTGGAATGGCTACTTTGGGAAGCATAAGAATACATTTAGGCCTGAAGGATCTTTGCTGCAATTAGAATAATCTTTAATATACTTGGTATCCTGAAAAGGCTAAATCCTGAGGTTATTCCTCAGGCAGAGCTGTTGAAACAACTGGAGTTCTGCCCAAGGAACGAATGAGTAAGAACCAAGTAAAAACTTTACATTTTGGCCTCAAGATATTAATCTCTTCTAAACTGTCGGGAGAGTGACAGTATTGTTTTATCTAAGAGATTTGTTTCCTTGTTTTACTAAAAACCTTGGCAAGAGACTCAGTTCTTCTTCTAGATGCCTCTCCCTGCAAAGCATAACCCCAAGAGAAGTTGAACATCCAAAAGAATATGTCCTTGGGCTTGTGTTTGAGGCATGTTCTTTCAAAACAGCACCTCAGGAAAGCAAGCAGCATTCCAGAAATAAATAGAAATGCAAAAGTGATTGGAAAGTGAGAGTAGTGTTAGTAATAATCCCACAATGAGAACTGTCTTGAAAAACCTACTGCACAATTAGAGCAGAGCTGCCAGTAACTCTGCACCTATGTCTGGCTACCCATTTACCATGTTCTACTTGTCCATCATGTCCCAGGGTGCTGTTCTGTGGAAATCTGTGAGAACACTTGATTGCTTTTTTTGGTGAGAGACAAATCTTAGATTTCAAACACTGTGAAATTTCTTAGAGGAAATGAGTATATAAATGTGGTTTGGCTTCTCCAATGTTCCATCTTAATAGCTATCTCCCTTTTTATTACTTTTTGCAACATCATATTTCTTGTATTCAATGAATGTCTCTTCTCTGTATATTGTTCTATTGTTTCCTGTGTGAGAAAACAATGAACTTTCTATAACTAGAGTTCCTACCCATACTGACCAACACTGATCACTTGAATCCCTTTTTGGTTTGTTTGTACTGTTTCTCACACTTTCCCGCTCTACATCTATTGACTTACAGTCTAAAGTCTTAAATGACAATTAAAGCTGGAGCAACCGTATGCATTGTTCTATGAGTAGCTGGTGAAGCCTGAACCCACTCTCTGTGGTTGTCAGTTACCTTTAATTCCCCTCCTCCTTTTTGCTGCAAACAATCCCACATTTGACTTTCTACAAGACAAAAAGAGGAGATCTGAAGCAAGCCTGGAACAGCACATGTTCTGAATGGCCAGTCAGTCACTTGTACTGGTTGGATAAAAGGCAACTGTAAAATTTAACATATTACATCCAAATTCTGCCCAACTTTCCCTCTATTGGAGCAGTCATTTCAATCCCTCCTATTTACTTGTAGGAGCCTAATTATTTTTTAGACTTCAACAGTTCTTTCAAGTATGTTTGAAATTGATGGATTGTTTCTTCAGGAAAACAGGGTTACCATGATTGTTGGTGGTGTGCCATCCATTTTCCAGGGCATATGAAGGGTTTCTTTAGAAGTGTACACTCTGAGGAGCTTGTCCTCCCCACAGAACAAAATAAATGATCAAATCATGACATCAGAAGCATGACACCAAATATTCAACTGCTCTGCAGTCTTCCCCACACTGTCTCTCTTATATTAAGACACCCAAGCCCCTGCAAAACTGGTAGGGCCTTTCAGCTTGCTCTATATGTTAACGTCATATGCAATACAAATAGCTCTCCAACAGTACTTATCTTCAAAACTAAGGGGGCTTTAGCTGATCTTCTCTGCTGACTGCATCAGCAGCACAATCTGGCAAAAACTGATTGGTGGTTACTTTAGGATCAAAACCAAGACCAATTTGAACTCTTTGTTCCTAGTTTCATCAGTTTCCCTCTTGATTCTACTTTTTCAAGTCTATGCAGCCCTATAGAAAAAGCAAAATACAAGGTGTCTTATATTCAGCCTGCGGATGAGAATCTGAAAAGATCTATAGTACTCTGTGTTCTGTCCAGCAAAATACATAAACTCCTTCATTTTAGGCATGTGACTAACCCTACTGAAGAGGACAGAGTTACCTACTCAACTGGGTCCTGGCCAAAGTACTGAGCAGATGAAGTATTGCATTCTTAGTTAAGATAAGCTGTTTTAGTCTGAGTGAGATAAATTTTTGGAAATAGGAGAGTATTATAGTCCATGCAGCTCTGTTATTCCATTATTTAGTTATGCCAATTAATGTATAAATATTCCATCAAAATTGTTTTATTTTACACAAAGCTCATGCATGTAGGAGAGTGTTCAGTCTGTCAAAAAGTAAGAATTCCAGATAAATACATTCTCTGTTAAAGGACATATACTCTTGCAATAAACCAAGGTTCAAATGTTGGCATCTAGATGTTTGAAGTTTCCTTACAATTTACACTCCAATAATCTTATTCAAGTCAATGGAAACATCTGGACTGATATTACTGGGCAAATGTTACCTTATGCATTGTCAGAAATCAAGATAAAGTTACTACTTGTTCGGTTCTAATATGAGTGTAGCACCCATTCTAACTTTTACTAAATGCAAGATGCTCTGTTATAAAATAATAATTCTATGTGAAACAGTGACTTAGATGTTTGTATTTAAGCCATTTGTTACTAGACTCATAGAATTTTAAACATTTGGCTGTAAGGACAAAGAAGAGAAACAGTCACTTTCTATTTCTTAAACTCAGAGTTCACATTTTCATTGAGATATGTATCTTTATAGACTGTACATTTAGATGCTAGAGAGACAGGCAACTGCAGTTTTTCTGCCAGTGCAGGCATCGTTATCTTTTTCTGTTAAGCTCAGGTACGATTTTTTTTTCTTCTGTTGGAGTGAGTTTTGTGTCTGAAGTGACCCTAAGATTCTGAACTGAGTTAAAAATCTGAGAATAGAGATATCCTTGTAGGAGAATGTTGCTGTTACAGAAATTGTTTTAAGTGCATCACTCTTTCTGACACTTGATGGCTTGGGTTCAGTTTTTGCCAGTTATTTCATGTACAGATCTGGATAGTAGTGTTGGTATTGAGGAATTTGGGAGATTCTGCTGTGTGTATTTGATGAGGAGAAGCACAGAGCCGGACATGCTTTGTGAATTGCTAGTGTTTCACCTCTTTCCCTCTTGCTAGGTCTTGCAGATTGAGTGATCAGTCAAAGACTAAACTTTGACAGACTCCTCTGCTAAGGGCTGCGCACTGAAGGTTCCACTGGAATTTATCTTTCCCTGGATTTGGTCTCAAGGGATGGGCCTGACTCATTTTGGAGCAGTAATATTTACTACTTTAGCTTTTTGGAAATCAGTTAGGCAGGTGGTCCACACTATGAAATGCTACAGAAAATTCTGATAGGGCTGATATTAAAGGTTAACTTCCTTGGCCAGTGATCTGAGCAATACTATCCACAACATCACAACATCAAGTGTTCATTATGCAGATATATATCTCAGATATGCAAGATATATTAAGTTTGTCCTACCTTAAAACACAACTAAGAGAATGTGATAACTAGGAAATGATGATAGAGATTGACTTTGGATAACTAGCTTACAAAAAAAAGCTAACTAGTAGGTGGCATTTTTCTTCATCAAAGTTCTTGCATCAAAGATACTATATTTGTTTTTCCTCACTGGCCAAGTGAGTTTCTTAGGATCTGCTGGAAATAATCCATATGCATGCAGAGGGGCTTCATTGCCTGCAGATCCTGGTCAAGATGGTTTTCTGCAGAAGGTTTTGTGTGATAGATTTATTCAAAGCCAGCCCTGGAGCTAGTCCACGAGGGCAGTCTGTTCACGAAAGCAAACCCAAAGAAGAGACAATTAAGAAGCATATAACTAGTCCACCATCAATTATCCTTTCAGCCCATTCATTTGAGTCAATACTGAATCTTTTCTGGTGTGAAAAAAAAAACCAACAACCAAACAAAAAAACATAAGGAAACTAGTAAGGGATTTTTCCTTGGGAAGCTCTGGAGATTTTAGTGCCATTTGCTGATGAAAGCAGAGGAGGGAGCAGTGTTCTCATGACAGACCACAAAGTTTAGTCTAATAAATGTGAATGGATATACAGGCCTTGATTGTTCTTTCACACCAATGAAACTCCATGAGCTGAAATGAGGCATGCTAATTACACGATATACTTCTGTAAACTATTTGTAACTCTGGAGTGGCCAAATTGTAATATAACCTAAGGCACAATGTGAATATGCACCCCTGGTCCCTGAGGCATGTGTTAATGGTAACACAGCTTGTCATCGTGTGTTTTTAAATTTTTAAATCTAAATAGAATATAACATTGTATGTAATATGTACTTTAAATGGCAGATGTGTAATAAACATCTCTATTTATGACAGAGTTAGGCAGCAAAACATAATGAGGTGTGGTTCTGGTACAAATTTTGCTTCAGGTTCACTTTGTACTTTTAACCACCCCAGTTAATTACACAGCTAAGATCATGCCCTGGAGAGTTTTCATTTTCCTGTGATTATATAATGGACTCTTACTAATATCATTCTTAAAAAAAAAAAAAAAAAGCTAGGAATACTTTTCAGATAGAACTTTAAGTATGAAGATATGTTTAAACCTCTTTTTACTAATTCTGAGTCACAGCTAAAAACATTTAAAGATGTTTCTTTGCCTTAGGTAACTATGCAGTTCTTCCTCAGTGTTTGCTCTACTCTCTCATGTATACCGTTTTTGAATGACTGCCATTACCCTAGCTTCTGTAGGCCAGAAATGTCTTCATCTTCATAATGACCTTGGAAGACAGAGAATACTTACATCTGCCTTTTCTTGATAGGGCACAGACTTTTCATTCTTGCTCAGCTCAGTGGGAGGTAGGCATCTAAACACCTCCAAGGAGATGGATGTATGTGATTCACCCAGAGTCAGACAGGAACGAACACTTGGCTATGGGAAAGGAAGGATCTTTGTTTCCTGAGCTCCCAACTGGTGCTATAACCCCTACACCCTCCTCTGTATTCCATATATGCACACAGGGAAAACAGGCAGAAAGCAATCTAACTCTTAAATAAATGGAGCAGTTCGGAAACGTGATGACTGTATGCTGTAGGAAACAGGTGCTCATCCTATGGAGTGCAGACTTTCATGTCAGACAGGACTATTTATCTGGCCTGCAGCCTGTTCCCAGCAGTCTTCTTCCCTGGGTACAGCTCTGGAGCGTATAAGGAACAGGCTGTGTCAGATGAATTGTTCTGGCAGCAGCCGCAGCTCCCACCCGGCCCCAGCCTTTCCTGATGGCTGCTTGGCTGTTCTCCCATCACGTGAGGGTTACATATCTGGGATGTGACAGGCAAATGACCCTTAGGCAAAATGGCGGCTGGGAGCAGCTGCCATTGCCGGAAGAGATCGTTCAGCTTGCAGCCAGCTCTCCTCCCTGTTCCCAGACCATCCAGGGGAAAGGAGGTAGCGAGGTGCAGGCTGAGTGATGTTGCTGCTGTGGTAGCAAACTGCTCCTGGTGGCCCTGTTTGCTGAGGAAACAGAAACAGGGAGTGACTTACCTGTGCAGGTGTGCAGTAAAACCAGCGCTGCCTGGGCACGGTGCTCCTGCACGGTTCTGCTTGTGCTACTGGGGAGGGGTCATGTCCCCTACTGCCACTGCAGTCAGTGATGCAGCATGCCTACCTGGAAACCACAGCCATCTCTTAATCTGTGTGGAGTTTTGATTAGATAGATAGACTACACGTAGTAACTAGCATACACTGTGCCACTAGAAGGAGATGGAAGTTAGGACAGAGAACAGACCTCGATCCTCAGCTGCTGAAACCTGTCATTACTTTACTGGCCAGTCTGTATCTTTCTGCTCCATGCTAGTTTATTTTCCTTCTTTCAGAGTTCATTTTTTGGATGAACTTGTTTTGTTCAAGCCACATTACAGTGGTTTTAAGGCTTCAGCAGGCAACAAAAGATCTTAAGGATATTAGTTTTAATGCACATTCACAATTAATATCCATTAATTTGAGTGAGAATGCTGGTTTTAACACCTTTTGGAATATGTACTGAGAATTTACTGTAATGTAAATAAGTTACTACATACTTTGTGAAAGTGTGTATAGTGCAAAATTATATTTAGTCACTAATTTCTAAACTGAAACAGCAATATACTTCTCTGGTGTAATACATTTTCCAGTCATGTGCCGAAGAGAAGCATTTTTTTCATCTGAGCTCACTTAAAGTTCAAAAGATAAATATATCACAATGACAAATTGCAAAATGCTTTTCAGACATTTAGGTAAAAATCATTCCCTCATTTGTTTGCATTTCACATATACTGTATTACTGTTATTTCCAAAGAAAATATAGTACAAAATAATTCTGATTAAAAATACAAGTATTGTTAATGGACCAAAGCAGAAATTTATCTTAGCTTGTGGGGAAAAAAAGTTATAGAAACTGAGTATACTCTCTTTGGGTGAAATTCGTTCCAGCACAAAATGATATCTATTGAGCCCTCTGAACTACTTAATCCCCAACTCCCAACCCTATAGTGTGGATCATGAGTAGAATAGTTAGTGCAGGGGTTTTTGCATCTATTCTGTTCTGGTTGGTTAAGAACTTATCCATGTGGGAAAGAGATCCGAGTTCACATCCCTGGCAGACTGTCTCAGGACTTGTCCAGAAGTTGTTAAAAGAAATTTGGGAGCAAAGTTGCCATGCACCCACAACTGTGAGGATGATCAGCCTGCTGCGAGTGTGAACTGGTTTATCTGGTGTACCGTGGGCTAAGTGACACGTGCTGTGAACAAAATTAGTCAATGTAGGAAATGAACATGCAGTAGATTGGTGCTGTCCTTTTGCCACCTAAATGTATCCTGTTTGTGTGGAGTCACAGGCAAGAGTCAAAGGTGTCCACTGGGACAGGGCTACTGGTTTCATTTTTTTCCTGGCAGTTAAGAGGCATTTCTCAGTTAAATCCTCATGAGCTCTATCCATACATTATGACACTGTGAGCAAAGCTTTTTGCTTGTTTTGGTTAAAGCTTATGATTTGTCAAATGAAGCATCAAATCCTGCTTTTCCTTTAGATGGCTAACATAACCTACATGCACGTGTACAGTCTCTGTACAGTCTTTAGCAGGCAATGAGTTTTTTGTGCAATAAGCAAGGACTTTGAGCTGCTGCCTTCATTTCATCTTCATGTAGATTCCCATTGACTAATATGTTGTATTACTCAGGTCAAAGGATCTACATTTAGAACATAAGTAAAAATGAGGAACTGTGACACCAGTAAGTTTGATACTTGGCATTCTAGAGTAACAAAAGGTGAATGAGTCATTTTATTGGTAGACTATATATAGTAGAGTAACATCTTGGGATCAGAAGTAGTGTTTTCCACACATATAATATAATGCACGGGAAGTCTATAATTTCGGTGCTCACTGTTTTTATCACTTTTATGTTATCAGTTTAAAAATCACTTATGCAATTAATATACCCTGATTTCTCTTTCCAAACAAGTATATGCACCCTGCCTCACTTCCAACACATATGCATGTTCTCTCTTTCTCACACACACAAAAAGGATTCTATAACAACAGACCATTATAGAGAATGATCTAAAACATGTGGACTGCAGCCAATATTTAGATATGGTATAATACATTCTGGAAGGTAAAGAAAGGAAATAACTGAATTCACTGCAGAGAAAAATGACCCAGTCTTAAGTACTTTTAATCACAGAGCTTAATATAAAAACATATGCAAGATACTGAGCCTAATATTGAAGGAAAAATGGGATAAGGAAGAGGAGAAATCCAGTTCCACTGGGATTTGAGATGGGAGGTTTTTAGCATTTTTATAAGAACCTTTCAGGGGATTAATAGAAACCCTTTAAGCAAATATACGAATATATTTACCATGAGGGAGGCTCCTGTGTGACAACTGTGGCCTGAGAACTTTGTAAAGCATCCCCAGAGCTCAATCTGAGCTAAAGGAGTAGTCAATATGTTACTTCTTCCTCCCTTCCACAGGCTGCTGTCGCACCTGCTTTGCAGGCAGCTCAGTTACTCTGCCCACTCCCTCACTTTGTGTCTAAAGGGATCTCTGGGAGAGAGAAACAGCCACTGCAGCAGTATCAGAAATGAAGAGTGAGCCACTTCCTTTCCCCTTTCTCAAAATACTTAGCTTTATCCAAGTTTCTGCCAAATCAGTTTTTCCTCAACATCCCAGGACTCTGAGCTGAGCTCTACAGCTCACCTTCACAGCTGGGAGGCTGTGGACTGCATCTCCTCTGTGTCTGCCTCTTTGCAATTTCCCTGGGCAGGTAAGTTGAGCTTCCATAGATATTTCTAGGTATATGCAGTTCCCCACCATTCTGCATATAGCTCTGTTCTGTATTTGCATATAATGCCAAGCATGAATTGAAACCTGCTTGTCATTAATCAAGTGCCTTAATGAGCTGAAATTTTTGCTAAGGTTTTTGCTGAGTATAGGCTTCAACATTCTCACACTTGCAAACTGCACTTGCAAAAACCTGCCTACCAGCATCTGTGTGATAGATAGTTGTTTAAAAGTATAACAAATGCAAAACAGCACTTCCTTGTTTTTGTTAGCATTGGACGTGGATGTGGGAGAAGTACAGACAGGGGCTTTTTAGAAGTGTTAGTCTTACTCAGCAGGGGGTGAAACATCCATTGCATCAGTCGGTTTCATAACTGCTTCCTAAAGCACATGGAAACAAGTGGAACTGATTCTGCCAGCTCTGCTCATTCAAAATACAACTTTACTCCATCAAAAGTCTGCTTTAGTCCTTACGGTGCTCTTCTGCATAAAGAAGGCTTTACTTGAAAAAACCAAAACTGCTGGGGTACAAGAATCTCCATGCATAAACTAAAGAACTAGATCTGCATTAAGAAATGAAAAACAAAGTTTCCATGAGCAAAAGGGCAAATTTTGTTTTTAATTACTCATATGAATCAATGAAAAGACACTACCAGACAATTGGCTCTTCCTCCACACATCTTCAAGTCCAGAGCTAGTGAGAACTGAAGAGTATGAGTAGTCTGCTTATGATATGACAGGACCACAAGTTTGCTTAGGTGAAGTCTACTGAGTGTTTCATACAAAGAGTGCCTTCTCGACTGAAAGTACTGTAAGAAAAATCTCATTATGAAGGGTGGCAGCCTAGGTGCATAGCTGTTGAGGTGAGCAGGTAGTCTGTTTTGGCCCATAAGGTGGCTATGCTGCATTTTAGGTGGTTTTAAGATTGGAGAATTGCTACCAAAATAATCCCACATGGGCTGATTCCACTGCAGCTGCACCACGGTTAGCAACAATGGGAGTACAGACAGCTTTCGGCTGCAGCAGCCGTTTTCAGCACTGTATCAGTTAACCCTGCTCTGAGGAGGGTTAATTGACACAGTGCTGCAAATGGCTGACAAGATGAAAACTCATATGTTATGAATCCAAACATCCCTAACAATTGTGCAGCTGCAATCACATTAGCAATGGTGGGAATTTGGAGGAGGGAAGAAAATTCCCATGCGCAGAGAAGGCCTGAGAGTGAGCCTTAATATTCCATTCTAGGTCTTGTTTGTCAGTTGCAATCATGCTTCCCTAAAGCATCCTCCCAGCCATCTGCAGGAGCAGCAGCCGCTGTTGGTTCCACCAGCTGGATGAAAAGAAATGAGCGGAAGAGTGGTGATTCACCCTGGTCCATCTGAATGTGCACTCAGGGTTCCTGTGCCTGCTCTTCTCGTCTCTCTGGTATCCTCAGCGACCAGAGGGAGTCCATTCAAGAACCAGGGAAAACAGAAGTTAACTTTTCCCATAAATATAGACAATATTTGTGAAATGTACTTCTCCTGGGAGGAGTGGTTTCTAGAAACAGAGTATCAAGATTCAAAGCTCCTTGAATACCCATTCTAGCCTTTCACTATAACTTTGTCTGCTCTGGTTGGTCACAAAAGTGGAATACTCAATGAATGTATGACCCTTATAGACAGGTTATCCTCTAGCACTGATGGGCTAAGACTTTAAGAGCTGAACTCGATGATCTTGTTGGGTCCCTTCCAGCTCAGACAATACTATGATAAGACTGTTCCTCTAATAAGATCTCTGAAGCAGTGCAGAGCTGTAAGTTCCCTGAAGAACTGAGAAAACGGGCAGAAAAATACTTATGAATTTTACTGTCTGCTCTGTCATAACTGGCCAGAGACTTCTTTGAAAGCCCTCAGCTAGGACTTTAAACTTATCACTGTCCCTTTTGAGTAGCTTGCATTCCATGAAAACTAGGGTGGAGAAAACAGAACCCTCCTTGAATGGAAGAGAGAGGTGCCCTGGCTCTTTGCACTCTAACATACATGGTGAAGCAGGTACTGTAAATTTGGTGACATACTTCAAATCACACAGATTTCATTGCAGACCTTCAGGGAAATGAAGCAGCTTGGAAGAAAAAGTTGTTCTCTCTTCATGTAATGCACTACTGGTTGAGACTATCTGAGCTCCCTGACTTCCTCAGGTGGGAGTTAGTTGTATAGTTGTGAGTATATTAGGTTGCAATATGTAGGTGACATCTCCCTGTGATGGTGCACAGCATCAGCCTGTTGATTTACAGGGTGTACTGCTTCCGCAACTACAGCCCTTTCTTTGAGAAAGGAGGTAGATGAAGAAGGTGGATGAAGTAGTGAGTAAAGGAAAGGTATCCCTTGTTGCTATGTATAATCTCCAGGGCCTATTTAACCTGTAATTTTCTTTCTTAAAAATACTTTTCTGCAACCTGGAGTTCTGTGTTCTGATGCAAAATATAATTGCTACTCTTAGACTGCACAGTTTAAAAAGATCCTCTCTAGGAACAGAGGTCAATTAACACTGTATGAGTGACCACACTGACTACAGAATTAAAAATGGCCTCTTTATAGGTGTTTTGGGTTAAGTAGCAAAATCTCCACCTTTTGTTTTCATTCTTTTCTTTTTATTCTTGTAGGAAGTTCCTCTAATTTCACTTAAAATTTCCTAAGTTTGCAGGCTCATGGAGAGTGAAAACCAGGCGTTATTTTATGTTTATAAATTGCTTGCCCTATTATGAATGCTTCCAGAAAAAAATAAGCAACAACAAAACCACAAACAAACAGAAAAACTACCAACCAAAAAAACCCCAAACAAACCACTGTCAATTAATACTCCTGTTGATTGTCCAAAGCTGAAGTCTCAGATCAAATCTGGTGAAAGTAGGTCATCTCTACTCCAGTAACTTTGCAGCATTATCTTCAGTGAATTACACAGTTATGTTCACTGATGTTTGCACTGGATGGAGCAATAATCCATGCTGTCAGAGGATGGATTGGAACAGTGGAAGGGACAGTTACCACATCTCTTTTGGGAAGGAATCTGGAGCAAAACCAAGTGCTGTTTCTGGCTTCTCAGCTTCCACCAGCCACTTGAGGAAGTTGGGCTTTCTGTGATCTGGATGTGGTGTTGCTTATTTGTGTTAAAGCAGTCTGGGTATAAATATTGTAAGAACAAGGTTTTGGATTAGTTTAGACAGGTTTGTATCCCCAGAGGGGCCATCAGGAATATCATACTGTTTTATAATCCAAGAACTTTTGGTTAAGGAGGGAAGCAAGACAATTTCAGACAAATGAAAGACCCATAGTCATTTAGGTCTCTCATCCTAGTTCTTGTTAGAATAGTGAATGTGTAGGCAGACATACCTAAAAAGACCCAGAGTCCATTGTGCTGGGCACAGTGCAAGTGCCAAGACCTTTCTTGTCCAGAACAGCTTCCAAACACATGAATTGAAGAACATTGCTCCCTTGTGAAGATCATTTGATTAGGGCTGCATGTAAAAGATCTTTGGACTGTGGTGGTGTTACTGGAACTTCTCAAGGGAAGAGTAATGGAACTATTAATAGCCCATATAGGACGAATCTGTGGAGATGGCAGTTTTGGAGCTAACAGTTCCTTCCAGAGAAATGGATATGTGAATATGCTTCAGAGAGATTAACAAATGTTATAAAATCATTTGCTGCTATGCTTTAAAACTGTAGCGTTTACAACCTCCGCTTGGAATCCTGATCTCATACAGCAGCTTAATCTTTTGATGTACAGAATGGATAGAGGGTCCTGTGGATTTCTTCATGGTGTTGGGAACTGAATATTTTTCAAAGTATGTATGGAACTACAAGACTTGTCTGGTAGCTATGAGATTTAACAGGTGGACTGTGTCCATCTTCTACAGTGAATTGCTTTTGGGGATGGGAGGGAAACAGGCTTTAGGAGGCTTGTGATTGGATTAAGAACACTTTGGGAATATTTTCAGCTTTAAGAAGTGTTCTAGGATTACTCTTTCCTTAGCCCATCTGTCTGCAGTGTACTTTTCCTATTCCACAGAAAATAACTCAGCTGTCTCCTCAGCACAGTCCTTGTTCGTCAGAGATTGCATATGTTTGATCAGAGTAACTTGTTGCTTGATTATGCTTATTTATCTATAGGCAGCAAAGATATTTATAAGGCATCGAGTCAAGTGGACATATCTAGATAGTGCATGAAAGTGTTGCAGCAGTATCTCTGCCCTCTTCAGCATTACATATGATAATGCAGCTTTTTATTTCCTTCTAAGGGCTCTCTTGTGTTCGTCCACCCCCAAGCAGGAAAGCAAGGATGTGAGGAGACAGTTGTGGTGGGTCTCTCTCAGCCAAAGTCCAAGACCTTCAGGGAGGTGTGGGTCTGGGAGAAATGCCTAAGTTGCATGTAGAGCCCAGGTGCGAGTGTTTTCTTTAGAGGACACGGACGGGTCCTCCCTGGCCTTTGTAGCGACCTTCTCGTGGCACACTGAAGGGGCTCCTAGCCGTGGTTTGCCCAGGAGAGGACCAAGCACCAAAGGAGGGTGAAGGCTTTGTGTGGGACACCCGGCTGAAGGATTTTGGGAAGATGTGCAGACGGCAGCCCTGCTGCGCTCACGGGAACAATGCCGGGGCAGAGCTCTATCGAACAGGTCATTCCCCGTGCTCGTCATCGTACCGGCAGGAAAGCTCCGACTCTCCGTCGGGTTACACCACCCACATCCTACCCCTGTGCCTGCTGTCCCCAGAGGCGCCGAGCCCGCCGCAGAGTGTGCTGCCACCGCCGCCGTGATGGTAGCGCCTCCTCGGCGGTCGCACCGGCAGCGAAGGCACCGCGCTCCCGTCGGCTGCTCCCGGCCGCGGTCGGAGCGCGGGTGGCGCCCGGTGGGCCCGGCCCATGGGCGGCCCCGGCCCGGCCGCCTTTGTTCCGTTCGGCGGTGAGGCACCCACGTGCAGCGGCGGCGGTAGGGCGGCCCCACAACCGCGGACCCCCGCGCACCCGCCGGCGGGTGCGGAGGTGTGTGTGTGTGGGGGGGGGTGTCGGGGGAAGGTGGGTAGACCCTCCTGCCGCTGCTGCTGCCGCCGCCGCCGCGGTGCGGTGCTGCGCTGCGCTGCGCGGGGGCAGCGGCGGGGCGCGGGCCGGAGCGACGGGACCCCGGCCTGGCCCTTTAAACCTGCCGCGGCGGCGGGGCCGGGACGGTGCGGGACACGTGAGGCTGCCGCGGCGTGCTCCGCCGCCGCTGCCCCGGCTGCCGTGCTGCTCGTGTTTTATCTGGCCGGCCGCCAGCCAGCCCCCGGTCGCTCGCTGGGTTTTTCGATTTTTCGCTCTACCTCCTTTTTTTTTGGCAAAGCCCCCTCCCGTTTTTTCCACCCGCATGTAAAGGTGGTTTTCCTTTTCTTTTCTTTTTTCTTTCTTTTTTTTTTTTTTTTTTTCTCCAAACCTCTCATCCTAGTTTAGTCCGTGGGCAGGACTCGCATAATAGTATTTCCAGTCCCAGCAGCTCGCATCGCAGACACGAACCGAGGACCGCCCCCCTGGCTTTTCCTTTTTTTCTTCTCAATCTCCCAAATCGTTTTATTATCATTATTATTATTATTTTAATGATCTCTCTTTTTGCCCGCTGCTGCCGCTGCTGCCGAAATCCCTGTCTTCCCAGGGTGCATGCTTCTGGCAAGATTGTGCACTGTTCTCAGTCCATTTTCAGTGTGTCTTATCTTAATTTGTCCTGATCCGATCTAAGCGCGATAGCCACCACTTGCTTTCAATTTGTAGGATTTTTTTCTCCTTCTCGGTTTGCTCTGACTACCCTCGGAGTATTTCCCTTTCTTCTTGCATTTCCAGAGTTGCAATTTACTCTGCCTTTTTTTTTTTTCTTTTAACCTCCCCTCTTTTGAATTGCTTCATGTTACTAACCATTCCTAAATTGTAAGAGAGATTCATTCCCCCTCCTCTTCCACCACCACCAGCACCACTACCACCATCACCTCCTCCTCCTCCTCCTCCCCTTCTCTTCTCCTTTTTGGCAGCACCAGGACGTCCGGTGTGGTGGTGGCAGCAAGCAGCAAAAGCAGCAAGAGCTCGTTTTGATTCCCCCCCTTCCAAGGTGCTGTGGAGAGACTGGTTTAAGGCTGAGCAGCAGAAGTTACCATGAGTGCACAAGGTGAGGGACCCGGTCAGCCTTCCACTGCTGCCCAGGAGCAACCTGCAACCGCAGAGCCTCAGAAGCGAGGACGAGGCAGACCCAGGAAGCAACCACAAGTCAGTATCGTATAGATACGTAGAGCCGCAGATCTATAGTATTATAGGCATGTACATGTACGTATTATGTTGCCAGTGAAGGAGTCCTGGAAGACAGGGGCGGGGGGCTTTTGTTGCGCTCTGCTTCCCGGCAAGCTGGTGCAGAGTGGCTTAGCGAGGGGCTCCAGCGGGCGTCCCGGCGGGGGGTCCCCGGGGCCCGGCGGCGCCGGCGGGGGGCTACCCGCCTGCTCCCGAGCCGAACAGCCTCCTCAGGACTTCCACTATTGTGCGGGGAGCGAGCTGGAGCTTTTCAATGTAAATGGGGAACATGGAGCAGCGCAGCTCCGACCAACCAGCGTTCGCTGGGTCATTTCGAGCTGATTTTGAAATTGCGAAAGAGAGGAGCGGGGAATGGGGCTCTCCAGTCTCCCTCCTCTCTCAGCCCTTGCAAAGTCTCAATCTGTGTGTGTGTGCGTGCGCGCGTGTGTTGGGTCCCACCGGGGGCTGCTGCCGCCTCCGATCTTGACCAGCCCAGCCCCTGACTGCCCCTAGATCCTGGGGTTGGGGGAGAGGGGGGTGTCTAGAAAGTCGCAGAGGTTTTTTCGGCCTTTTTTTTTTCATCCACCCGGCGTCCCCCCCCGCTCCCCCCTCATCCCCGTCATCCTGTGCAGAGAGGTGCCCCCGTTGCCGATGGAGGTGGGGGAGGTAGCTGGAGAGGGTTTGCCCTGCATTTGCAACACCTTTTGCCTTTGCCTCGGCGCTTTCCTAGGCAGTTCGAGGCGAGGGGGAACTTCCCGGGTCTCGTCAGGGGGAGCAGCGCCCGGCTCCTTTCCACCCGCACCCGCAGCCTCCCCCCGTGCCCCGAAAGGGACGCGCTGGGCTGTTATTTTTGACTTAAAAGACCTGAATCATCGCTAAGGTTGCTAGGTCTGTGCATTATTTCTACCCCCCACTCTACCCCCTCCTTCCCCTCCCCTCATCTCCCGAAGTGCCATTGTCGCATTCCCCTGGCACTGCGGAGCTGCCTCGCAGCCCCCATCCCGCGCTCGCAGCCCCTCCGCCGGCGCCGCCGAGAGAGGGTTTTCCCCGCGGTTACAGGCGATGAAGCGCAGAGCTTCCCGGGGCAGTGCAGGGCTGTGCGCAGTACTTTGCATGCCTCCCTCGGAAGCCACAGCCGGGAAGTATAGGGCTGCCCATGGAGCTTGTTTTAAAACGACCTTCTGTGGGCTTTAAAGCTGCTCAACTCCTATTCATTGAGCATCAGCCTAGAGCCTGCGAGGGACTCCGAAAACACGGAAGGAGCTGAACAGTGGAGCCCTGACTCGAGGTGTATGTGTGTGTGAAGCCTGGCTGCTTTTGCACTCAGTAACACTTATTTCCCCGGCGCTAGTCCCCTTTTCCACTCTGGGCTGCCCTTGCCCAGACCCAGCAGCCGACACCAGCCCTGCTCCGTTTTTGTTGTGTTTTGTTTTGGGTTTGTTGGTCGGGGTTTTTATTTTGGGGGGTGTGGGTGGGTGGGTTTTTTTTTTGTTGGTTTGTTTGGTTTGTGTTGGTTTTTTTCCCCCTCCTACAGCGTTTGAATGTATGGAAGAGAAAGAAAAGTGCGTCTGCTTAAACGTGTTTAGCCCAGTTGGGCAGTGCCTCCGAGGCTCCTCACCAGGGAGAGCTGGAGTAGTTGGGGAGTCTCCTCACCAGCATCCCCTTCACCTACCCGGGAATTAAAAAGCTGAAAGGTTTTAATGCTGTTTAGGTTTAACAAACTGCATTTAATTAGTTTTCCCACATCCTGTAATGTGAATGAAATGTATAATATTTAAGACTATGAGAGTTTTATAGTATTTATGATTCACTGAATAAATATTTGGAATCTGAACTCTTAGTAATTCATACCCATTTTTAAGGACTGGTTATTTACTGTCAGGCAGAGGAGCTAGTTAAGAAATTAGCTAAAATAATCAGTGTTCTTGCTGAGTCATTTTAGAGTTAGGGTTTATTTCAGATATTTTCTTTCGTGGAGGTTTTTTTTTACTTACTAGTGCTCTGCTTGAAAAAACGTCTACATTTGCTTTTCCATACAAATCAGTTTTGTTTAGAATAGGTGTGAATACAATGCTGACTGCAGAGCAACAGAAAAAAATCCATCCAAAATATTTGTGTCCTTGAGAGAGAAAACAGTCTAAGCTTACTTTACAGTTTTCCAGAAGTTAGTATTTTTTCCCCAAAAAAGTTTGTGATAGAAACTGCATATGATAATTCTATCTTGCTGTTGATGCAATTGAAATATAATGCAATTGGAGTTAAATAGGAGTTGTATTATTTTTGAATAATCATTCCTACATGAGGGAAATCATAGCCTTCTTTTAAAAATGTTTTTTGCTGCTCTATCTTAGGTGTTGGAATATGTAAACTTTTCAAAGCTTTTTATGGAATTACAAGGGAAGTTAAACTTTTATTGTGAAAAATATAGTTTTTTCTTTACCTTGAGTTGTTTATTTTTTTTGTGTTTGATTTTAAAAATTCTTATTTATTTATACTGCTAATTCATTTAAGTAACTTCTTGATTATAGTTTGTCCTTCAGATCTCCTGGGTTATTTGTAGTCTCTTTGCCACAATAGCATGTTTTCCTGTGTTTAGGAACCAACTGGTGAACCATCTCCTAAAAGACCAAGAGGAAGACCAAAAGGAAGCAAAAACAAGAGTCCCTCTAAAGCAGCTCAGAAGGTGAGATTATTAAAGAGAGTTCCTGATGCTGGTTTTTCATCAACTGGTAGCAAACATCCCAGTCATTGAGACTGTGAACTATGGGATTGAAACCCTTTTAGTAATGGAAGCTACACAAAACAAGTATTTAAGATTTTTAAGATTAGAATTAACATGCTGCATGAATACCCTAAGTACACTTCCTATAAGGACAGTTTGTTTTTTGAATAGTATACAGATTAGGGTAATAATGTATTTGAGGTATTTACTGACATCTCCTGTATCTAGTAAGGAGATCAATATCAAGGATATTATTTTGTAAATTAAGATTTTTGAAAGAGGAGGATTAATTTCTTACCCACTTACAGTCATTGCCTCTACAGATCAAATCTGTATGTTAAAACTAAAGTGTTTTGTCAAACATAGGTTAATTTGAAGTAAATCCAATTATGCATTGATGGAAATAAGTACATTTATTGAAATATACAGCTTTAATATGTGATGGTAAAGTAAACTGTGAGTTACAGTAAAAGCCTACTGTGTCTTGTTTAGTAATCAAAGAGACTTTTACTTGAAGTGCTATTAGTCTTCTGAACCACTACTGCTGCTTGGTGATGGAAGTAGCTTTTATTCTGGTGGTTCTGAATGTACCTAGATGTAGGAGAAACTCCCTGAAGTCACTGCATGAACAAATACAGTGTGAAAATGTACTTAATTTTATCTGAATTGCGGAAAGCTCAGCATTATAAAACCACTATCAAAGCAAGGAATACCTTTCTGTGGGATTTACTTTAGTGAGGGTAAATAGTTGTGCATAGGCCTGAAAACAAATAGGGGAGTTTTGTTTATGTTGATAGTTACACAGCAGTTAGCACTAATTTACAGGTACTAAATTGGAAACAAAAGCTTACAAAATCTGGTAGTGAACTGTAGTGATTAAGTGTATCATTATCTTTTGAGTAGATGTGTGACAAAATGTGTGTGGGAGATATTTGTGGCCGCATCTAATTATGGTGCATTTTTCAGTATGCCTATGGTACTGACCACTTTGATAGTGTTCAGTGTTAGAAATTACTATAGCAGCTACTGATAAATTATTAGGGAGTGATTGGTTTCGTGTCTGTTTTTCTATGTTTTCAACTTTTATTTGATGGATGATTTCCAACTGTCTTTAACAATAACTTTTTTTTAAAACTTTTTAAGCTGGAAAAAAGGCAGTATATTCTGTCAGAAAGTTCATGCATTAGTAAAAAATGCTTTACAGGTTAAGTGTTTAAAATATATCAAAACTACTCAGCAGTCTGGTGAACTTAAGGTGTTGATTCTTTTCTTTATATAATAAAAATGTTCCTCAGATTCACTTTAAAATAGTTTGAATTTCACTCTTCCAGAGAGAGAGCAGTTTTTTATTAGTCTAGCAAATCCAAATGTGAGCTTTAGTATTTTAAATATTACTCCTAGGAGTGTTGGCTTTCCTGGGAGAAATATGTGTAATAAAATTAAATTGTAAGCAATTCATAGAAATGTGTTTTAAAAATACATTTCTAAAATAAATAGTAACATTATTTCATTTATATGAGTGATTTGGAAGTGAGTATTAATGGAAAATACCTTTAAACCATTCAAATATATGTTAGTATGTCAAAGCAAGAGTTTTCCAGATGATTCTGGTACCTCTAGTTGGGTTTTTTTAAATCTAATTTATGAACTAAGCAATTTTATTGTAAGGTTTTGATTTTCAGAAAGCATCAAGTTCTATGCTCTAATTAAAGCAAACCCTTTTTGTGTGTTGATAATGTGAAAAATTGACCAATGATCACAGGTCTTTTTTATCATTAAAAAAACCCTTTGAGGGGTATGCAATTACAAGTCTTACTTGTTTCTAGGTTTATAAATAAAGTATATAAATCTTTGATAAATCCTCTAAAACATAAAACACTTATAGAGCCATACTAGGAGAAAGTCACAGATCACATTTCAAATAAATATTTTATCTCTTTTTCCGCTTTGATAATTAGCCCTCTCTAAAATGGGTCAGCTTCTCACCAGGCATCTCAAAAGTATTTTTTAATGTAATATTAATTCCAATAGTTTTACCACCAGCAATATGAATTGAAAGCTTTTGTCACTGTAAGAAAGCTTCATTTGCTGGTGAGGGTATCACTTCTTGAAAGAGTGAGCTATATGTTTGATTTTTTGGTAAACATATGTACATATACATAGCATATATATATATGTATATTTAAGGCTTTCTACAGCCTGCCTCAGCTCTCAGAAAGAGAAGTGGCTAACTTACCTTAAGCTCTTCTACATGTGAACCTGTGTACTATACACACAACTGGAAATTGCTGGAATTTCTAAAGAATAGTGTGTGGCCTGTGTGTTTCAAAGGGAACTCATTGAAATGTATTAGATTGTTCACAACATACAAGATAAACGTCTGCCAGGAGAACCCACCGAGCAGGCATGAGAAGGCACTCATGATTAATTGATTGGGTGTTCTCTTGCAAACCATTACACATCACAATTAAAAATGTATTGCACAAACTGGCAGTGAGTTAAAAATACTCCAGAACTGGAACTTTGTTTTGTTGTACTTCAAGAAGGAAACACCCTTAAATCAATTGAGGGACAATTTACCCTGGAATCATGATTATGTTGTGTATTTAAAATTTCTTGGTTCATGGAATTATTTTTTTTTTCAGCTTTCAGAGCTTGTGTTTGGTCTTAGTAAACTGGCCTTGGGGCATCTGAAAACAAACTGTGCTTGTTAGGAAATTAGCAATGTGAAACTTGACAATGCATACAGAATGTTGCAAGACCAATTGGACAGCTAATAATGTGGCAATTACTCTAATTTTAGGTAACACGCATTTTTTTTAAAAAGCCTCACATGTCACACATGCCTAACTTGTTATAAACTGGACACTGCATTTTATAGAAAACCAAAACATTTCTAAGTTGTTTAATTTTCACAAACAGAAGGAACACAACATGTTAGCAGATGAGAAGAGAGAGACACAAAAAGACTCTTAATCACTTTAGACTTGAGTCCTCACAATTAGGCTGTTATTGAAGTCTGGTTTTTAAAGAAGTCATTCTGTTACTCATTTAAAATATTTGTAAAAAATTAGCAGAAAAGTGAAGATTTTCTTTTCTTTTTTTTTCCCTAAAGAGTGACTAGCTTTGTGAGAAGATCATAGTAGGGGTGTTCCTTTTTAGTTTCCTGGGTGTTCTGTGGTTGAGTTTTATTTGTTAGGCTGAGCATCTTTCCAGCCCATCACATTTCCCTTAAGCATTCAAGAGCTTTTCTTTGTTTAGCTCCTGTAGTTGGGCTTGTCAAAAATACTTTAGACATAAATACTCTCCTGTTTGGAAGGAGGAAACACAATTGTGAGATTAAAAAAAGAAAGAGTAGTAGCTACTATGTGTATGTCTCCAAAGAAAATGTCAAAATATATCCCAGAAATATCCACAAGTGAATGCTCTTTACTAAAATTCACCTTCACTTAAAATATTTTGAGTATTGTTGTAGTTATTGATGTACTTAAATTCTCTGAAAATGCCTCCAGATCTTGAAATATCATCCTCTGAAAACCAGAACTGGTAGTATTGTGTGTGACTACACTTGCTACTGTCTCTACATTAATTGGCCAGACTGTGGTATGTAGAAGGGCATATCCCTGAGTTAAGCAGTTCAAAGGTAAAAAAAAAAACCAAAACAGAAAATGTGCATGTGACCAGGACTCTGCCCTAAATTGGTTTGTGAAAATCTATTTGGCTTCTCCATGCTTCATTCATTAGCACCAACACCGGTCATTACAGACTTAAAGGGAAAAGAAGATCAGATTTATCAAGTGATCATATCATGGTTATTGTACCTAAAAAATAAGAGACCTCAAAATCCAGCATTTTGGGCAAGGTGGGAGAAGCAGGAGGAGACTGACTCCTGTTTAGAATTAAAATGGGTAGATCAGGACGTGGAAAATGTGATTATTTTTTCTATCTAGCCAGTGGCTTAAATTTCTCTTAAGATTTTTTTTTTTTAACAAAGTAAGTTCTTTTTTAGGAGGGGGACACATTTCCTGTGAAAGTTTGACAATAGTGATCTTCCTCCCAAGAACTCTTGTTAATTTCACCTGACTTAACAGCTCTTGACAATTTTATCTGAGGTCTCCAGCAGATGATTCTGCAAAGTGGATAGAGTTCTCAAAGTTTGGGTTCTGTTGCATTTGAGATCTTCCTTGACAATAGAGGGATGCCCAAAGAGCCGTTCATTTATTTATACTTGTCTTGTCTTGTTAATTGCTTTCGGTAGTACAGCCTCAGTCTCTGTCTGGGCATGGCACATTTATGCAACAAGGAGGCAGAGATGATGGGGTTTGATGGCCCTGTGGTACAGGGCTTAGGTGGATTGCAAATGTGCCTGTAGACTGTTATCTTGCTTCCAGCTGGCAGTGACTGGAATGACCATCTTTCTCATCTGAGGCAGAAAAAAATAATTTCCTATAAAGATAATGCACTTAAAAGTGAGGAAATCTAGTTCTGTTCCTAAAATATGACATGGCAAAACTGATGTATTAATGTTATTGGTTATAAGAAATTTCATATTTTTTCATGCAATATCATAAACTTGTGTTTTGTAGCATACCTGGCCCTCCTTTAATTTTGGAGATTTCATGTCTTGGCTGTGTAGGGAATGATCATGCCTCCTAGAGTAGCACCAAATGTTAAGAAAAAACCCTGACCAAGGATGTCTCAGTTTCAAAAAGCACTTTAAAGGATGAAGGCGGCAGCTTCCTTTTGGGCTAAGCAGGTACCAGCTGCTGCCTGTAGGGTGTCTGGGAACACGTGGTTCTTGCTGCCCAGATGAGAATCTTTGTTAGCTCTGGGTGGCTTGAAACTCTCTTTGGACTCGTTCCTAGCTTCAGAGGTGACACTTCAATTAAAGCAAAGAGCCAACAGACTGGCATGTTTCTGGTTATGCAAATACCTGTTTCAGAGGTAAGGCAGTGCAGTGCTTTGGCACTTACATGTTCCTTTTCTTATTAATTGAGAATTATATAGAAATACATTGAATTATTTGTCTGATACGCAATAAAACCTTTCTTTAAGTGCTTAAATTAAAATATACTCTTGTGCAATTGGAAAAAATACAGGCTGTGCTTGGAAAGTGTAAACTAAAAAAAAAAAAAATCCAGAGGGAAAGAGGTGTAATATTTTCCTGAACTTCATGTCTTTATCATCATTACTGGACTGCCACTACTCCTTTTGGTTGCTTAAGAAGTGTTTTGTCTTTGTCTTCCCTTGGAATGGAGATGAAAACATCTCCTTGGAGGTTCTTTGCCTTCATTTTCTGCAGTTTAGTCTGTGGAAACCTTCCTATTTACTTACAGAATTGCTCTGTACCAAAACATCGTCTCTGGCATGCCCCACTGTTTGCTCAGCTCACCTCTGGGAAAGATTTGGTTTTGATAAGATGTATAGAAATGTTTTTCTTCTAACATGAGGTGGAAATCATATACAGCAGGAATACAGTGCCTTTCAATCTGGAAGGTCCCCAAGCACTTGACAAACTGATATCCAAACTAGCCAGCAGGAACGCTAGCCACTTCTGACATGGACCTTCCTCAGGGGTAAAGCACAGCACTGTTCATGGCAAGCGGTCACGCTGCGTGACAGTTTATGGCAGGAGGCAAAGATTAGTTATTTGAAGAAATCTCTTATGTTCTCCTTCCCATCAAACTAGATTATATGCTGTAGTTAAACTTAGAATTAGCATCAGGTTTGTAAGAACTTTAATTGTGAGACCAAAGTAAGATTTGTTTCCAGAAAGGTTCTTGTTTTGTTTCAGATTTTTTTTTAGTTTGTTTCATTGAGTTTTGGAAAAGAGGTTTTCCTTCAGATGTGGTAAAATGCAGAAGAAAATAAATACCATTTGTGCATCAATAACATGTCAGGTGTTGATTTGTTAAGAACAATTTTGACCAGGTTGTTTGGGGTTTTTTTGTTTATAATTGCAGTATTTTGTGAAATAAACATAAATGCAGGGGGCTACATCTTGTAAAAACTAGACAACATCTTTTTTTGCATCCTTCAGGTTACAAGCTATAAAGAAATAAACAATTTAAAATGAAACAAAACTCTGAAATAGACAGCTACAGTATATAGTAAATACTCTTTAACAAGTATTCTCATAAGAGGGTTTCACCTTACATGTAACACTGGTATAAACGATTAAAGAGCAAGTTTACTCTTTTAACAAGTCTGAGTGATAATTTTGCCCTTTAGGAGTGTGAATTTTATTTTTCACAGCTATATTCTTGGTGAGGTATTTATTTCAAAGTAATTGCATTTAACTCACAAGTCGGGTTTTTTGTAGAGATTCCTTCACTACTTCCTCAGCTCAAGTTCTCTTCTGGAGGCATCCGATTTACACAGCATTAGGTTACAGTATATGTTACAAAGATTGACCAGCAAGTGATTTATTTAATGACACAGTTGATTCCTAAGGGCAAATCAAATACACATACAGTTAACTGGAAAAAATGCAATTCATGGAAATGTGGAAGCACATTTGCAGGTTGTGTACTAGAAGTCTTCATTCTCAGGGACTTTGTATGTAGCAAGTCCTGCTCTCACTAAAGCTGGTGGCAAAATCCTTATCACCCTTAGTGGGGCAGGATTATTTACCTGATGAGGTGTATGGAAGAGCCAGAGAAAATGACCTGCAGTTTTCATTTGAAAGCCTGTAAGTATTTTAGTGCAGTGCTTAAGTACTAGCATTCACAGTGTCACACAGTGAATTGATGGAAGAGTCTGTTAGTGAACTCGTATTTCCTTTACGTTGAGCTCCAGGACCAACTGCTGGGCTTATATAAATTTAGCTGTCATTTCTAGGGCATGTTGCATGCCATTTCCTTAAACCTGGAAAAGGAAGGTGTGTTTTGGACCAGTGAAAGGTTTACTTAGAGAATAAGGATACACTTCTATCTGGAAAACTTCAGATGAAGTAGAGAAGTTATTTCCTAGTATGAACACACACACACATACTCATGGTGATAGTCTGTCCAAATCCATTTCATGCATGAACATCAAGAGATTAAAAGAAGGAATTGTGGCTGCTGTAAACTGCTTTGTTCAGACTTGAAATAGGCTGTATTTTAAATTTAGTATTTTCAGGTAATTTCTAACAGACTGTGATAGATTTGATGTTGAGGGTTCTCAGGTTCCCACACTGCTTTGTGTCCTCATCCACAGCCTGCATGCCTCATGGCTGGTGGGGACCGTGGCATCCCAGGCTGTGCTGTGAGCACTGAGCATCTGGGTGTGTATGAGCATGGTCCCCTGTGCCTTTGGGCACAGTGTGGGTCAGAGACATCCCCTGGCCAACCTGGCTAGGAAATGTCAGATAAACCATCATAATCACATTCCACTAGAAACCCCATGGAGTGGGAAGGGGGATTGGTGCCACCCAAGAGATATAACTATGGATAATGTTACAGGAAAGGAGTTCCTAGTTACCAAGGCTGTTAAATAATGCTGAGGTATAAAATATGTTGTGTTTCTTTTCCCTTTACAGAAAGCAGAAGCGACTGGTGAAAAGCGACCCAGAGGCCGGCCCAGAAAATGGGTAGGTATTTCACTTCGTTTGATTTATTTGCTGTGTTATAAAGCATCTTAAGAAGTCCATTCTTTTAAAGAGCAATTTCTGCTTCATTTGTAAAAAAGACCATCCATCTTCTGTGTCAGTTTGTTTTGGTGGATTGACTAAAGGGTTAAGATAGCAGAGAAGCTAACCACAGCTTCCTACCTTTAGACTCTGGTAGTTTGCTGAAGACACTTTACTATTAAATGTTTGCTGGGAGTGGATATTTATGTGTCTCTTATCAGCATGAAAAAAAGGCACAACTCTTCCTTCAAAGGAGAGTAACAACGAGATAACTTGTTCAGTAATTGAGTAACAAAGGTTAAAGGAGCACTATCAGACATCAGAAGATGATTAAGAGACGTGATAACATTCAGGTGTAGTGTGCACAAGATAAAGTTAAAAAACCTAAATGTCTTTGTCGTACATTGCCTGGAAACACAGCATATTTTCCTTAAATCCAGTGAGAAAGAGCAAAAATGAACAGCAGGGTACTTGCAGTGCGAATTTAGGTTTTCCGTTGTGGGCCATCTGTGTGCCCAGTATAATTGTAGTGACTGGTGGTAAGTTTCATTAGAAGTTTCGTCTTTCCCTGGCCTTTTAGTCTGTAGGTGTGGTTATAAGACATCTGTGTTTTGATTCTTGGGCCGTGGAAAGATTTCAGTCTCAGATGCTTGAAACTGTGTCTTCTCACTGATGTTTAGAACCAATGAAAGTCTGCCTTGTGGGCATCTCCTCTGCATGTTTTTCAAAACAAAAGTGATAGGGATATCACTTAGAAAACACGATTGGATATTGGGAGATAAAAAGGTGTAGCTGTGTGCCCCATTGCAAGTTAACGTTTCTTTTCCACTTCCCTTTCCCTTTATGTGGTCCACATTTTTCTTGAGATTTCTCTTTCAAATCCATCCCTTTTCATCTCAGTTTTACTCACTTATTTACCCTGCCTTCTCTTTCTACAGTCCCTTCTTTTTTCCCCCCTACTTTTTTTCAGTTCTTTTGCATATATGTTAACACAGCAGTAAAAGTATATGCTTGCAAAAGCTCAAACCCTACCAGAAAGTACTTAAAACTACAGCTGAAGTTCTCCAGAGTACCAGCAGCTAAACACAGGAGAGATGGCTTTAACAGTCACTTTAAGAACTAGTTCTCTAGCATTGTGCAGTAATAAAGTACCCCAATATATTTCTTTGGAGAAAACAGACCATTATGCCTGTGTTTTTTTAAGTCAGGCAGATTTCAGGCACATAAAGAGGCTCATTGGCTTTAGGAAGAAGGTGTATTCAAACCTATTTATGTTGGTCATCTTCTGAAAATCAGTTTGTGGAAGGCACGTGGCAGGTGTGCTTCCTCCCACCCTGCTCAGACCTTGGACATGTGGATGCTCTGTGTTGTTTGCTTGGTCCTCACCTTGGGTGCTGTCCTAGCAGAAGTAGCAGAATAATTTGTAACAAGCAGACCATCCTCACTGAATTAGGAATGCAGTAGTCTGAGATGTTAAAAAAATTGTCTCTCCCAACTGCTTTGTGATTTTTCGGTGGAAAAGGGCGAAATATAATGCTTGTAGCATCTTGTAAGTTAGAATATTTCCCTTTTATCTTTTTATGTTTATGGGGAAGAAAGAATAGGCAGTATCAGTGGAGCGTTGTTTAGCATGGGCTGTTGGTTGGGCAGAGAATCTGATTTGCAGAAAAGGGAATTATTGGTTATTTAGTAGGCATATGCATTACTTTATTGTGAGACTAATACAGCATTTTCAGTCATTTATTTGAAATTAAGGCATATTTTAAACCTCATTTACTTTGCTGCTGTGCCTATTGAAAGCACAGTCTTTCTGTTTTGTTATTCTGACAATTTGATTGCTTCTTGTGATTTTAGAGATGATGCTTCTCTCTACAGCTTGCATTGAGATAATTCTATAGACTGTGTGTATATAGCCTATATATGCCTTTCCCCCCTTCTCTTTCTTCTGTCTCTCCAGTTTAAATTAGTTTCATGAGTTCCCCCTCTGCATGATGAAATGGAAGGTGATATTACATTTTGCTCCAGAAATAAATGCGGTTAAATTATTCTAAGCCATTATGGTGCCAATTATAAGCAAGGCTTATAGTGGAAATCAAGGGAAGTGTTTGCCTAAAAGCAGATGGCACAGTATCATCCTTTCTGTTTTGACATCCAACTCAGAAAATGTCGCTTTTTATCACTCAAACTTCAGTTAAGTCCTTAGTGATTGTTTTCTTCTTTAATCCATTTTATTGATATATAAAGCATTAATGACAGTTCTGTATCAGTTACAGTAAGGAGTTACAAGGTGGTTGTTTCTTTTCTATGGCAGGTATTTTCCTAGGTTTGTAACCCTTTTTTGTGAGTCTCCAGGTTCTGTGTCATATGTTGTTCATCAAACTGTAAAGTATTATTTCTGCTGTTTCCTTCAATATACATATGCAGAGACATATGAGCTAACAGACCACTGTAGAATTCCGGTAGCTGGTCTTTCTGCCTGTTCAAATTAAGTATTTAATGTCTGTGATTCACAATGTATTTATTGATACATTATTTTTTGGAAGTAAATCTCTTTGACTTATATATAGCTGGGGAGAGACCAAGTGAAGAGGGCAAGAAGCCCAGTTTATCACAAGTGTATGAGACATCTGATGATCTTTTTCATACAATGCCTACTTTATGAAATTGTCAAGGAAAAGAAGACTTGTAGATAGAACAGACAATAAAGATTGGCAAACTCTTCTGAACATAAAATTTTCATCTACATAGAAAAGCTTTCTAAATGTCGAGATCTAATGTGGTCAAGCAGGTGGGAAATGAACATACTCAAAATCAGAAATGCAGTGCCTGCAGTTGTAAAACTCATCTTCACTGTTGGTTGTTGCATATGTGTGAAGTGCATTGAAGCTGTGAGTCCTGTAATTGAGAGGGAAATAAACCTCTTCATGACCTTGGTACTTCTTAATTTAAGTGGTTTTAATGCAGGAACGTCTTCTAAGCTCTTTAGATGCACCTACATTAGTGTGTTAGGTCAAGCAGGAGTGTGCTTTGGAAATACACCTCCTAATGTCCCCATGTACTGTATGCATTTTGGAGCAATCTCAGAACTCATAGGGTGGATTCTTTTCAAATAAAAGAAAATTGGAAGATGTGCTGCAGAAGCAGTGTCTGGTAGGTATTCAACCCATAGAACTAGGTTCGAGTGAAATAAAAGCCCCCTGAAAGGTGTGCGATGTGTGGATCTTAGGTCCTCAGCATGAGCCTTCTTTCTCCTGCTGGTCCACATTGTTTATGTATTGTAGACATAAGCCTTTGATGCTTGAAAAAGGCAGATGAAGGACCCTGGGTTTTATTAGCAGAATTATTTTATATAGCGTAGGCATGAAGTCAAATTCATAGCCGTGGAGATTTGCATTCCCAGATGTTGATGGAAGATTTGTCATTGGCTTCTCAGGCCAAGTTTTTGCCACTGAGACCTGCTGCTGCTAGTGGAATCAGCAACAGTTTTGCTGATAGCTTCACATAACCCCTTGTAAAGGGCTCACACTCAAAGTTAATTATTTTATGTTATGTTATTTTATTTTAGTATGTCTAGAAGTTGACTCAAGGATGGGCCTGAAGGGTTATCAGTAGAGCTGGAGACTGAATTATCAATTACTCTGCTGTTTGTTCCAAAGAACTGTGCTGAAACCCCCTGGAAATTTCTTAAGATTCTAGTGCTCTCAGGTGTCAGTTCAATGGGGAAATCTGAACCCCAGTTCTGAAGTTTTTTGTTTCCATTGTTTTTGTTATGTCTTTAGATAGAATTTTTTGGCATTGTCTCATTTCATCTCGGCATTGTTTAATCTGAACCACAGATTTACTGCATGGCATGGCAGAACTGCTCAAAAAACCCAAGGAATAGTCCAGAGTATTTTACAGATTGGGGCAGGACTTTGTTGGGGAGGAGAGGTGGCTGATGCCATGCCATGAAACTGTTTTAAGTTCTGGAAGCCATGTGACTGTAACAGCGGAAGAGAATCAGTGACTTTCCAGGTGCAGGGTGCATGTGAAGCGTCTTCTTGCACATCTCATCATTGATGCCCGAGTAACAACTTTGATTTGTTCAGAAAAATTCTCTCTCTTTCAAGAATTTTATGTGGTACTAGATAGTCTAGATAGCACATTTTGATTGGTAGAAAGGATAATTTCCTTAAGCAGGAGTTTTTTCTGATCCAACCGTGATTAGGTAGACATTATAGTACTTTTAAAGCTCAGGTGTTCCTTTTTTAATGAAGGCAGAATTTCACTTTATACTTAAAGTCATTTTAAGTGATGCCAAACTGTGTTAAAAAAAGTTAGAAAAGTGCTTTTTTTCTCATAACTTTTTCTTCAGATTTTTTCCTGCTGCAGTTTTGACATAGGTGAGATATCAAACCTTAAATACAGAATTTGTTACATGTTTTTGTGCCAGCAGTTCAAGAAAAGCTATATGAGAGCTCCCCCCCTTTGATGCCATGGAATTTACCAGTGCATCCCTAAGCTAGGCTAGAGATTCCATTGTTATGAGAACTTAGGTTTGTTTGAAGTAATTACTTCATGGTCCATTTGGAGCAAACCATGATTGAGGTAAAACTTAAATCACATGTGTTGGATGATGAATGAGAAAGAAAGTTACTATTTATGGAATTATAGAAGATAGCACAGATAAAAAATCAGTTTCTCATTCTTGGAAGAATACTGTAATTTCAGTTACTTTACGTCTTTCCAACTTTTGACTGCATAGTCTGTGGTGTGTGAAGCACATAATGAAAATTTGCACATGTTGCTGTTATTTTAATCTTCCAGTCTGCTTTACCTTCTTTGTGAAGGTCAGGGATATTATTTTGTAACATGTATTACAGGAACATGTTTTACATCTGTGTGGGCAAGACTGTCACCTGGGAGGGGTCATCATTTCAATTGTATAAAAAGCTTGAAGGGGCTTTTCTAATTACAAAAAGCACACTATTGGCCTCTCTTCTTCAAAACTGCTAAAGTTAAGAAATAGATGATGGATATGAATGGGAAGTCTTAAAAGCTTTAAACCTGTGCCTTCATTTTCCAGTTCAAATGATCTGTAAAAGAAATCATCTCTTAAAACCTGAACATTTTTACAAAAGCAGTGATTGTTGAACTTTTCTCCTGTGACTAACAGATACTTAATGCTCTCTTTTCTTTAGCCTCCAATTTTTGTCTTTTTATTCCATTCAGCATTCTGGGAAAGGGAAAAACATCTTGCATGCTTGTCTCAAATGCATAAAAATACACTAAGAATATGTTCTCTCTCACCCATGTTCATAGAGGTATGTGTCTTCATTTATCTAGAAGCTTGTCTAAGCAAATAGTGTCCCTCCTTGGAATCTCAGAGTCCTGTTCCTTGTGGGTATAAGTAGATGTGGCAGCATTTATTTGAAGAGCAGGTCTTCCTGTAGGAGAAAATAAGCACTTTTCTAACAGAAAATTTAGCCATGATACTTCTTTTCTAAAATACATTTGTGTTGCCAAAAGGATATTTCACTTATTCTTTAATTCACTTCCACTTCTGTTAAGGGGTATTAAAAGATATCCAATTTAGCTAAAATAAAATAATATTTTAATTTCAGCTGTCATTTCAGAATCCTTAAAGGAAAATCTTTTATTCTGTTTTGAGGTCCAAAGAGGAAGTTGCAGAAAGTGAAAATACGGCATCTGTATTGAAAGGTAAACTGAGATTCTGAGCTGTTTTCTTTTAATGATCTCAGATAATAGGTGTTCAAGACCTTTAAAAATTAGTTTTCCATTTGGCTGAGTATTTTGATTTTATAAGCCTCATTGCCCATTTTACATATGAGGAAACTGAGCATTGAGGCTGGCTGTGGCAGCATCAGGAAGCATTTTTTGCCCCTGTGGTGTTTCAGTTCTTTGTTTTGTTGCTGGCACAGTTATCAGCAATTGTGCATTCAAGTACCTAACAGAGAAAACATATTAGGTAGTGAAAAGTGCAGGCACTCCTTGCTCTCACAATTCCATTTTCGCTGTCGAAAATGTTGTGAATGCAGAAAGAGAAGCTGGGCCTCACCTCCATTGAAAATGTACTCCACAAGGTTAATTGCCTTGCCCAAGGAAATCTGTAGAAGAGCCAGGAATAGAACTCTGATTTCCTGGCAGCCTGCCCTGTGCCTTCAGCTCAAGGCCATCCTCCTCCAGTAAAGCTTGCTTGTGAACACATTGGATGAGGAAGGGAAACACGCTTTTCGCTTCTGTATTGAAAGAAACAATACATGTTTTTCACCTGTTTCTGTAAACTCAGATTTGAGTATCTCGGTATCTCTAGTGTATGGCTTAACTGGTGGGCAGTAAGACATAGGAATATGATACTTTAAAGGTCTGCGTCTTCCCCATGGAGATACTTAAAAAATGTGTAGATGTGGCACCTAGAGATGTGGTTTAGTGGTGGTCTTGGCAGTGCTGGGTTAATGGATTAACTTAATGATCTTAAAGATCTTTTCCAATCTGAATGATTCTGTGATTCTATATATAGGATAGAGTGGAGAGATTTGGGACCAGAAGGGTTTGGAACTGAACCCAAATAAAATCATAAAAGGTATTTGATGTGCATTGGTGGTATTTTCTCAATTTTGTACCTTAATTACATGTAGAAGCCCAAAACTGATCCAGTAAATTGCAAATGTAGTCACAAAACCAGGGTGCCTAGTTACTTGAATATTTTGAAGGTAGTTACTCCATTTTTCAGGACTAGTTAATCTGAGCCGTAGCTGCAGGACAGGGCGATTCCAGGTCACCTCATCCAGGGGTAGTACTTCCATTCCCTGTCCTCTTGAAAGGTAGTGGTGCAGAGGGAATGAAATCCTACATGTTAAAGTAACATTCAGGACAGAAGATTTGGAATCAAATATTCTAGGTTTTCTTAAGATTTCTGGCTAATTATGGAGCTTACCTAATGTAAATTGATTTAAATCTGCTTTATACGGCAAGCCCCAGTAAATGCAGTAGCCTTCCAAGAAAATAGCAATTTTTCTCTGCCAGTGGCAGAAAAGGGCCATCTTACAAATGGCAGTCAGTCCCTGTGTGGGCAAACGTAGTCCTCTCAATTAAGAGTTGCAATAATAATTCAAGAAGAATAATACTTTTGGCTTATTTTTGCATTCTTTACAGTCCCCAGAAGGTTATGTGGATGTCGAAGTAATGCATGGTTGATCATTTCCTGGAAGGGTTGGGGAGAGGCTAGTACTGTGATAATATTTGGAGAGTGCTTTCAGGTGTTTGAATGAAAGTCATTACATGCTTTAAGTGCAAGTACTGTCATATCCTCAATCCTGGGACCAAGCCTTACTTCAAATTGCTATTCAGTATTACATTTTAAGTATGAAGCTAGATTTTCAGCAAGAAAGCAGTCTTCTTTCAGTAAATAACTGCAAAATATCCTCACCAGGAGGAGACTACTAATTCTATAGCACAGAACTCTGAGTGAGAGAAAAAACATTTTTTTTTAATACCAAGAGTAATGTACTCTATATGAAATTTAGTTAGCTGATTTGGTTTTGCTGTACTGTCTTCAATTTATTTTGTGCTAGGTACCAATTTAAAATACAAAGGGAGCATAGTTTACCATGCCATTTACAAGTGCATCTATTTTTCTATCCTGAGGCCTATCTGAGATATTAATCAGACTGCAAATGAAAACCAAAGTAAAAATAGAGGGATAGGAACCTGAAATTTGTGACTTTACAAGCTGCACAGTTTAGATAGTCAGGTTGGGATACACTGTTTAGTGATTTAAAGATGTGATAGTGACAACTGCTGCTAAAAGAAGAAGAGATCTTTTCGGGTCCAGGAGAATCCAGGTATTTTCAGTCCTTGAGGGAACTCTGAAAAAGGGAACACTAGGGCCTGGGAACATGACAGACTGAATGAGAAAGTTGTGTGTTGTTGAGGTACATGTAATCACGGTGTTGAGGCTGATAGTGCTCATAGTGCAATGTTTTGCAATCTTTTGCTACACCCTGTTTAGAATGATTCTTAGTGCAGAAATGCTTTTCAGCCTTGCTGTTACTGGAGGTTGGTGACGGGGTAGGATTTCCTTCTCTGCGATACAGCAAGACACTCTTCTCTGTCATATCAATGTTGTAGTGATTTTCTGGGAAGGAAACCTTTCTACTGCACTAGGGCAGCCACTTGCCCTCCTGATCTGACAGACAGGAGAAAAAAGGGGATTTGTTTTCTGACTGTAGGCATCTCTGCATTTCACCCCTTTTCTTTTGTAGCCTGAGATTGTGGGAAATCCATTCCACCCAAGCTACATGCTGCCTTACTAGTATTTTAGCAGCTTGTCCTGGGAGAGGACAGATGATATGATCTACCTGACAAACCCCATTCTTATTTAGTCTTTATACAGTCAGTGCTGTGAAATAGGTGCCTTAGAAGGGTTACAGAGAGGCATTCATTTACCTAGCTTATGTGCTTTCTGCTCTCCACAAGGTGTTCTACTGAAGTTACATTAATCAACACACCTACTCTTCCACTCTGTGTGTGGGGAACCTGAAATGAGGTGCTTCCCCTCATGCTACTTCGGAACAGTTTGCTTAGCCATCTCATAAGGATGGATACTTCATGGAGGAGGACTGTAAGTCCGTCTTTAGTATAATAGCCTAATAGCTGAAGCTGTAGGTATTGCTTAGCCAGGGCTGAACTTGTGTGCCAAGAGAAGTGATGTGCCATGAGCTTGTCTGGGTGACAGCTCTTCAGTCCCAAGCTGCTATTAAGTCATGCATTTAAAAGTAGTGAGGCCACATGTGAGATGAAGAAAACAAGAGGAAGCCTGGCCTAGTGCTTTGGAAATCCATGAAGTGACATGCCTGGAGCTGCTTTTTGTCTGATCTAAAATGAAGACATTGGAGAACATAGCCTGGAATCCCACTTCTGTCATTCAGTTTGAGGATGAGCCTTAACTAACATTTAAAAGATAACCTTTCTTCCTTGTTTTTTGTCTGGAGTCTTTTCCCTGCATAGCATTTTAGCTTTAAGAGCTGGAGAATGCTTCTCATCCACAAAAGCATAGGAGCTAAGCTGGCGACTAGGACATTTGAGGTGTGGGTTTAAATCTTCATTATATTTACTAATGGGCAGAAGCCCGGTGAGCACTCTTGCCTTGAGATGCTAATGTACACGTTGGATGTAAGCACTTTGAATGGATTTATGCTCTGTCTTGACCTTGTGTAACTCTTGAAGGTTTCTCCAGAGGGTGGAGCTGGGTTTTGGGTGGCTCTTAGTTGAAACTTGAAATGCAATGAAGTATTAGTTGGAAGGTGAGGTTTGCTACATTAAAGTAACAATTTTGAGCATGTTCAGCTAATTAAACTTCAGTTTGCAGAGGGCTTTAAGGTTAAGTAAGAAAATATTAGCCAGCAGAGGAACTTACAGAAAGGCAGTTGCAGAGAATAGAGGGATCAAATCCCACCCTAGAGAAATCTCCACACACATAAGACATTATTTGTGTGTTTTATAGTATGGCTGCAAGAATTTTGCAGGCAACAGCTTGCTGCAATCTGTTTGCTCATGATTTTAATTCTTTCTTTTACCAGTTCAAATTATATTGCCTGTTACTATTGCAAGTATTTCAGAGCTTTTTGGCAGTTCAGTTATATATCTGTGTGTGTGCTCTTTCTGTAGCAGCTTTGGAAGCTAGTAATGCATAATGCATGTCTTTATTTTGCTTTTTCTTTCTACTTTTTAAAATAAACTTGCCATTTTCAGTTTGTTTTATTCTAGTCTGTCAGTACTGAGAACTGTGGAACTTCAGGGTCAGACTTTGGCACTACTTATGATGATTTAAATAATAGTACTGATAAACTGCATTTGAAGTAATGTATTACTTGTGTATCTGTATCGGTGTCAAAAATCAAAAGTGATTTACCAGTAGTGGCAGTCTCCATTTTGGAGCCTTTAAGATTATCATTGAATTGGCAAGATTTAGGATTTTTATATCCTCTCTGTTCAGAGTAACTGCTGGGAGCTTAAAAATCAGTCAGATTGGAAGTTCCTGTATACAGCAGAAATAAAGACTTTATCCAATATATTATCTTAGTCCATTTTGACTGTCAGATTAGTTATCCTAATAGACAGCAATTGGGTCCTTCTACAAGATGCAATACGAACACATATTTGAGCTTAACTATTATGATCTTATGAAAGTTGCATTGTGTTAACATGTTCTTGGGGTTTCCTTAGTATTCATACTGAACCCATTCATGCTCTGGCTGCTCCTCCTGCATTGTTTTGTGTTAATGATGCTAAACCCCTTGAGAAATCTGCTTGGGGACTTGCCTGCCACAGATAACGGTTTAGGTCTTGAAAAAACAACTCATGCAACACATTGATGAAGTGCTTGGGTCACCGTATTAAAAATGTAGAAGAAACAAGGCTTTCTCTGCTGTGGTATGCACTCTTGCATTCAATAACATTCATTAGCATTCATAAACGGTTTGGAGAAGGCAAAGGTGTATTCAGTTTTTAAGATGCTACTTTTGCAAAATCCCCATACAAGTCAGGGATGACCATTCAAGCATACAGCAATTGTTCCCTCAAGCTTTAGGTGTAAGTCTGGTTGAGATAGACAGATGGACAAATAGTCTGTCAGTGACACATGATGACTGGTCAAGTTGATCAAATACACAGCCAGGAGATGCATGATAAAATCTTAGGGTTCTTGAAGTCAGTGGCTAAACTTCTAATGAAATCAGTTGCCTGGATTTCAGATTTTCTCTGTCTGCCACTCATGTGGTGTATAACTCTGTGTAATGGGTGGTTATGAGCTCTATAAATTGTGCAAATAGCCATGTTTGCACAAAACTCAGGTCCTTTGAAGAAGATCTACAGGTGTTGAAGTTTGGCACCGGGTGAAGAGAAAACTCTATGTTGACTATTACATAGCAGAAATAGTTGTTTGAATCTATCTGAATATGATAAATTTATTATTTACATTGAGAAATTTTGAACAGTCACTGCATGAGTAACACGTGGGCTGGACTTGCACAGAGATAGAGATAGCAGATTTTTAGTTATGCTTTTTTTATTGCAAAGCATCTTATATGCCATATAAACAGTATTGCCTCAAGTATTTTTTTCCTGTTTAATCACTTCACTAGACTATTTGAAAACTGGAATATGATCACCTCTGCACTTCAACCTTCAGGAAGTTTTTCTAAGATACACAAAGACATGGTTTTGAAAATAACTGAATGATCTGGCTTCTTCTGCATGTATAACATTTATTAACAATATGCTCAACTGTGGTCATAGGTAGATACATACCGAGGATATAGTACTCACTGAAACAGATTATTTTTAAGGCAAGTCTTTGTAAAGTATTGGCTCCAGTGAAGCATATTCAGTAGCAGGACTCCAGCCAACTTTGTTGGAGTTAGGGTTTTCTCTCCAAATACTTGTAAATGGTGATATGTAAGTTGGAAACCTTTTCTTGGTTATGCTAACAAAGAGCCACTGGTTATGGTTTTGAGTAAGGCTGCAGATTAAAGGGCGAATTCTTTTTCCTATCTTCAGCGAGGTTTTGTGCATCATACTTTCTGTTTAAGCTAGATGAAAATTCCTTAGGTAAAGGCAATATCCATCACACAGACAGCAGCAAAGAGAAATTATGTTATAGTTGAAGTTCACACATGCACACAAAAACATTTCAAAGTTATATATTTAATAATAATTTTGCTCCAAGCAGAACCTACTTCATCTCTTTCATTGCTCATTTCAGGAAGTATGTTTTAGAGCTTCTGCAGGCAAAGCAGATGCCATTGGTTTCCAAGAAAGAGATTATTAATCCTATACTTCCAAATCACCAAGAAAGTTATTTAAGGGAGAAGTTAGAGCCATCATGATCTTCTTGCATAATTATAAATCACTGTGGTTGGCTTTGCATGATTAAAATGTCAAATGGTTAATTAAATAATGTCCCAGGGCAAGCTTTGTGCTTTGCAAAGGTCTGTACACTCTTCCTGACAGCCCCAGAAGCCATTATCTTGAGTGAGTAATAACCAGGAGGTAAAACTATTGATTTATTTAGCTTGTCTGTTGACTTGTTAGTTTTCATAAAAGTTTTTAGTGACCTCATAATGAGAAGCCAGGGGAGGGATTTTGTCCTATCTTTGCACTTCTGCAATGTGAACATTCCAGACATTTTGCACAAGTGTTGAGGCAGGGCTGAACAGTAGCTGCATCCATTCTCTTTGTTTGTCTTTTCCATGTTGATGTTTGAATGCTTAGCTTGCCCACTCTCCTCATTCAGGGCTACATAAATGTCATGGATAGAAGCTTGGAACAAGTTCTCATTTTCAGTAATTTGAGCATGATAAGGTAGCTGAAAAATTGAAAAAGGGCATTTATTTAATTAAAAAATGTCTGTCTGGTTTTATTTGGAAGCCATCCAATAAAATAAACATCTTGTCCAAGACTAAATATGAGAATTTTCAGGTAACCTTTGAGAAGGTCTTTCAGCAAGGAGCAGAAGACAGACAAAAAGAATAAACACAGAGCTCAAGTCTCTGTAAGACTTGGAGCAATGGAGAATTGTTAATTCTGTGTTCTTGGGTTGAGTCTCACTAGATGTCAGGTCAGTTGTGTCTCGTGCACTGATATTAAGAGTTTCTACAGTGAAAAGTAAGAGAATGTCTAAAGTTACCCATCTCTTATTTTACATGGTCACGTGGGGCAGTCATAGTGCCTCTGCCTCTTGCAGTCTAGAAAATCAAAGGAAAAATAAATTCCTCCCCTTCCTCCACAAAATGAAAGTGATGCAGAAAGCTCTTTCATTTACAGCAGTTCTTCTCTGTATCTCAGGGCTCAGGTTAGTTGTCTTATGTACCTGGATTATCTGTGGAAAGATACAGTTGGTTGCATCCCAACTCCCCTTCTTCCAGTTTCCTCCATCACATTCCTTTTTTTGGATCCTATTACTCAGCCACATACCTGAGGATCTTCTAGTAACTAGTTCATTATGGTTATCTTGCTTTTTTGGGGAGGGAATAGCCAGACCCCAGAACCAAAAGCTATGTCAGCTTGAGGACAAAGGCAGACTCATGGGAAGTTGAAGGCAGTTCAAAATCACTTCATTTTCTTCATATCCTGTCTTAAGCTGTGTACTTGATTTTGCACTTCCAGAAAGTGCAGTAAAGGATTGGACCGACAGTGTATGATTTAAGCTGCTGCTGACATCAAGCTTGGCCCACACAGCACTAGCACCAAGGCTTGGGTGGCAACACATCAGCACCGTGAATGACTTACGAATGACACAGAAAATTTTAAGGGCATTTTCACACTTGGCTTGATTGAAAAGTAGAGAATATTATTTATGCAGATGGAAATGTCTGTGCCCAGCAAGGTGCAGTGTTGTCTTTGCTGATCTCAGGTATGTTTGCATATGAGCGTGGATTTTCTCCTTTGCACAGAGGTTCTCCTTTTAGTCAGTCAATGAAGTCATAACCCCACGATTGACATCACAATGCATAATCATGGAAAGTGTTGTGATCTCACAAATTCAGTTTTGTAGCAGACTCTTAAGTGCTGGGAAGGTGAGCTGTCAGAAAGGAAGTTGCTATTTAAAGTCAAATATCTTTGGTAATTATCAGAAATAGAGAAAGTATGAAGGCATAGTTTTGTAGGGCCAGCTTGATTCTTGGTGTAGTACTGCTGAAGGCACTTGAGTTACCCCAGGGAGGAACTTACCCCCTGTGTCTGGAATGACTTGATGGCAAACATATGAAGAGGAAGTGAATTTATGCTCCAGTTTAATATATTGGAAAGTTTCCCCTAGTCTGAAAGTCTTTCTTTATCTCTGAATTTCCTGGCTTTTGTGGATTTATATTAGATCCTTAATGTTATTTCAATGTATTTTTTCTGGTGTTTGATGTCTTTTGGGTTGTTTTTACTGGGGATATAATATGTATATATATATTTAATGAAAGTAAAAGCTGTCTTCCACTGAGGAGGTCAAAAAGCTTTCATGAATGCTGCATAGCTACCAAGTGCAGTGTGCCTCCTTATTTCAGATCTGTGGTTGTTGCCTGTGTAGCATTCATTTCAATGAGAAGATGCAAATAGCTCTTAAAGTTTAGGACTTATTTTCCAGAGTTAAATATTATTGTCATTTTCAATTCTTCACAACAGAATTACCACTCCCAACTTTATATGCAGAGTGCTTGTAACCTCTTAAAATGAATGATCTGCAGTATAAATAAAACATCAATACATTGTGGTTATCAAGACCTTGAGAAAGATGCATGGAAAGATGGGATAATTACACGTTCTACCTATGTGAAAAGTGTTCACCTTTATTCTGCATCAGCATTCCCCACTCTTAAGTCTACGGGGAGGCATGGATTAGGTACAGAGTCAGGTGATGGGAAGTGGAGGCTTTTGAGGATGCAAATGAATGGAGAGTGTAATTTGTGCACTAGTCAAATTCCTTACAGAAGCAGAACTCAGTTCTCCCCAACTTGCATAGGTCTACTGAGTCTGTGACATTTCCCCAATTATCTAATGATGTAAGGGGACAAGGGGCAATGGCCATTAGTTTTGGCAAGGGAAATTGCCACAGGGCAATTAAAACATTTCCACATTGGAAGAGGATGAGCACAGGATGTGTTCTACAGGGAGGCTGGGGAATCTCCCTCCTTGAAGATTTCCAAAAGTCAACCAGAAAAAGCCCAAATCAACCTAATCTAGCTTTCAATTTAGAAGTTAGCCTGACTTTGAGCAGGGGGTTGGACTAGCTAAGCTCTAGGCACCTTCTAAACCAAATTTGGGGTGTTTTTATGCTATACCTGTCAATGTACTTGAGCCTGTTAAATCTTTTAATGACTGAGAATGTCATCTGGGTGAGTAAGTTGATAATAGGGCCCAATTTATCAACAAGTTCTTAGTTGATCTGTTGGGGATGCATTAGCTTAAAGGATCTTCCGTTAGGTTTTTATGGAAGTATTTAGTAAAATATTAGACTTGGTCACCGTAAAGCCCTTCAGGTACATAAAAGGAGAATGTGTGCTGAGTTCCTCCCCATTAAGCACAGTCTGACATAAGCCTACCAGCTTTGTACGTGTGCTGAGTTCCTCCCCAACAAGCACAGTCTGACATAAGCCTGCCAGCTTTTGTTGTCAGGCTCACTCTTTCATAGATTCATAGATTCATAGAGTGGCCTGGGTTAGAAGGGACCTTAAAGATCATCTAGCTCCAACCCCCCTGCCATAGGCAGGGATGCCACCTGCTAGGCCAGGTTGCCCAGGGCCACATCTACCCTGACCTTGAACGCTGCCAGGGATGGGGCATCCACAACTTCTCTCGGCAACCTGTTCCAGTGCCTCAGCACCCTCTAAGTAAAGAACTTTTTCCTAAGGTCTAATCTAAATCTTCCCTCCTTCACTTTGAAGCCATTCTCCCTTGTCCTATTGTTTTCTACCTGGGTAAAGAGTCTATCTCCTCCCTTTTTATAGGCCCTGTTTAGGTATTGGAAGGTTGCTATAGGGTCCCCCTGAAGCTTTCTCTCCTCCAGGCTGAACAATCCCAACTGTCTCTCCTGTCCTAAGAGGGGAGGTGCTCTAGACCTCTGATCATATTTGTGGGCCATCTCTGGACCCACTCTAAAAGGTCCACGTCTTTCTTATGCTGCGGACCTCAGAAATGGGGTGGGGTCTCATGAGGGCAGAGTAGAGAGGCAGAATCACCTCCCTTGACCTGCTGGTCATTCCTCTCCTGATGCAGCCCAGCATATGATTGGCTTTCTGGGATGCAAGTACTCTGTTTTACCTGGGAGGGGAAGAAGAAAAAATATTTGAGAATGCTCAGAAAGTGCTAGGGCAACTACTTTTGCTAAGTAGCTGGGTAGAATAATTTGTTGTGGAGCTGACCAGCTATCCCATTGTTCTTCCTGATTTACAGTAGTGGATGACAGGTATTTGAGTTCTGACTACTTTAAGGTTTTCTTTTGTAGCAGATCAAGCTTGGAAGGAGTAGTAGAGTTGCTCCATCTTTAGCTGCCTGTCATGCTCAGCAGTAAGTGAAAAGAGGAGGACAGAGAGCCCAGGTTCTGGAAAGTTTTGGTGGGAGCCAGATGGCATCCCAGCACTGTGTGTGCTATTTGCTTCTAAGAGGAAGAGATTTTTCCTTGTTATTAAGTGGATTTTTACCCCTTGTGCAAAGAATCTACTGCTCTTTATCTTAAATTCTGAGACAAAGATGAAAGGCAGTTTCATCTGTGTTTGTTTTGTGTCACCACAGAAGAGCAGAGCTGGGGAACCAAAATCTGAGTGTCGTGTGCTTCTTCCCATAGCTTGGGAAAGTGGGAGAAACAGACAGCAAGGATCTGCTCCTGTAACAGGACCAGCCATAAGGGTGTTTAGATAGCTTATGCTGTTCTTGTTCCTCTATGGCAATTCCTGTTCAGGTATCCCATATCCATGCAGAGACAGGCTATACATCTGTCTGTTATGTGAGGGAGGGGAAGCTAGTCACTGCTTCAGGGGAATGTGAATCTGGTTGTGCAGAGTCACAGCCTCGCTCTGACCTCACCCGACCAGGTTGGGGGTAAAGTTTTGTTTTGTTTCTGTGAATAGTTGCAGTAAAACAGCCTCTGTTTTAAGAGTTCCTCTGCTCAACCTGTTTATTCCTTGATTGCAGTTTTACTGATTTTTTTTTTTTTGGTGACGTTATAAATGATTTCCACAGCAGCCAATTGTGGGGTTGCAAACAAAGGATTATGACTTCAGGTGGAGAATAACAGACAAAGAGCCTTGATCTGAGGCCAAAGCATGGGCATGGACAGACTTTCACCTCTATTTGCAGCCAGGAAGAAGCACAAGAAACATGCTCCCAGAGCTTAAGAACCGTGTTTTCAGGCAAATAGCCCCATTAATAAAGAATGAGAAGGAAGGGTAGAAGACCCCAACGTTATGTACAGTACTGATAGAGGTGATTCAGGCTGAAGAGTTGTTAGGATTTCATGTAAGGTTATAGCATTATTTGAAGGCCATAAAAGTACCTGAATCTGTCAGAAATTAATTTTCACATCCTTATTAGAAATGCTGAAGTTGCTGTATAAAGCTGCTGTGTTTGTGCAAAAGAAGTTGCCTCCTGACTTATGTGTATTATACAAACAACACAACCACCCAAGGTTTAACTGTTACTGAAAAATACACTATTGGTTCCTTAAGGACTTTGTTGTGGGTGTGATCCATGTGTAGCTGACATCTGTGATGAGTTTCTTGCAAAAGCTTCCTCAGATTGTAGTCAGCAAACGTTTCTGATGAACTTCAGTGGCATTGCATTCATTGTTAAGAGTGACATGGTGAAAGGGTTTTGCCAGCAATAACCTTACCTTTGATGCCAGAAGTTCCGAAATCTTTTTGATGATGTTTCCTACTTCCAGGTTCACTTTTGGGTTTATGGATATTCTTTCACTTCTGCTGCTTAGTGAGGCTCAAAACTCTACTTAAAGGAGACATGACTCTCGTCAGGGTTCAGGATCATCTGCTTTATGTCCTTGCTAAGTGGGTACATTTTTAATTCTTCCCCAGTACATTTGAGTCATTAATGTAAACTAGACAATAGATGTAGGACTGAGTCTTCAAAAACTACATTGTTTCAGTGGCCGTCCTTCTGTGTGCTGTAACTCTGTAGACCTTATTCTTCTTCCTAGAGCATGTTTCTGGGAAGGCTTACAAATCACAGTAGCTCTGGGAGCATGTTTCTTGTGCTTCTTCCTGGCTGCAAATAGAGGTGAAAGTCTGTCCATGCCCATGCTTTGGCCTCAGACCAAGGCTCTTTGCAGAGTTCACGGCCCTGGTTCACTTTATAGACTGTTAACTGCCACCCTGCAACAACTTTCTATGCCTGTGGCAATGATCTTCTCTCCCCTGGCCCTTTACCTCCCAGGGCATCTTTACCAAAAAGCACCTGGAAAGGGGCAGCAATTTTACAGAGGCTGTATTAAATGGCCAGCATATCCTGGTGGAGTTTTCCTCTCTCTGTATCTGTTCTTCAGCTTCTTCCCATACCAGACCTCAAGACAGGATTTGTGGTTATGGATGTGGTAATTAAGAAAGATGATAAATTATGGTAGATTTTGCCTTAATTTAATTGTATTTGTGATTTTCAGGCATCATTTTCATAGTCTCATTTCCCTCTTCTGATAAAGATACAGGGAGTTTCTGTGTGGGCCAGTCTTTCTAACTCTAAATGCTTTCCAAATTTCCTTTCCCCTTTAGTTTCCCACAGGAGCTACTTCTTAATTTCTCAGAAATATTTCCCCTAAGATTTGTCTCGGGTTTTTTTCCTAGCATTTCAAAGTTTGGACAGGGACTCTCTGCTTCTTGGAGTTCTAGTAATTACATCCTCTGTGCCCAGCCGTGGCCTGTTAATGGAGTCATGCACCAGGTTTCATACAGGAATTTCTGCTTGCTGCTCCTGAGGCAGCAGAAATGTTTCTCACAACTGGTATTGCAGTAAAGAGAACAAATAGGGCTGTGGGACTAACTGGGAGGGGTTGCCAATTCTTGATTTATCCATCCTGAGGAAGTATCCGGTATGAGTTTGTTCTTATTTTTGATGAGCTGAGAGGAGAAGAAGTGGAACAGTCCTTCTGGGGAGCATGGCCCTTTGTACAGACCATTTTAATCAGATTTCTTGTGTAACCTCTGTAACTATTTGTCAGGATGGTACCTTTCCCCTTTTGAGCATTAGGCATTTTTAGCTACACTGGCTCTGGTAGTTTCTTCAAGTGGTTGAAAATTAAGGTTGTATAAGGGTAAATGTACTTAACAGAATAAGTTTTGGGGGTTGTTACAGAGGTATTGACATCTTTTCAGGGATGTGGATTATTTTGAGGGCCTGGTGGGTATTCTTTACTGAACAAGAGTGGATGTATAATTGAGGTGATTAACTACTTTTCCTCATTGACTGATGAGTTAAGATGAGAGGTGATCAGCTGTCCCTTGAGATACCTATGTGGTCCAAATATAAAGCTGTGCAATGAAGAAATGAGAGGACTAGTTGTAAGGTTCTTGTTCAATGCCCCTTCCCCCCGTTAACCTATTGTGGTTTCCCTTTTTTCACCCTGGGCCAGGTCTTCCAGCCTGCTGCAGGTTGCTGTAGGAACCTCAGTTCTCTCTCACCGAAGTAAAACTGATATATGAGAATGGTGCTCATAGAAATATTTAGCCTAGTAGGCACTATTTTTCCTGGATCTTGTAGATAAAAGAGCAAATCTTTCGGCTTTATGAGGAAACGTGCAGATACCAACAGGTAGCATCTGCTGAGGTTTTTGTATGCTGGAAAGGACAAAGAGGATAAAAAGAAAGCCTGTTGCTTTCATCAGGTACCTAGCAAATCTATGGTTGTCAGTGGGTAAATGCAAACATACATGCTTTTCACATTCCTGGTTTGTGCACAGTCAAAACATTCTGAAATCCTGCTTGCAGTTGTTGCAGTGTCATTCACCTTTATATGCACAGACTCATATTTTAGCCATGACGTGGGTGGTTATTTTAGTCTCAGTTTCACAGTAACTGTACCTGGAATGATTACACTAGGAACAATGTGAAACATCTTTATGCTAATGACTGTGATGAGTGGTGTAGGCTGGAATCCTCCATACCCACACCTCTGCCACAGCTGTGCTGCCAAGTTGAGGCTTCCCACAGCTGGGAGAGCTTAAGATTAACTCACTGGCTCCAAGTAAGTAGCATCTATTTCGTTTTGAGCACTGTAAGGTCTCTGTTAAAAGAGAAACTGACTTTCCTGCAGCTTGTTGAGCTAGGGTTGGAGATAAACTCATTCACTGGGAGGTTTACTTGTTAAAAAATTGAGATTAGTCTCATGTTTTGGGTTTGATATGTTTCAGCTTCTCCTTAGCTGTTTCTCTTTGTTAAATGAGTATGTTATTCCATCAGCTTTGGTGAAGAGTACTCCCAGAGGGTAATGGGAATTTATTTTAGTGCTTGTTGGTTAAATATTCTTCAGATGTTACATACGTATAAACTCTGTGGCTGATGAGTTCATTTTAGTATATTTTTCTAAGTTACAAAATTCGTAAGGGCCTGGGGTCATTTTGTAACACCTGAAGCTGTTTGAAGGAGATGCCAGGAGGCTGTGAGTGGCTGTGGTGAAGAGTCATGTAAGGATTAGTCAGACCTGAACTGAGAAATGAGAAAGAGATAGCCTTTGTATAAATTGGATGCCAGTAGAGAAAGAATGGATTGACAGGTGTGTGGCTAGTGAGGTTGTTGGAAGTGCCTATATTTGAGCCATTCTTCCGTATATAGATACACACAGACACATATACACGTTTTCGTACCACAGAAATTCCAGGCAAGAATTTTTTACTGTACGTAATAGAAATAGAAAATATTAATGGAACACAGAAAATACTAGATTGTGCAGAAAATTAGAATTGTATTAAATTGTATAGAAATAGAAAATAATTGTATAGAAAATAAAATAATCTTGCAGTTAAAACTTTTCAATCCTAATGTTTGTAAGCCTGAGACATTCAAAATTCAGGTTTTATTTGGGAAAAAAAGTCACAAACAACCCAAAGACTCACCATTTGCTGTTTCCCAGAGCATGGAAAATAGACAAATGCTTATTTAAGGTAAATCAAATTTATCTCCCCCTGATGTTCCTTTCCTCACAGCCAGAATTTTAGTGTCAGCTTTTCCTGTGGAGACGCTGCAGTAGTGACCCCTAATACTAAACCCGTATTTTTTAATAAGCTACATTTCATTACAGCTCTGGCAGACATCAGTGAGGACAAAATTTTAACCACCCCAGTGCAATCATTTGGTTTCTTTCCTCTTTTTAATTGTGATTTTTTTACTTCATCTTCAAATAGCTTGACTTTGAATCCTAAATGCATACGTTGGTATCACTGGAAAAGAGCTGGCCAACCTTTCTGACTTCCATTTCAGCTGATGGAGTCGCTGTGGCAGCTCCTGTTTCTTCCCAGCTCTGTGGGGAATGTACTTGGGTCTTAAGACTGAGTCGTCTGTGGGTCGAGTTCAACTCACAGGTTGTGAGGAGAGCATCACTGTTTTGTACTTGGTGGTAGCCAGGTTACTCAATTTTGTATTTCTCTGAAAAAAAGGAGCCCATCTTGTTCCTGAAGTTGTACAAAACCCAACAACATTTATCAACTGTCTTTCTGTGTCCCTAGACACAAAACCGTATCTCTAAATAGAAAATGATGTGATACAAATCCTTATATTATGGAATAATATATGTGGAATAAATAATATGGAGTACTGTGTGTAGAATATATAGAATGCACTGAATGCATTAAGAACAATGTTTAATGATTTGGCAAACAATGTCACTCTCCGTGCACACAGCTGGGGCTGCATTTAATGTGGCGTGTCCTACGTGTGGCATTCAACTCCCTGTGACTTTTCCACTAAGTTCACTGACACGTGCACTTTTTTTTGAAGTGCTTAGGAAAAGGAAGCTTTGCAGCAACTAATCTCTTTCAGGAAAATAATGATAATGTAGCACTTTACAAAATAAATACGAGAAGTGAATGTTGGCAGGGTTGGTGAGAAGACTAGTTTAGGTAGATAATCAGGATTGAACAATCCTGTATTTTACTTGTTTTATGCTTAATGGTGCTAATTACTGCCTCTGTTTTTATTTTTGAAATTGCAGGTTTATATGCTGCTCTAAAAGGCATCAACTTATCTTACTGAGCAAATGAGCAATGATACACTTTCAAGAATACTTGTTAAAGAGTCATTTCCTAGTACCACAAACCAAGGAAGTAATTTTAAATGAGTAACTAGTCTATTTAATAAGTCAGCTAATGTACTCTTTAAAGGAACGGAAATAATTTAATATCAAACTAAAATATTTGATAAAGAACCTCTTGTACCTTCATCTCTCAGGCTCGACTCAAGGCTGTGACCGTAGTGTAGGTTAATCAGACTTTTACAAATACATTAAACAATAACACTGGTTGATTCTTCACAGCATGGTTCTTACAGGAGGCTATGGAGATAGACAGTAAGTTTGGCCTTTGTTAACATTGCCTTCTGTGGTGGTCGGTGGAGATTTGTGAATAGTTGTGAAGTGCTGGAGTAAAATTGCCAGTTTGCTGTTACTACCAAAATGTCTCTTCTAGTACTAGCATGTTGTCAGCAGAGATAAGCAGTAAAAGTTGTTTGTTCAGCTGAAGTCCAAAATTTTGTTTTGAATGTGTTTGTCTCTTAGATTGGTTGAAAAAATACTTTTGTGTTTGAATTGTGGATGACAAGCTCTTTTATCATAGAATCATAGAATGATAGAATGAACAGGGTTGTAAGAGACCTCTGAAATCATCAAGCCCAACCCTTGATCCAACACCACTATGATTACTAGATCATGGCACTAAGTGCCACATCCAATCTCATCTTAAAAACCTCCAGGGATGGTGAATATACCACCTCCCTGGGCAGGCCATTCCAATGCCTGATTACTTTCTCTGAAAAAAATTTCTTCCTAATGTCTAACCTAAACCTCCCCTGGCAGAGCTTAAGCCCATGCCCTCTTGTCCTACTGCTGGTTGCCTGAGAGAAGAGACCAACCCCCACCTGGCTACAACCTCCTTTTAGGTGGTTGTAGAGAGTGATGAGGTCACCCCTGAGCCTCCTCTTCTCCAGGCTAAACAACCGCAGCTCCCTCAGCCTCTCCTCATAGCACTTGTTCTGGAGTCCCTTCACCAGCCTTCTTGCTCTTCTCTGGACCAGTTCCAGCACCTCAATATCATTCCTGAACTGAGGGGCCCAGAACTGGACTCAATACTCAAATACTTTCTTTACATGAAAACCATTTGCCTTCACTCAGACTTCCAAATGTTTCATTTGTCTATTTGTAAATGGTATTGTAGGTCAGACAGGAGAAGTATTACTGAGTTACCTTTACCTGTTGTAATTAAAATCACCACCTTCACATAGCAGTAACTGAATTTTATGGCTTTTAAATTTTTTTTCTCTGTATTAAAAGTCAATATAGCAACAGTAATAGATGAACCAGTAATAATGAGTAATAAAATAAATGCAGGAAACCTTCAATGGACATGTAGCTGGTTTTCGGGGTTTTTTGATCTTTGGTGTTTTGTTTTGTTTTGTTTTTTAATTGTTCCTTGCTTGGTGGTTTGGTTTTTTTTCCCCAAGTGATTTTTGCTACTTTCTTCCCTGGGAAGGAATTTTGCACATGGTAAATGAGCAGGGCTGAAAATTCACTTTCATAGAAAAGCCATTAATGATTGATTATAGTATAAATTGATGTGACTGTAGAGTTTAATTTGTTTCTACAGCAATTTTTCTAAAAACGCTAGCAAATAACAGAAAAACATGTTCTTTTTTAATATATAATGCATTAGCACAGATACAATGATTTATTAAGAGTACTAGGATTTGGGTGGTGTTTTTTTTTTTCCTTTTGCTGCTATTGATATGTTTTTAACAGTAATGAAACCAGTGATTCAAAAGATTTTTGTAATTAAAGGGTTGGTTGTTTGTTTTTTTTTTATTAAGGGCTTGAGAATAATATGCAGAACAGTATCTGAAATGCTTGTAGCTGTATACTGTAAAAGCTGTTAGCAGAGGTTCAGCATTTTTGGTACATTTAATACACAGATGAACAGAATAAAACCTAAAAGATAAAGTGTATGTGAAAGGAAAAACTGAACAAAAAAAATTGAATACCAGAATTATTTCTAAAAAAGTGAGATGTATTAAGCCATGAAGCAGACTCCCAGGGGTTGCACTGGAAACCCAATTGCTTGAAGTCACTTAGAGGAGAGTGACCAAACTGAAATGAAATTGGAGTTCCAGAGCGACCACAGCAAGCTTAGCTGCTTAATTTCCCCACTCCCTTTTGCTGCTCTGGTGGAATCCAACCCACTCATCTCAGATGCACACCCAAAAGACTGTCAGGTTGCTGTGTTGATGTCCCAGCAGAGGCAGTCCCAAGCTTTCTCAGCATAGGAAGGTATCTACAGCACTGTTTCTCAAGGTCTACCTGAGTCTTTCTTAGCACTGGGAGAGAGTGTGACTTTTCACAGATGTGAAGCCAGATGGCCTCTGCAAACATTGATCACCTTTACTCTTTCTCAGGTTCATACTGTCTCAGAGGGCCAATCCTAAAAGCAGCACAATGTTCTTATCCACTCTTAGCAGTGTGTTCTGTATGAAAGAAGATGGACATTTAGGAGTTTGTAAATGCAAGGTCTCTTAGAATGCCCTAGCTTATAGAGACCTCAGCAAAATAATGATTGTCCATATATGTTTCCCTGACACAGTTTCTTTTTAGGTTTGTGGGGAAAGACCAAAGTCATGTGAGAAATCTGTGATGTCATTTCTGATTCTTCTGTTCTCTTCTGATCCACGGAGTCACTGTCTTCTTGGCAGTGAATTTGCATCTGCCTCAGCTAGTTAAGTAGAGAGACATGTTTTCCTTCCAGGAAATCATGCTTCTCTTTCCTGCTAAAGCCTCCTGTTCACATGAGTCCTGTCCCTGTCTCTCTTACCTTCTCATTTTCAAAAGCTTTTCCCAAAACCTGATTTCTTTGTTCTGCTTTTTCTTGCTCAGAAATTGGAAAAAACTTGACTGAGAAGAGGTAGAAATGAGCATCTGACATTGATTGTGGCAAGTCAGATTGTGGGACTGAGCATGCACAAAAAGAAAAGGGGCAAACAAGAACATGGCTTTCAGAGCAAGAGACGCTGCAAGGGCAGATAAAATTAGATTCAGACTCTTTAGACAATTAAAACCTGAGGATAATGTATAAAGGTAATCAGTGTCATGCTTGGGGTTGCAGAGACACAAATGACTCTGTGTCTTTGTTTAGGAGACCTAGCGATTGGGTGTGAAGATGAGATGATAAAACTGAATTGATTGGCAGAGGTTAAGTGTGAGAAAGAGGAAAAGAGAAAATGCAAGGGTAATGTAGAATAGGCATCACAGAAAGAGAAAAAAGGGTAGATGAAAAGGAAAGAGGAAACAGACACTAAGCACAAATGTAAAGAAAGATAGGCTCTAATCTACTGTATAACATAAAAGAAAGGAAAAGTGGAATAGAGCCAGAGAGGGTAAGAAAAAGCAAGAGATTACATTGTCTTAAAAAAAAAAAAAGTGGTTCTGTGACATTATGGAAGCAGAATGAAGGAGAGCTCAAAAAAGAGGAGAAAAAAGCTTTAATGGCATAAAAAAGACACAACTCTAGAGGAAACCTCAGAATTTATGAGTATAAACTCACAGAATTCTGTGTTTATGCTTGCATATTTAAATGTAGAGTCAGTCTAGCTACTCACTGTTTAAGGTATTACTCATTTGGGAAGCTGTGCTGTGCAGTCCTGAAGACAATGCTCACAGGCTGATCAGGAGCTCAATGTGGTCAGCAGAACTGTCCCACTCTATGTTGGTTTGTTTCCAGAGTCTCCAGACTACTAAGCCCGAAATGCAGATACAAAACTTTTGCCATTACAATTTGGCAAGTGTTTCTGAAGAAAAGGAAATAGTAATGAGTGTGTTTTGCCCACTGACCTGCCCTCTGACTAAACTGTTGGTGTAGGAGGAGAACTCTTATATAAAAGAGCAATGAGATGAAATATTTCTGCTCTTAGTGTCCGTGGTTAAGGGGAAAAGGAAATAACACAGAACTGGTTCAAGCATCATCACCTAGCAAACCGCCCGCTAGTATCATTCACAGAGTATTTAGGTAGCATTTCTATCTTAGTTACTCAACACTGCAACATGCTTCTGACCCTTAATAATACCAGCTAGAAAGACAGCTACCACCAAGAATCCAGATACTATTTTCCAATTTCTTCTTATTTCGTTCTCTTTCGGTCGAGATGGGTGGATTCTTGTTAATATGTTTAACCCTAAAGGGTACCAGATAACCAATAACTGTAAGCAAGGTTAGGTTTCTGTAACTGTCTGTTTGATATTCCTTGACCTATCTGGTGTGCTGTGAGTTTCCAACTTCATTTGATCAGTAAGTTATTCTTCACAGTCTTTCTGGAAAGAGAACTGTATCTGTGTTTTCACATCCAGGCTCTCCACCCACTACTTCTGCCATATGTTCCATTTAAAGTTCCAGGACAGGAAGTATAGGGGGAGACCTTTCACTTTTACACCTAATGACAAGTAAGTGCTTTGCATTGAGTCAGATTTTCAGATTCCCAGTTCCAGCATTCAACAGATGGGACTTTCAGTTAAATAAATGGGATTTAAAGAAGTCTTTGCCTTTGTACTTAAGAGTATTGATTATGTAGTTTTCTTTCATTACTATCCAAGGCAAAACCAGGTAAAATGCGTTTTGTCTGGTATGGATTTTTATTCCAGTGGAAGATTTTTACAGATACAGTCAGTGTTTTCAGAGAGTCTAGGGGACTGCAGCCTTCTCTTATGCGAGGATGCTAAGCTGTGTGGGCAGAAGACAGGTTGTAAGTGGAGCTAGAGAAGGGTTTGCACAAGACTTCTTAGCTGCAGCAGCTCCATTTAGTTATTATATTTTAAGGATTTGAGCATGCTGCACTCACTATTTAAAAACATTTTCTATAACTTGGAATAATTCATCAGAAAAATGAAAAGCAGCAACCCTGAGGTCTACCAGTCTTGTCGTAGGTGTTGCGAGCAGGGTCACTAGTCAGCTTCCATAACCAAACCCCATATTTTTAAGGAGTCTTGATGTCAGTGCAAGCCATTATGCTGTGTACAGCCCAAGTATCCTATTGAAAGATTGCTATACCTGACTATATATGTCTATATATCTGACATATGTGGCTACATATGTCTGTAGAATGGTTTGGATTGGAAAGGACCTTAATGACCATTTAGTTCCAACCCCCGTTTCAGGGGCAGAGATGCTTTGTGCTAGACCAGGTTGCTCAAAGCCCCATCCGGTGTGGCCTTGAACACAGATGATGGTGTTTGATCGCTGTTGTCCTTTCAAACTAATTTTCTTTCTAAATAAGTAGAGAGCTATTTGTTCGTCTACCCAAGCAATATATTATACATTGTTTGTCAATCCATTGATTAATAAATCATACCCAGAAGTATACAAAGATTATCAATCTATGTATTTTGAAGTTGTGGCTTTAATGTATGTTCAGGATTTCCATTCTCTTAGTTCAAGTCACTACTAGGTCAGTGTTTTCAGAATTGCCTTTTATTTGCCTTTCCTTCTTGCAGTCTACAGATGATAAAAACCTGAGGATGATAGACCAGAGCCTATGATGCTACTGAAATTGCCAGGTGTTGAAAGGTAGTAACTCAGAGTAGCATTTGTATGAGACAGGCAGGAGATACCCTGCAGTGGAGTACAAATAGTCAAACAGATCTTAGGTACATTAGCCCAGGTTTTTTTAAGTCTGATAATCAGTCTGTAACAGGTAAGAAAAAGTTTGAAAAGGCCAAGCATAAAGTGGTACTTGTCACCACATAATGTTTACAGCTTCACTAAACATAGCTGGTATCTAGCAATTAAGAACCTAGCCTTTGCTGCTTTGGGTGTGACACCTTCAGCTGTAATTTAGTGCTGGTGAGGATGCTTTTATCTACAATTAAAACCACATTTCTAGTCTCATTTTCAAAAATGGCCTTCCTTTTTTTTTACCTGCAAGTTTACTTCAAGAAATAATTGTGGTTGCTGTTTATGGTTCTTAGAATGCTGTCTTTTCTCTGAAATCCTCAAAAATAGATACTTGAACCAAGGAATAGTATTGATGAGGAGCAAAGCTGATGCCTCAGACTCATTTGACATAAGCTAATCAACTAATGTTTAAAGCCCAGCAATACTCTTGTCAGTGGGTCTTTACGTGAATGCACAATTCCAGAGCAAAGAGCATTTTGGTCTTTGGGAAAAGGAACCTTGAATTACCCTGTATAAAAATAGCATGTATAAAATCCATACAGTCATAGTCATACTGGGCTGCTGTCCTACTGAATCATCCTTGTTCTTCTACTTCACTATAATTTCTCAGCAGTATCATCTCAGTTCATAAGAGGGAACAACACTGAGGTTAAAAGGGAATTAAAAGGAAGAGTCAACAAGGTGAAGTAACTTTCACTTGTCAGGAACACTCCTTACAGACATCTTAAGTGTTCAAAGTATGCCTATACCAGCTATCAAAAATTCTTTAGAAGGATTATGAAAAGGTTGCCTTTTTAAGGAGGTGAGTGGAGAGGACAATTTTAAATAAATACTCTTCAAAAAGTAGAAGTCATGTCCAAATGAAAGAGAAAGGAAAACATGTTTATGTTAAATGTGAAGCATGTTAACAAGGAAACATTGATGAAGCAGACCTAAAAAGGTGCTGAGGAGCAGCCTGTTGTAGGCTTGGAAGTACTAATAAAAACCACCTTCAGACATGCTGGAAACAGGAGGTCATTGAAGAGTCTATAGAGGCAAAGAATCTTGAACAAGTAAAAGGAAAGCTCAAATAATGCAAGGCCACAGAAGTAGAGAGATAGGCATTCTAGGTGTCTTTGAAGAATTTAAGATTATTTCCACACCAGATCCTTTCTTTATGGGGAATGATTTTGGAAAGCTGTCTAATTTTCAAACATATCAGTATATCAGTAGCGAGAAATTGGCAGGACCAAATGCTGTTCTCAGAAGAAGTCAGATTAAAACGGAGGATGACATTTCCAAACTTCCTACAGCAAAGCCCTAGCTGTAGGGCATAGAGTAGATGGCTCAGCCACAGAGAAGGTGATGGGAGCCATTCTGATACCAAGAGAGCTCCTGGAAGAACAGGCTAGTAGGGCTGATCACCACACAAAACCAATAGATAAAAGTCATGCAAAGAATAAAATTCTAGAGGCTTGGTTAAGTATAGTATTGATATGGAAAATGAGAAAAAATAAAAAGCAGTAAACTTTCTCAGAAAGAAATTGTGTGTCACAAACCTGTTTGAATTCCCTAAAAGAAAACTAGTAAATGTGTGGCTAGGGACGATTCAATCAGTGTGATGTGTCTGGTTTTCTGGAATAGTGTTTTTTGAAGTGTTACTCATTCAGTGCTTTAACAGAATGAAGTGGTCAGGGAGTAAGAGAAGTCATCTTCTGGGCTACTTTGGCAATGGAGGGGAGATACTAGTGTACTTCCAGAAGGAATTTTGTTGGGACGTATGCTGCTGAAAATGTATTATTTTGAAACTAGTTGTGCAAAGTTACGAATTGGTGATGATAAAAAAACTAGTTAATACTAAAATGGATTGTGAGCAGTTGAAAAAGGAACACGTGGTTGTGAGTGGCTTGGCGATGCAATGGCAGGTGACAGTTTGTGATGCTGTGTTCAAGGCAATGAGAAGAAGCTCTGCCTCTGCAAAGGTGAGCTGAGTTACTTATTTCCAAACAAGAAAGAGAACTTGGAGTCATAGAATCATAGAATTGTCAGAGTTGGAAGGGACCTTAAAGATCATCTAGTTCCAGCCCCCCTGCCTGGCAGGAATACCATCTGCTAGATCAGGTTGTCATAATGGATAGTTCTTGCAAAATAATCAGTTTTATGAAATTGCTAGTCAACAGACAGGAATAAAATATTAATAATTGTTAGGAAGGGAATAGAGAGCAAAACATAAGGTGTAATTCTGGAATAGATAACTCAGTGGCACACTTGGATTGTAAGCTAATTAATTCTGTATAGGACATGAATGGAAAAATATCATTTATTGCTTCCAAAAATATAACAACTAGAAGACCAACAAAAATGTTTAGGATAAAAACAAACAAAAGGAAGGGGTTTTTTCACACAACATGGTTAAGTTGTTGAGCTCATTAGCATAGAAATTCTTCATGTCAAATGTGCAAATTGGTGTACAACACTGCTAGACAAATTCAAACAAGAAACTAAGATAGAAAAAGGATTTTTATAGACCTTATACAGAAAATATTTTTAAACTCAGTGTCATATCCCACTTCAAAAATGTAGGAAGCGTCATTCCATGTTTGCCACGTGTATTTTTCTTCAGCATCCATTATTAGCCAATGTCTGAACTGGCATTACTCTAGAAATAGATTTTTATTTTGACTCACTGCAGGTGCTCTAAGGTCTTAATTTCTAGTTCAGTATACTTCTGTGTTATAGTTAATATTTCAATAATAAGAAATTTCAACTGAGATAGCAGTTCCTACATTTTCTGCAATAAAGAATATGTATTTTGAGGGATGTAAAGTGTCTGGGATCTCTGAACTAGAAGACTGTCTCCATCTTTAACATCTTTTTACTTGACACAGATAAAAATTGTCAGTTCTTTTACATGCAGAGAAACTGCAGTTGTTTCTGTGTGCTTTTGGTCAGCTCTTTACCTGCTTTAGATATGCTAGTATATGGTAGTATGCTGTAGGAGAATTTTACTAAACACTGAATAGAATAGTAGCACTGTTAATGAACAGGAGTGTAGGACAATTTGTCCCATAACAGCACCTCTTCAATTCTGTGGCAGCCTAGCTACATGTCTGTTACTATTATCATATATATATATATATATATACTCATATATGTGTCTATGAGAGAGAATAACCTTTAGCATGTTGCAAATAAGTTCTGTAGGTGAATAACTTTTTATATTAATACCCAAACATTTCCAAATGTTCAGGGTAAGTTACACATAATGAAGTGTACTTATTAGTCAGAAAGGAACAATTGTAAACATGTAGAAATTCATGCATCATTATGGTATCAGTTACATTTGGATTGGCATTTCATCCCAGTATAATGAGTTGGGACATAATGAATACAGGCAGAGCAAAAAAATAATGCCTGCTGCATTGTCGTTCTTTATGGTTGGACTTCATGATCTTAAAGATCTTTTCCAGTCTAAGTGATTCTATTCTATGATTCTATTCTTCCTCCTCAAAAAAAAAAAACCAACCCAAACCAAACCTAAAAACCAAGCAGCCCAACCCAAAATAACCCAGCCAAAACCCCACAAAGTTGCGAATTAAAAGCACACTTTCAAAACAAGTCAGATATACCCGTGGTAAAAGTCTGTTGAGTCAATTGACTTACTCTACAGATGATTTTGTACAGACACAATGCACAACATTTAAATTACATGATTCAGGCCCAGATGCTGTCACTGGGTGCTGGGAGGTGAAGTGCACCACTCAGCTGGGCTGCCAGACAAGGAGGCAGGTCCTCAAGCAGATAGGGTAGCAGAGGTACCACTGCGGTAGCTCTCCTATGGGGGTTGCAGGGAGGGCAGCAGCCGCTTTCCTTGCACAGGCTGGGTCCTGCTGGTAGCGGGAGCGGTGGGTAAGTACTGGGTTAAAGGATGTTCTGTAGAACATGCACAGTTCTCCGTCTGATTAGAAGGGGCTGTTTGCCTTTTTCTCTGGTTTATGTCAGTGCAAGATTGCATGAATTAGAGATTTTCTAATGTATTCGTCCAGTACAGACTCTTTATCCCCTATAACATCTGAAAACATAGTCTTTACCTCTTGCGGGAAAGCCTGAGCATTTTCATAAAGATTTATAACCTAAGCTGGAATAGATACAAGGCAGTAATATACCCCTTTATAGTCAGCAAAAATTAGATTGTTTTGCTCAGAGAAGCATAGGAAGTCTTCAGCACAGCCAGGAACAGCATTGAAATCTATGAGTTCTGTTCCCTGCAGGGTTGTTCCCTCCTGCATCAACCTTCTGCACCCTAGACATGAAGCTTTTAAACAACAATTTGTGAAATAGAGCACATGTTAGAGCAGATTTCTATAGTATTTTACAGAGATATTGCAGTCAATGGTGAGAGAGTAGCTATACATTTTTAAAAATATGTTTATTGTCAGGTTAGTTCAAGCCATGAAAACATTGCTAAATAATGCAGTGCCTGCTTCTGTCATGTTAATGTAGCTTGATGGTGGTTTAATTTCCCCATTTTTTTTAACTCTTGGGAGAACAGCAGGTATTACAAGTGGACATGAAAATCTGTTGGGTGTGCAGATCTATCTAGGGTACTGTGCTGAAATAACGTGATGACAGTGTTTCAGTTTTCACCATGAAATCCACTCCAATTCCAGTTTAGGTCCAGTTACTGAAGCTATCAGAAGAGAAACCAGATCCTTTGAGCTCCTGTCACCTTGGCTGAATGGAATAGTTTAACAACAGGAAGACCATTTACTCTTTCACAGATCCTAAGTTTCCCCAAAATTCCTATTCCAACTGGAATGTAATCAGGAGCAATTTAGAGCAGCTCAGGGCAAAGGTGGGTTGCTGCACAACTAATTTAGCTGGGCCCACATATGCAGTGCATGATTCCTTAATGGGAATATAAGAAGCTGAGTTTAAAAAGCAAAGAGACAGTAAACAAAAAAAATTCTTGAGAGTACATACTTTGCATGCTTAGCACAAGTCTTGGAAATACTGGTAACTCCATGAAACAGCCACAGGCTGTATTTTTGCTTCTGTTAATCTCTGTAGATCTATAAAGAGAACAAGGTAAAACCTGTGTGTCTGTCCCTAGTTTTACCTTAACTCCTCTGCCTCCTGCAGTATGAACTTTTGGGGAAGCCAGAGGTCCTGGGGAAAGACTACAGCTAAGGTGGTATTTTGCAGGGAAGGACAGAGAGTTGGGGTGAAGTCACAGAATCACAGAATCATTACGGTTGGAAAGGACCCTCAAGATCATCTAGTCCAACCGGTAGCCCTACACTACTCTTACCCCTAAATCATCCCCTGAAGAAACACATCTATCCTCTTCTTAAAAACCTCCAGGAATGGTGACTCCACCACCTCCCTGGGCAGCCTATTCCAATGTCTCACCACTCTTTCAGTAAAGAAATTCTTCCTAATATTTAATCTAAACCTACCCTGGCTCAGCTTAAGCCCATTCCCTCTAGTCCTGTCACTAGTCACAAGGGTGCAGGTGTTTCCAAAATGTGCAGTGTTCTTTACAGTCACAGGAAAGGCTTGCAGTCAACAAGCCAGAGAAGGAAAGGGAGAAAAGGGCTGAGCTGGCACCAGGTTTCAAGCCACTGCCATATAGTTTGTCTCTTGTCTTTGGTGCAGAGTTACATGACAGACACTGGAAAGCTGAGATAGAAACAGGCTGTCCAAGAGTTGTGTGCTGAAAGGACATGCAGGATTTTTAGGATGCCTGAGTTCATGCTATCATTAGAAAAGCATCACCGCTCTCCATTGAGTTCTAAAGGACAAAGTCAGGGTGACTCCTTATGTGTTGCTTGACCCTCAGAACAACAGGAATTGTTACCCAAGCAGCTAAGCCAGTCATTAGAAGCTTCATGTAAATAATGTTACATACAAATTAGTGGACTTGAGAGTGTTCGTGAGCTCCTAACTCCAGATGTGCACCCCAGCTGTGTTCCAAATCAATATCCAGGCAAGATGCAGGAGCAGACCAGCATCTGTCTCTTTCCTCCCTCAAAACACAGGCACTTTTCTCCTTGCAAACAAAACCAGAACAGATGGGCCAGAATGGAGCCATTCTATGCTCAAGCCACGTCTCTGATCTGGACAGTTGGAACACCACAGCATTCAGCTGCCTCTCAGTCTAGGTGCAGCCAAAAGAAACTTCAGGTCTCCTCTAGACTCTACTGAGCATTCCCCAGCCATCCTGGAGGCTCTCCTCTGCTGGCCAAAAACGAGAGCATAGAGAGTTTGAGGAATTAAGATGAGATTAGGACTGGAAAAGATACACAGGAGTGTAAAATGGCTAATTAACAGTGTAGAGTGAATTTCAGGTGAAGAATCAAACAGAGCAGAGGTCTTTGGCCAGGAGGAAAGATGACTGTGGGTAGGATGTATTTAGAGGGTCTCAAAAATTAGTCAAGGCACACAAAAGGGGTTCACTGTTATTTTTCTGATAATAGAACTGGGTATGGTAATTCAAAGGTTAATTGGACAGATTCAAAGATTGCGGTTTTTAACTTGGGCTATTCAATATCAGAGCTTAGGTTCAGGAAGTCCCAGAGCCATGAATCATTGAAAACAGAGGCAGCATTATGGGAAGTATCACTATGTGTTGTCTTACTCATATGCTCTTCCCTAAGTGTTCCTCAATGACAGTCATTTCAGAAGGGAATCTGGACTCAACAGTCTAACTGGATTGTGTGTTCTCTTCTTTAAGAAAGAGGTAATGGAGAGGATATAGTGTTTGAGATCTGAGTAATGGTGCAGAGATTTTACTAATAACATGATACTTGCAACGAACTGAACAGGGCATTACTGTAATTAACAACAGAGGACTGAGCATACCATATTAGCAGTCAGTCGTTTTCACTATGAGAGACATTTGCAGCCCTTCTCCAACTGTATGGAAACTCTGTGAGGTCTCTGAGCTCCAGGTACTGAGTGCTATTAGTTGTCAGTGAAGTCCTTTGGAGAGCACAGTGAATTCAAATTGGCAACAAGTGGCATTAGGTCATTTATCCTTCTTCCTCCCAGATGAAAGTGCTTATTTAGGTCACATGGAAAACTAGTTTCTCCTTTAACAGACATCACAAAATTAGTTCATGATAAACTGCGTACAGGATTTTGTTAAATATGACTTTAGTGCTGTAATTTTATTAAGTGGTCAGTTGACTCTTTTGACACTTATTTCAGAGGTGGAAATTGGTGATTAATTGTACTGCATCATTTGTTTATATTAAAAATGCGCATTCATTTGCTATGCAAATATGTATTCATTTAAGATGCTGCAGCAGAATATACCTGTGTTAGGGACAGGAGATGGTGCTTATGAAGGGAGACTTTACTACAATTCAGCCTCAGCCTGTGGCATCTGCTTTTATGCCATTTGGGGCCTTTCGTGAGCTGAGAGGTTTGTGGCAAACTGCAAAAACTTCACTCATTTGTTTTATGAGGTGAGAATAAGAGATGCTAAAGAGCATTTCTGCTTGTAGTATGTCCTAAGACCTTGTGCTGTTGAGGTGAAATGGATTAACATACTGTCTCTGTTAGCTAAAATTCCCTTGATGTTCTTTGAGCTTGATATAAAAAAGTGATTTAATAGAAGAATGGAGCTAATATCAAGGGGGTTTAGGGTTCTTTTTTTTATCTTTATGTGGTGTAGATGAATAATTTAGTAAGATCTGGAGTACAGTTAAAAGAAAAAAGTGTTTTAAGAATACAATAAAGTTATGTATTTTACTTGAAAGGGCTTTATATTTTTGTAATTTCTATTTAGCTGGGCCAGGAGACTAGAGCAGACAGTCAACACCTTATAAGTAATGTAAAATGTAAATATATAATGATAGTAAAAATAGTTTTTGTTCCTTGGTGTTCCTCTTCTTTGCCCTTTAGTTGTCATTTCTCTTAAAACATCAAAAGCTCTTTCATATAAAAACTATACATGTGCTTTTGAAAAGTGCCTTAGTGCCTTTTGCATGTAATTTTTGTAGCTGTGCAGAAGTTTTTCTGAAAGAGAACGTGTACACCAGTCTTCATAAGATTGGCTGAGAGTCATAAGAGACTTAAAAGAGAAGCTGCTTTTGTATTTGCCTTCAGGATTTTAACCTTTTCCTTTAAAAATAGTTTACTGATGATGTATTTTAGTATTTTTATATATGCATTTGGCTCCAGCATCTGAGAGTTTAAGAAACTCACCGAGTGCCACAGGACACATCATGGAACTTGGTGCATCAGTCTTTCAAGGTGGTAGCTCCCAACTGTTCTTCTGCCACCATTCATTGCCATAATGTCTCCTCTTCAGCTTCCCATTCACTCCCGATCTGGACTATAACCAACCTTGCTGGCCACAGTAATCTAGCTTCCCTCTCTTCCTTCCGTTTCCTGCTTCTCCCTCAGTCGCACCGAAGTAGCACAGAGTTTAGCCTGATCACGATGTCTCAGGGAATGAGCTTGGGCTCTGTACCATGTCTCACTTCTGTTGTTGCCACACCTCACCCATCAGGAGTGCTGCATTTCTGGAAAGATAGTTATGACTGGCATAATCCAGGTGTACTCATATCCATGAGCATTTCCAGGCTTAGATCCATACCCTCATGTACTCCTCCAGTCAGTACAAGGTGTCAAGGTGAATATCAGAAGGGAACCTTTGCCATTCTGCTAGAATAACTTCTACATAGGAATCTCTGAGAAGGACTTTTTCCTGACTGGTACAGCTTGCTCAGCAGTCTGCAGAGGTTCCAAATAAGCCATTTCAACCCAGCATATTAATTACTTACTTGAATGCTTTGGTGTTTTGTATAAAATATGTATTTAGGATGCAGAGTTATTTATTTAGTTATTTATTTATTCATTTGGTAACGTATTTGTGTGTAGTTAAATAAAGTTTCTTCAGAGATGTGCGAGTGTTTCCATTAAAGACTATAGACCAAATCCTGCTTCAGCTGATGACATTTCAAGAAATGGCTGATAGGCCGGAGCCTCACAAAACACCAACTCTGTCTGTCTCCATTTGTTAGGAAAAATGTAGTAATCCAGATCCATACTAAGGTTTCTCATTACAGAGATGTCATAGCATTATTCAGTACTCTGCAGCACATTTGCTGGTGCATTATCAGTTATTAACACAAGCAGTAAAAGTTGATCTGAGAGGCACCATGTTCCATCAGCCAGGTATGTTATTTCTTCTTCTTAACTGTGTTTCTTATTCACTAGATGGCAAACATGGCCAACTTAGACCTGGCAAATCCAGCAATGTCTGGTTGCCAAGGGCTAATAGCAGGAGATACAGTGGTGCTTTCTTTTCTGAGGATATGTGGGCAAGACAGAGATGCATGGATTTAGTGTACCTGTTGCAACTGGTATGAATCCTGGAGGGGCAGGGTGTGGATGAAGTAGATGATGGGGCAAGAGCAGTGCTGGAGTGTCTGCCAAGACATGCATCTTCTGAGCTGAGGTGATGTAAAATAAGAAAAATCTGTCTGTGGTGAAGACAACTTCTGCACCAAGGAAGCACCATATTAGGGTCATGATGAGGAGCTGCAGGCAGAGACTGGATGGCTCAGATGTAGCACTAACAAAGTTTTTCATACCCATATAGGTTAGTGCTAAGGGACAAAGTTGGGGAGGTCTGACAAATAGACACTGGCTAGCTGTAAGCCATTTCCTACAGCCCCCTGCCTTGAGTGAGAACAGTGGTGGCCTTGGCTCCAGCAGACAGATTCCCTGTCTGCAGCCATTCTGTGCTCACTCGGTACAGAGCTGGCTCGATGAAGTCCATGCAGGTCTCTGGCCAAGAAAAGGGTCCATAGTGTGAACTATTTTAAACACCTGTTATTTTTCAAATGACTGGTTCAGTGTGGCAAAGTAAGTAACACAGGAGAAAGGCTGATGGTGAGTCACAGGTGCTTGTTCCAGAAAGTTTTCTCCCTAGGGCCAGGCTCTTCCAGAGGGCTACTCAGTTGCTGCCTGCATGGCTGAGCACCTCCTGCACATGCACTGTGTCTGCACAGGGGTGGGCATGGCTGCTTTACCCGTAGGGGTACACAGGCAAAACCAAATTGAGGAGCTCCTAACATACAGCAATTCCTTCATTTCAGTCGCTGGCTGGTAAAGAACACATGTGTGGGCTGAACACCTGCATGCCATTCTGTTGACTGTGAATTTTCACCATCCTGCATGTAATTTAACGTTAAACAATTTTTCTGATTTCTTTGTTGTTAAGCCTCAAGTGAATTCTGTCTAGAAGGCATATTGTCCAAGCAAGGAGCAAGACATCTGAATCCTTGCACATGCCAAATGTATACCTGCTAAGCTGCTTTTTTTATGACTATGTTGCTCATTATTCTTTTGTTTTCCCTATCAGACTAGCTTAGTAACAGATCAGTGTTTCTTTGTGGAAATGGAAGATAAGTGCTAAAAAGGATCCAGATGTGGTAACGTCTTTTAAAACATAAAAAATTATTATCATTTTAAAAGAGCCAAACCAATATTTTTGAAAGATGGTAAAAATAATTTGCTCCCTGGCTGACAGCTGTGCGCCCTAAGTTCTGCTCAGTAAGCCAGTTTTACAGCTGGTTGTAAACTCTTAAATACAGGGGTTTATAATGGGGGCTACAACTCTGCCATCACCAAGGCTGTGTGGGCACACCACTGTAATATCAATTTAATTAGACGCTGCGCAGTTATTCCTGGTAACAAAAACAAAGGGCATGCATCATTGTAGCCATATTGCTTTTATTTGGGATAGTTAGCAGGTGACATTCTGAAGGGGAGAACTAGAAGTAGAGGCTCTATGCTGTTTGAATTCCCTCCTTGCAGCACTGATTTGCAAAGTGATTTATTTGTGCTGCAGCCTATAGACCATACATCACCTTCCTGGTTGGCTTTGTTGGCACCTTGTCACATTCTTGCGGGCTTGAGGAATTCATTGTTCTTGTTTGAGCTGATAAGAACAAAAAAGGATTTTCTGCCTGAGACCTTGGGAAAGGCAGAGGGGGAGGAATGTTGACATGAAACAGCAGGGCTGCACTTTCCCAAGCCTTTCAGCCGGTGCAGCAACCCGCATTCTTCCCTGGCTGGGGAGCCCAGGCTTGAGGGGTGCTGAGTGCCACTTTACTTGCTGCTGCCTGCCAGCAAGGCCCAGGGTGGTGGCAGCGCAAGGAGGGAGCAGGGCAATAGATGCTTTCAGGGCCCAGAGTAGGATTGCTTTAAAGGGAATCTCACATAGTGATCGCCAAGTGGAATGTCAAATGTGGTGTGTCACTTGATTTGAGCTAACCCTCCAAAATCCACCTTGCTATACATGTGTCTTTTGGGAAAGGTGCCACCCTGATCCTTCTTTCTCTGCTGTATTCTTGAATGCTCAATTCAGGAAGGTGGTCTAAAGCTCTTGGTTCCAGCTGTCAAATGAACCACCCCTTGAAAGTGGAATGTGTAGTAGATATTGCTTGGTAACAAATGATGTTACAGAGACTATCTCATCACTGTTCTTGGGGTTACTATCTTGGATGAAAACTCTAGCTGTTTTTTTTTTCACATTTCCTCAAAATTATGAAAAAGATTTGTTTTCTTGCTTGTCCTGAAAGCATGAAAGGCCACCTCAAGGGGTTGAGGCTTACAGAGGTGTGCCAGTATGAACCACCATGGTGAGCAGTGAGCTACAGAAAATACTCATTAAACCAGGAATTTTTGCTGGAACAGACAACTATCTGCTCTTGCTATGTGCACAGAGGATTTTTTTTTTTGCTCTTTTTATGCCTTCCAGGTACCTGGGGAAGGGAGATCATTGCCTCCTCAAGCTGTCTTATTGAGTGGATATGAGAAAGCCCTAAGAGAGGCTGTCCTTGAAATAGTATCAGCTCTCTTTGTAATAATAACAGTATAAAACATAGCTCTTTACCTTTCCAAGTGATGCCAGACTTAAATCTCAAAATGCTGATGACAAATAGATAGGCTTGTATCATTTTTCAATTCAAACAGAAACAGGAGTGTTGGCTGCAAGGGGAGGATGTAAGGTCAGTGTGTGGCAAAGGACCAAAAAAGTCCTTTGTTTCTGCTTTCATGATTATTTTTCTTACCATTTAGGCTACTGATCTGCTGGTTACAGGCTACAGGACCATATAGTGTGATCCGTAGATACAACATGCTGCTTGGCAGTACAGGCTGATGGAGAGAGCAAGGGTTTTCCTCTCTGTAGTACTGTTGCCCTGTCATGGGGAAGGCTGGGGACCGTTACAGAAGACAAAGCTCTCTCTCAGATCCTTTCATTCATGCTGTATCCTGCAGGATACTGCCTAGAAGGTACAAAATGAGCATGTGGTTATTTGAGTAAAAAAGGAATTGTGTGCACATGCATATTTGAGACTGAAGAGCATAGGATTATTCAGGCAGGATATGGTGAAATAAGAGGAGAAAACAGCAGAATCCTATATTTATCCCTATGAAATTCTGTCTCGATGTAATTCTTACATGTTTCTGTTGCCTCAACAGTTTTACAAATTAAGTTTTATAGTAGGCAGTGACCCAAAAACATCTCAGGGCTACCAAGGCAGGAACAAGGAGAAGGAAAGTAGGAAGACTCAAGACAAGCTCCTCATCTGGAGCCAGTGACCAGCATCTCTCTGGGTTCCTGTAGCAGAGGATACAAGATAGCCTGAAGTCCTCAGCCCTGCCGCCAGCCAGATAGGCTCCAGCAAAATCAGAGCCATTCTGGCTCCTACCAGCACCAGCAAGGCTCTCACCACCAGCCTTTCTTCTACATCCCATCACCCCCTGCAACAGGGGGTGTAGCAGGATTCATGAGCTTTCCTTATCTTGCACATGGGTGGAAAGAGAGACTGGCTAGCCAGGTTATATAGCTATATATAACCCAGAGACAGCTTTGACCAAACCATCATTGCTTAAAGTGAAGTTCCTTCTTGGATTTCATTAAGAGAGGAAAGAGTCATTTGCTGTTCTAGGCAAGGTGCGTGCAGATCCACGATCTTGATCGATAAAACTGCCCCCCTGACAAAACAGCCTTCTTTTGGTGGTAGCTGGTGCAAAGTAGCCTTATAGCTCAAATATTAAGGCTGGCTTAACAGTGCTTTTCAGAGAATACAGTGTGTGATAAAATGGTTGCTCCACTTGTTGTCTACACTTGGGACACAAACCCAGAAGAAACAAGTTACAATTTAAATCATCTGCTAGACCAGGTTGCCCGCTGAGCCAGAACAGTGGGAGCACTGGCTTGAAAGCTCTGCAGGGAGTATGAGAATGCCCCAGCAATGCTGCCGCCATGACAGGGTGAGGAAGAGATGAGGGAGCAGCCAGGGAGAAGAGAGCAGGCTGATGTTGACAGAACAGAGGGGAAAGGGGAAAGAGTGAAGTGGTAAGGGATACTGATGCGGCAGTGGCAGGCATAAAAGCAGTTTCAGGGTGTCCTGGCTACAAGCAGGTTGGGAAGCATCAATATACAATTTCAAAACTTGCTTGCCTGTCTTCATGACAGTGTACTTCATGTGCTTTTTTCATCATGAGTAAAATAGGAATCGTAATTCCAGTCTTTTGCTTTATGAAATACTTTGAGATCTTTAGATGAAAACCAAACATTTGTTTTACTAGCACATAAGAGAGAGGAAAACCTTTCTACCTGGGAAGGCCTGCTTCTAGGAGTCCAGGTCGGTTCCTTTGTTGCTTAGACCACAGCAGTGAAATCTGTAATTTAACATTGAATACCTTCTATTGCTTCAAAGGATTTCAGATTTTGACTTTGTTACTGCTAGTAGTGGCTATTGAGAGTATATACAAGGATAAAATATATATGAGGGGTAAAGGGTGAAGTGACAGTGTGTGGATGTGTATGTGTGTATCTGTAAGCCTGTCTTTGTAATATGAGAAGAAACTTCTATACGCAACAAAGACTGAGACAAGCTTGTTGGGTTTTTTAAGTCAGTATTGGCTGGTCTCATGAAAGAGTGTATTTCTGCCTGCAAATCTTGCCTTGCTCACAACCTGAGCTGGTCAAATTTACAGTGACTATGGCATTTCAAACACAGTTTGTGAAAGATGCTATTCTTTTGGCAGCATGCTCTGACATCACTTGAACGGATGTAAGCATCTTTACCAATGGCTGCCAGAGAATATCAGATACTAATTTGGAGGCAGGTGGAGTTTGTGGTACAAATGCACCCTGCATTTCTTGGCTTATAGTGCAAAATGATGTGAGGACCACATGCCTGATCTGAGAGCTCTTTCTTGCATGACTGTTCCTCCTGAAGTGAAGCCTGCTGGCCCAGGCATGCTTTTGCAGGTGTTTTAAGTGGTTTTCTTTCCAGATGACCCCACATTATCATCTGCTTCTCCAAATCCAGCTCCTCTGACATTCACACTGGCAAGCTTGACAGCTTTGAGCTTTGCCATTTCTCCAGCTTGGAAGCTGCCTTGCTTTCCAGGGCTGAGTTCACTGACAGTGTATCACTGCTCTCTGCTGGAGAAGCACTGAGATGGGCCAGGCTTCTTTGGATCTCCAGCTGTTTGTCAGGAATGCAGGTGCGATGGCCTAACTGATAACCTCTGAGCCTTCAAGACCAAACTTGACATACAGCTTATTCCAGTTCCCCATACAGCATAATTTAGGGTCTTTGTTGTGCAGGCTGGAGACAAGAGATTTTAGAAAGAGGGTGAGAGAGATAAATATGGTGATACTGGCTGAACAGCATCTGTGGTCACATGGATTCGCTGTCTGACAGTTCAGGATAACAGACACTGGTGTAATTTTCACAGGTTTCTGCTCTAGCCTGGAGTATGATTTCCTGACTGCATTTTCAGTCATATAATGGTCCATCTTTTGGTCAGATGCAATGTCCAGTTATGAGTGTGTTGTTTTTCTACTCAGGGGCATAGCAAGCATGAAGTCCTAGGAGTTCTTGTTGAAAGAGACTCATTCTGGTCATCTTGATCAGATTTTGGTAGTTGCAGAAGTTAATTTGTCTGTTGCATTGAGTTTTTTTTCAAAGACACAGGTAAATGATCAGATGTTCCCCACAAAATTAAGATTATGTAAGAGCCCTCCCCCACATATATCATGTACATGCACACATGATACATCTCCTAATTTCATACACTTTTGTAGTTTTGGCATTTTTTTTTTTGCTTGAAAACAACTCAAACATAAATCATAAAAAGGCAGCTTTACAACAGCTTTAAAGTGCTATTATATTCTGCAGCATTCTAAATGAATTATTGCTGTGCTGTCAAAGAAAACAAAAACATTCTGGAAGGGCTGTTTATTTTACAGTGGTTGACCAAATGTATGCAAGCGGTTATAAAAAATGTAGACAGCTAATGATGGGAGGTGCCATTGCTTACTCTGTAACCCATTCACAAACCTTTGACACTGATTTTAGATCACTAGAGATAGAGATAGGCACTTCCCACAGGAAAACACATGCACTTCCAAATCACTCATGTTATAAACAAAACACACTGTTCTCCCCTCCCTCTCTCCACCCTGATCCTTCTTCCCCACCCAGCCACATAGCCAAACAAAAAGCACAGGATTTCTGTGTGTGTAGTGAGGCCTATTCAACCGTTACTTTGAAGTGTTTTCCACTAGGACAAGGTGTAACTTGTGGAGCTGTGTATTTAAATTTAATTTGTCTTTCAGATAAACCTTTTCATTAAGGTGGTATTACTTTCGGTGTTGTAGGGTACCATTTCCTATCATTAGACTCCCTTTATATTGAGCTCCTCACCAAATTGTTGCATGCAAGTTCAAGATAAATTGGAGTCTTTACGCTAACACATTTGTCAGCATCTTGGAAATAAGGTATGTGGTTCTGGTCTGCTCATCCTAGAAAGAAAGTAATGTAGAATAGAAGGCATCTTAAAAGGGTGATCAAGGAGACAGCCATATGGTTGGCTACCCTCTCATGAATGACTGAGTAAGCTATGAATCTTCAGCCTGGAAGAGAGATGCTGTAGAAGAGTCTACAAAGTCTCCATGAGATGCATGGAGAGAGTTGGTAGGAATTGTCTGTTAACTTGTTTCTTTAAGACAAGAGTACTGTGTTGCAGAACAAGCAGAGATGGTTCTTCATACTGCAGATTGTAATTCAGTGTAACTCCTTGCCACAGAGCATTGGATGCTAACATTTTATGAGGGTTGAAGGCACTACTGGAGAAATTCATGGAAGGGAGATCCTTTAAGGGTTACTGAATGCATATCTGTCACTAGACCGAATCTGACAGAGGAGACCCATAACTTAAAATAAATAAAGGCTTGGGGAGTATCAGGGGATTATCCATTCTCTGTGGTGGAGGTATCTTGTATGTGCACTCCTCAGCTTCTCTTGCCTTCATTCTTAACAGCAGTAATATAGGCAGGAATGGATTCTTGAAGATGCTGAACAGCTAATAATGAGCACCAAATTTGGTACTTCAGGAGAGTGCATGTCTTCCTAGAACATCCGTACCAGTTGTCACTGCCCAGCATGAAACACTTCACTGGCCACCGTCCCTTTCTGCTCAATCCCTCCTTCAATAAAACATCTGGTAGACACTTTTACAAAGAAATAGCAATTGTGATTTTTATCAAATGAGCCCATAAAGAAATTACTAATGGCAGAAAAAGAAAAAAATGGCAGAAAAGTCACCTCTGATTTGGGAATGATCTTACATTATATTTGCTTGCTCTTTGGAGTCCTTGAATTAGCCATCTTGCTTTGGTTGGTCACAGTGTAAATTTTGTTTGGGTGGGGGAGGAATTCTTAAAAGCAAAACAGCAATAGTCATAGTAATAGTCATGGTTATAATCATAATAACAGTCATAATCATAAGACCAATCTTTTCTTAAAAAGTCCCCCTGCAAGTCCTCATACAGATTGCAGAGTGGTAGAAAGATCACCATCGGTCTGCATCAGTTTTTAGCTGCCAATATCCTGCAGGAAACTGAAAAAGAGAAAGAAACAAAGAAAGACAGACAATTGTTAAAATAATATCACCCACTCACTGCCCTACTGTGTACACGCTGAAACATACACACACTCCGTGCAGTTGGGAATGAAGATCTGTTGAAGATGAAACATGTGAATCCCAGTGAACTTGCCTTTGAGAAATGTGCTGGGATTACTGCCTCACCGTTGTTGACACATTTCCCTTCCCTGTGGGTGCATGCCTTTTCTCATGCATTCTTGCTGTGCATGTGAATTCATCTGAGTTCTCCAGCTATGCCCCTTATGTGGAATTTAATTATAAAGCCAAAGTGGGGAGCATCTTTGAGCTGCTGAACAGCTCATCAGTCTTTTTGCCCTGTATTTACTACCCCTGTACATGAGCAGTGCTGGAGACTGTACAGTATTACCTTGCATGGCTACACAATTAAAGCTATCTTCCTTGACCAGAGGGAAATAAACATGCACAAGTCAGCTGCTGTGTTTGCCAAAAGCAACCTTAGTCAATGAGAGAGAGAGAAATGTTTTGTGCTTGGTCTTTTTGCTGCTTGCATTAGAATCATGTGCTGCTATTTCTCTCTGTTCTGCCAATTGGCATCCATCCACCTTTTCTGTTCATGCTCAAGCAGCCAGGAACACTGTGGCGGGAGAGGAAGCCCCTGCTTATATGTTGCTGGCTGAGCTGCCAATGGCTTGTGTTTGTAGTGGATCCAACAACAAAACAAAACAACCCCATCAAATCAGCTGTGTTTGCTAACAGAGGTCCACTGAATAGTATTGGAGCAGCATCCCAGGGCTTCCTTTCCTCTTCAGTTGCAATAAAGGCATTAGGTTTATTTCATGTCCAAAGCAAAAATGGACAAATGTTTCCTTAAACTTGAATAGCTATTCTGTTAGACATAAAAATCCCAGAAGGAAAAACCCTGAGTCACTTACTACTCAAATGTAGGTGGAGGTGAATGAACTTGGTCTGAACTGATCAAGTTGATTAGATGGTTTAATTGAGCTCTAGTGCAGCAGAGAAGTAGAAATCTCTTCTGAACAGGAAATGGTAAAAGCTGCTTATAAACAGCCTGTAATGAGAGAATCTGAGTCATTAACTTGCATATGCAGAGGGGGTATACACTTACATGTCTCATGCCCAAGTTACAGCCACAGCAGAAATACTTTTATGGGGACTGAGTAATAGCTGGGAGAAACAGAATGGGTATGGAAGCAAGAAAAATAGCCAAGTAATAAAAAACATCCTCTGGAGAAGTAGCCTAAAAATGACATTTGGGGTGCTGAATGTGAACTGGCAATGTGAACACAATTCTTACTGAAAAGATGTTTGTTGAAGTGGTCATCATTTCAGGACTGCTTGATTTGAAAGAATACACTTACTGATAGAAACAGACTTACCCCAGCCTTCCCCCATGGGAACAATACCTACTGCTTCTGGGACTGAATTTTGCTCTTGGTGTTCCTCTGAAAAATGTTCTTTCGTTTTTTCTTCCACCCACTCATTCTGAAGAACCAACAATCACTGTGGGAGTCAAGGTAGACCCAGGGTGCTGTGTCTTTTGCTAACCTTAGTGGAACGACTTACTAGCTTTAGTTAGAAGACTAAGAGCAGTCTGTTACGTTTTGATAGCAACTTGCTATCAATAATAACGGAAGGGAATATTTCAAACATGAACAGTACAGTCTTGTTATATTTGGACACTTTTATGTCCAGAATTTATTGGTGGCTACAAATACTGCTTTCTTCCATTAAGATAGAGGTAACAATGATTTATTCAGCTTCCTGAAAATTCTAAATGAAGAGAATGTAGTGTAGTTAGGGAAAGTTAATTATTATTTATTTAAAATGGAGTGACACACACATTTAAATAGTTGGTTTTCTTCTGAATGAGCTGGTGTTTTTGTTCTCAGAGCTCTGGACATCTGATTGAGGAAAAACTTCTTATAAGAATGAAAAATTTAATATCATCTCTGTATACCACATTTCAGATGTGCAGATCTCTTGGTAATTGTATCAAGGAAAATGCAATTGTTCCATGTAGGAAATTAGGCAGCAGAAAGTGAACTGGTGGTGTATTCCAAGTCTTCGTTCCAAGCCTGATGACTCTGCTGTTTCTGATACCCGTAAGTGTGTTTCAGGAGTTTAAATTGCGTTATAAGGTACATAATATATTTTCCTATTGATTGCAAGAAAAAGAATGTGTTTTCAAAAGTTTTACGCCTGTTCCTTTAGGTGGGAGAAGAGACTATTGTGAAGGTGTTTCAGAAGTTGATAGTACATTTTCTCAAATCCTGTCCTCTCTCTTATGTAGAAACTTGCCGGCAGTTTCTGCCTCAGCTCCATACTAAGGCATACGTTGAAAATGGAAAACCTAGTCAATGAGCAGCTCACATTACTGAGAAGGAGCAAGGGTTACCCTTGGCCATTTCAAGTATTCTCATTCAGTGTCTCTTCCCCTCAAAACCAGTCAGAGCTGTGATAGCCATGGTGTGTTATTTTGTAGAGAAAGCTCACAAGTGGAGTGGGATCTAGGATCTGTTTTGCCTGTTGGCTGTAGCCAGCTATGTATGTGTGGATAGCCCACTACAAATGGAAGGTAAAAAACATCACTTAAACTGCTTTCAGTGCATATGGTCTGTAGCTTGACTGTGTGCCTACAATTCCTGTTTTCAGCTAATCCAGAGGCAGTCACTTGGTAGTAAAAACCAACCTGACAGACACTTGGCAGGGACACAACTGACAAGGAAACAGGCTTATTAAAAAGGGGTATTAATTCAATGTAAATTGGGAGAAGTTAGTTCAAGCTTTTCATTCTACCAGTGGCAGGGTTCTCAGCATAGCTGCAATGTCTTGGGAAGGTGGGCATGCACTTCTAGGATGTTTCAGAGCCCAGGGTCTCTGAGTGTGGGAACCCTGTATACACAGAACAAAGCACTGGAGCTCAGAGATTCCAGACTTTAATATCCTTTGGGGTGCCTTTCCTTCCTTGCACTTACGGACAATGAATAAATCTGAGAGAATAATACAAGTCTACATTTACTGTACACATTTTAAATCTCATATTCTTTATGGTAAGCTGTAAAAGTTCAAGATTTCAGCTCATGTGTAAATCAGTGCAGAGCCAGCAAAGAGATTGGGTACTGCTTGCATATAAAAATCAGGGAATAATTTGGAAAAAATAAAGCTGGCTCATTATTATTCAACTAGAACCTTTTCACTACCTTAAAGCGAGTAAAAACATCCAGAATTAATAAAGCTTTTCCAGTCACCAAATGTTCATCTTGATCATTTCAGTCATTTAGAGCAGGCCACTAATCTGTAAGGCCAAGTGGAGCTGCTTTTAGTTACACCTTAAAGAATGAATGTTTTGTGATCCTGATTCTCCAGTCTTGATGCTATGTCTAGTGATCTGGGCTGTCACAGCCTCATGAAATGAAATACTTTCTCTAAGACAGTCAGTGACTTTTGCACAGGTAAGCACTATCAACACATGATTAAAAAGCATTTAAAAGGCACGATTCTTTTGTCTGAAATCTCTGTATTAAAGAGTTCATGGATTTTCCTGGTAGATTCAGCTGATGATGACTTGCAAGCACTATGCACTGTCTTTTTCTTTGCTTAAAAATGTACTCAGGATTTTGTATTCATCCCATGATGCACTCCCTGGCTGCCTTCTGCATAAAACCAATGCCAATAGCAGAGACCCTATAGAAGGGCGCAAACCCTCTCATTCTTCTCTGCAATTGAAGTAAAAACCTTTGTCAGAGATAATGGATTTGTGAGCTTGGCTGGCAGGAGGGCTGGTGGCTGGGCAACTCAGGGGTGAGGCTGAGTGCTGCTCTTGTACCCTGCTCAGTGTGCTTACTAGTCACGGAATCACAGAATGTCAGGGGTTGGAAGGGACCTTGAAAGATCATCTAGTCCAACCCCCCTGCCAGAGCAGGATTCTTCCCTGACTGGGAATTGAACCAAGGTCCCAGCAGTGAGAGCACCGAATGCTAACCACTAGACCACCACTTCTCCAGGACCTCTCCAGCCTTTGGTGATGGGGTGGGCAGATTTTGGAAATGAAGGAAAAACTCCCATCCATGGCTCTGTACATCTTTTGTACATGTCCACTGCCTGTTGTGACATCTAGAAGCCCATGTACTTTAATTGCAGCAAGCCCCTCCCTTCACATATAGAGTATATTTATTCTTGCCTCAGCTTCAAGGATAAACCTGGCACACAGAACAGTATTACACATATGATATCCTCTTTTCTCATCTTTTGCAAAGTGAAATGGTGTGACCCACGTGCTCATGTTCCTCGATCTCCTCTCAATTAATACCTTTCTTTCTGCTCTCCCGTTCACCATAGACGGGGACCCTGTTGCTACAACCTCAGAAAATAGCTCACAGTAAAGTTAGGCAGCCTTGCAGCTCTGCTGTGCAGTGGTCTCCATTGCTCTGTTAAAAGCAGCGTTATACTGACCACTACAGGATGGACAGATGAAGAGTGTGTCTGTGGGTGGGTGGAAGGGAGGATGTGGTGCCTGGCCACCTTGCAGCACTGTGCAGGCTGCAGTGTCCAGCCAGTCCCACACATCCCCCTTCCCCTCTCTCTCCGTTTCAGCTCACTGCTTACTCTTTTTCTCCTCCTTGACCTGCTCCACCATCTATTTAGTTAAGCTCCTGATTACAGGTCTGTCCAGTGCTGCATGTGCTTGTTTCCTCAGAGGTGAAGGAGGGAAGAAGGGAGGGAGCCCGTCTCACTGACACTCACCCTCATGGTATTGGCTAGGGGACAGCCACTGCTGGCAGCAGTCTGGGAGGAACTCACACTGGTAGCAGAAAAAAAGTATTTGGCAAGGAGGTGAGCCACATGATTGTGATTCATCCTGAACTCCTGAAATGTGGCAACAGGGCTAGGAAAGGCTTTAAGTGCTAGCACCGAGAGCAGGGACACTCACGTTCAAACATCACATTCTTTTTACAGTAAGGCATGCCTCATAGGAAAAATATTGAACTTGGCCTTCCAGGGAGAAGAAAATGGGCCCAACAGTGATCTTCCTGCTTGAGTCACTTTAGTAGTTGCATGCAGGAAGCCTTCTATTAGGCTGACTTGGAAAAATTGTTTTAATTAATTGTGACAGTAAATTGTTTTTCAGTTTGGTCAAAACTGCTTTCATTTGTGGTTCCCTTTATGGACAAACAGTCTTAAGATACCGTAATTCAGAAGAGTAATCACCTTAATCCAGTCACTTGATGTAACTGCTCTCTAGATAAGGCTTTTTTGTTTTTTTAATCAGGGGTTTGAAGTTTACTGGAAAGCTGAACAAAGTTGTACTGGAATTGTGATGGCTTTTTGGGCCTGATTCTTCTATGATGCCTGTCTCATTCCCATTCCACATAGGAATGAAAGAAACATAAGATGTCATTTAATATGCATGGAGGTGCAGGATGGCAGTTTGAAGACTACGTGACAAATCAATCCCAGTCCAACTTAAAATTTCAGGCTTTCCTTTTGTAGACCACGTTGTTGTGAAAATCAAAGTAAAGAGATCGTCTTCTCTGCCTTATTTTGACTTAACTCCCTCATCCAGCAGGAGGTGGTCACAAATGCAGTTGTGGAAGTGTATCTCAGTCGAGAATCACCAGTCTGCACAGCCTCATGCACTAGCAAGGCCCACGCTGGCTCAAAAGCTTATTGCTTCCCAAGTGCCATAAATCTGCATCTGCATCCAAAAATGTCGAGGCCACAGTGTGTGGAAGTTCCTCTTCCTCACTGAGTGTGTTTATGACAGATTTATATTGATGGCAGCGGCGCACCACAACCACAGACTTCTATTATATTCAGGCTCTCCTAACTCAGTTCTTATTTCCTGTGGAAGGTGAGACAAGGTCCTACATGAATGAGGGGTGAAATTACAGCTGAACTGTCTAATTGCTGTTAGTACAGGAGAACCTTTAAGAAATACAGCAAGACTTTTTGTTTTCAGAACTACCTCTACCCTCTCTTCACTAGTTCACTTTATGTGCAGTTCAACTTTTTTCCTCCTCTATGAAAAGCCAGTAAATGTGTGCCTATATCTCTCATTATGTTTACAGAGCGTATTTGAAAAGAAGGTCAGAAGTGCTTTAATTCTTGAAAAAAACCAGACAGAGTCAGCTACCCAGAACTTTCAAAGTGTATACAAACCCCACAAATGCTGGTAACTGTTATTTCAGGCCTCGGGTTTAGACATGATAAATTAATGCTGTCCAGATTTCATTTTGGAAACAGTGCCTACTCCTGCACAGACACATTCATATCCTGATGAACTCTGGGGCAGCTCAGAGGGGCAATCACCACATCCTCCATCTGACCTTGACAGGGACTGCTTCCTCCTGTCTTCCATGCTAAGGCTGAGCAGCCAATCTTGGGTGTGAACACCAGCCATGGCTTCGAAAGCTGAGCAAATGTCAAGTTTAGCTCAGCCAGAGTATTCTAGGACCAGATACTCCTTCATCCTGTCCTCCTTTTCTTCTGCCCTCTCCCTGTTTTGCTGTGACAGCAGAGGAGGAAGAATTTAATGTTTACAGTAAGGGCTTCAGAGGTTCGTGGCGTGTGTTAGGTAGGAGTGGTGCCAGTGCCTTTGGATCTTTGAAGAATCTCGTCATGAAGCCTCTCCGATAAATGGCAGTCCTTCTGGTCTCAGACTGATTTGGCACCAGTGTTTTTATTAGAATAATTCCTTTTCAATTCTAAGTTTAAAAAAAAAAAGGAAGTAGAAAAAAGCAATGCTAAGTGGCAACCAGAAAGAGGCAGTGGCACACTGACCTTTTCTCTGTAAACGTTTTCTGTAAATGATCTTTTTGTTGTTGAAACGTTCATTTTATTTAACTTGCTGCTGTGGGATCTGGTCACTTTGCTGAAAGAACAGAGGAGAAGCGGATCTCCCATGGACACAAGCAGTTCCTAAGTCCTTGGAAGAGGCTACTGAAGAAACTGAACCAGCCCCAGAAATCATGAGGTGCAAAAATGCCTCCAAACTGCATTTCCAGTTCGTTTTTCATCTGTACTAGCCTCTGAATCTAGGCCAGTCAGTTATTTCTTGCTTCAGTCCTTGTTTCACTACAGGATTTAATGGTTTAGGACTTAATAGTTGTTTGCAGTGGTAAATAACTCTGCCTTTGATTGAAAGGAGGGTTCAAAATCTACTGAACCGAATCCCCTCTTTAAACAGCCAGACTTTTATTTTTACCTTTAAAGTGGAAATCACCAGGGTGTTACTGTCTGTGTTTGCCATGATTCACCCATCAGCCACCTCATGCAGGGTGGTTTCATGCCGTTCCTGCCTTGAGTCTCTGTGTCACCCCTTGTGAGGAAGGTTGTGCTTCTGGCTGAGCTGGGGTGTCTGAACCGCCAAGGTGTCTGCTGCTGGATTAACAGAGGCTTTTTTGGTCTGACATTATTGCAAACATCTGTCTGTGCCTTTAGGTTCCTAAAATATCTTTAAATGCCTGGGTGTATGCATCTTCGCAAAGACACAGAGGAAGTCTGTGGTAGAGCAGGAACTTCTCCCTGGGGGAGGGACCCTGGTGGTGCAGAACAGCGAGTAAATCAGTACATCATTTGTGGATGTTTTTGAAGGGAGCTCAAAACACTGGCTAGTAAAAGGAGCATGTGTGAGATGATGTAACCCTGGCTTGGGAGAAAGAGCCCAGGGCTTCACATTGCTCCATGGCAGTGTGACAAGTCAGGCTTCCAGTGACAATCATTTACCCTGCCAGCGTGGATTTTAATGGATTATGGCTGGAGTTGTGTGGTCTGTTTGGTGGAAAGCGAACAAACAAACAAACAAAACAGATCTGTAGTTTTAGGAGCCTATTTTAAAATATCAGCCATCTGCCAGGCTAAGGCTCAATAAATCAAGGTTGCAGGAGAAAGTTAGCTCGCACACGTGTGCGTGTGTGTTCTGCAGGCTTTGCATACTTCTCCAATGACCACTTTTCTAAGTTGATACTTATTTTGCAGAAGATGCTCCTAGGATTTCCGCAGCTGATGTCAATTAAAGAACTATGCTGTGGAGATGTGCCCCAGTTGGAGGGAATTTAAGTACTATCTCTTAGCATCTTTCTTTTTTACTGTATCTAACTGCGCTTTGATTGTCTAACCTTGGAAAGTGCTGAATATTTATGCTTCCCTGTATGTGCTGTATGTCTTCACTGGAGGAGTGGTGCATCTCGAGACCTGTTGTTTCGCTCAATGTCTGTGTTAAGTGTGGGCTCTGGGGCTGTGAGTGGCACAGCCCTTCCAGCCTGTCTGCCTAATGCCTTATTTTTTCCTCAAGACCCCATTATCAGGTCCTCTCACCTGCAAGAGCAGTTTGGTATCTTTACTTCAAAAGAATCCCATTGAAGAAAACAAGCCAACATGAATGAGAGACTCCAGCTCACCCCGTCCTACCAAAGAAGGGGATACTGTCCCAAGTTTTGCAGTCAGTTACAGCCACAGTGCTCTGGTGGACATTGGGGGAAGCTAGAGCATTGCCAAATAGCTCACCTGTGAATATTCAGGAGAATGTAGAACCTAGTTGTTAGTAGAAACTTTTGATTGCTTTTGTTACTTAAGAAATACAGAGGAAAAGAGCTTATTTAACATTACACCACTGCAAAACATGGTCTGTGGTGCTCTGCACAGCCCAGCTTTGTTTGTACACTCAGCTCTTTATCCCTTCACTGCCGCTGTGCTGCTGTATGAAGCTAAATCCACTTCGATCAGTAAAAGAGCATTTAAAACTAATAGTAAAAAGAAGAATTTTTGCAGAGCAATAAAGGAAAAACTTTTACAAACTGTTCACCCTTGTGTGGAAAAATGTTAAAGAGTCAGCTTCCAAATTGCAAGTTGTATTTTTATTAGGTTTGAGATCCATGCACACAAACAGAGGTAGCATAAACCCATGAATACTTACAGAGGCTACTTTCAACTGTGTGATTATTGCTTCACTCCATCATCCCCGAAAACTCTTTAAGGTGGGGCATAAAAGTCATTAGCAATGCTTTTGAGGAAGCATATTGTGTTTAAATACACATTGTGAATTAAAAAAGACATTGATTGTTCAGAATCAGGAAGTGAGGAGGGAAGGAGGAAATTGTATTTGTTGAATGTGTTTATGTGAGTATTACATGGAGTTTATGCAATTCAAGAGTTCAGAAGCAGATAAGATCTTCTAAATCAGCCATAAAATCTGTATCTGATTTTTCACACCAAAGAAATAACAAAAAATGGTTATGTTTTCTCTGGAGAAAAACAGAGGGAAGGAGGCATAGGGCCAAATTCTGATCTCACTTTAGCTGGTGTTTAGTGAAATTATTGGGAATATGCTGGATTTACACTGATGTAAGCAAGATTAGAGCCTTGCCTGTGGCAGACAGAAGATGGCCTATGTATGTTTAGTATGTTTTGGGGCTATTTTAATACAAAAACTATTTTAAATACACTGATACTGATGTAATGTAGTTGACAAGGTCATAGTAAGCAATACAGAGAAATGTTACAGAATAATTTGCAGGTTTGTTATAGATTTGCTGATGCTTGACTGAGTTCTTTGGGTTTCTGTATAATTTTGCTAGTTTAAAATTGTTTCTTATGAGTGAGTTCTTAACTTAGAAGTAGAAGAGCATCCACCCTGTGAGTCTCAAAGGAGTCAGCACCCAAGTTGTGTCCCTTTCAGTTGCTAAGTGACAGCTTGTCTCCTCCAGTCTTGTGAATTTAACTTCTGTCTGGATGTGTTTATACTCTCAAAAGTGCATCTATCCAGGCAAATCTTTCTTCTGCAGTGCACTTTTAGCTGCTGCTGCATAGCTCACAGGTGATGCATATTCATTTGCCACAGACTTTAACAAGGTGAGGTGAATCAGAGATGGGGCATAAATGTCCTTTCTGTACTGGTCCATTCTGGTGGTTGGGTGCATTTATTCTACTTTACCAGCTAAATCTGAGGTTAAATTCTATACTGCTGTAAGCCATTGGGGATCCTTTTATTTCAGTGGATCCTTAGCAATTTGCACTGGCTGGAAATTCGGCCCCTAAAAGCTTGTGTCAACAGAAGTTTCATCTGGGGAAAAAGCAGTAGAAAAAACTAAGTAAGTAAAGCTGTTGCTGTCAGGAGACATTTCTATTATGTAATCCTAAAATAGTAGTGTTTTGACTATAGCCCCTTCCATCATCCTAAACAGAGTTGGTACAGTTGGGAAAGGGGGGAGGTGTGAACGTTTCAAGGAGGTCTTTGAACATTTTCTTCAAATGTTCGTTGCATCTAAGATCCCATTTTTTGTGTGCCTTTATTTGCTCCAGAATACCACTGGCCTGCCAACAAAGGAGGGCCTGTCCTCCCAGGAATTTTCTGCATTCCTCTCTGGAGTAGGCATTTTTCTCAGCTACAAAGGCCCTTTGGCAAATTCCCTCTAATCATTGGATTTACCCTGGGCTCTGATAGGTGCCATTCATGAACTTGGTCTGCTGTTTGATGGGGCTGAAGCATTAATGGGATCTTTTCATGATAAACAAAACAGAGTAACATTACTGCAGGAATCACAAAGCTGCTCTTGTAGGGCAGTGTGGCTCTTTCTCCCTCCATTCTCTCTCTCTTTCCCTCCATTCTCCATTTTCTTTTTGGTTTTGATTTTTTACTCATCCTTTCCTTGTCTTTATGAGCATACATTCTTTTTTTGTCTCTGAGACAATTTTTGCCATCTTTGCTCACCTCAGGAGGCAGTGGGCTAGCTCACTGTCTGTGCTTGGCCACAGGAGATGCAGTAAAGCCATACAAACTGCCCAGCTTTAGCTGCTCAGTGGTTTCTCCAAAACTGTTATACACACCATCAGAGCAGAGGTATCTCTGGATCCTGATTCCTGTCTTCTGTCCCACGGGTTTCATTCCCATCAATAACTGGTGTTCTAACAAAGAGGAGAAGGAAAAGTGAAGGAAGGGCTCACCTTGATATCAAAATAAAAGCCAAAGTTACCACTGCTTTTTAACTACATTGATGATATTGAGTTTGTAGTCTCTTAGACAACATGTACAGGGCTTTTTTCTCTAGTAACTTCTTTAAAAGAGCTATACGTCCCAGTAATGGATGTATTGTGAAAAGCAGTATTGTGAACTCAAAGAGGGAATATAAATGTAGTTGCATTTATAAAAGATAAGCTCAGCAATCAAGATAAGACAGTACTGCATCTTTTCTTTGAAGTTGTGGCTCCTTGTCTTTATGGGGTGATGGGGCCCAATAAATAGAAACAGTACAATGCTCTTTCTACTGTCACTCCTTTCATTTTCTCGCACACCTTCAGATGAAATGTCACACCAGTGGCTTCAGTATGCAGTACAGCTCCTTTTGAAAACAACAAAAACTGCAAGACTTTTCTTGAAAAAACCCTTTCATTTCAAAATGCTGAATTTGAAAAACACTGCATTTCCAACCAGCAGCTTCAAACCAATTCATTTTCACAGTCACCACTTAATTTCTTAAATCATCTATATTTTTGAAGCTGATAAAATTAAATAAGTAAACATAAATCAGACATCTTTGTTTCAAAATTTCCTAAAGCCAACCAATCTTTTCCTACAAAAATAAGTTTTTGATGGAATTTTCCTCTCCAAAATTAGAAGAAGGATGAATCAGACGGAAAGGAAACGAGCACAAAGTGCTGCACATAACTTCTCACACTTCCATCCTGCTGAACAACACTGTGTTTGGAAAGTGTTGTTGGAGAAGCTGGATGTACTGCGAGTGTGTTAAAGAGCTTTTCTTACTCATAAACAGCAGAGGTACAGACTATATTTGAAGGCCCTGCAGTCCATAACTCCCTTTTTTTGGTACACTGGAGAATCATCCTAGCTCTTCAGATAAGAGTCTTAACCTTAGACACCTGATGGGATTGCTTAGGTTGGAGGAAACATAAAAGATCTACTGTATTTGAGCCTAGTTATAACTTTGCTGGGGGAAGACCCCCCGAATCTTCCTTTACTTCCTTAGTCCCTTCATCTGTCTATCCGTCTACCCATCTTAGTCTTATTGCAAAGTTACCGGACAAGGCAGGGCTTTTGTGATGTACTCGGGAGAGGGAGAAGGCTGCCTGCGCTGACAGACACAGGAACGGGGAACCTACATAGAGCTGACAGCTGTGAAGTGAGGATGAATGTGAAGGATTGAGAGTAAGAGGTTGCATCTCTGACAGATTAAGAGAAAAATGAGGTGCGAATGACTGTGGTGCTCTGTAAGCTAACCAGGCTGGCTGGCCTGGACATAATGGACACTCTGGTGGGACACCTGCCTTGGTCATTCCACAGCCAGGACCTGTTTGGTGTATTTCACCATCTTCCAAGTGCTGTGTTTCCAAGGGGGACCACACTTGAGAGCATGCGCTTGTGGAAATTCTGCAGCTACAGAGGGTTGGGAGAGTACAGAAAGGAGTCAGGGCAGTGACTTGACAAAAATTAAGCTCCTTAGCTGTAAGGAAGCACAAGATATGAATGACCTAAAGGCCCCAGAGCCCCCCAGCTCTTCCATATCAGCTTCCAAACCTGGAATACACTATGTTTTATTAACAGTTGCTCTAACTATAAATGCTTATTTGGCACCAATCACTGTGGTGTCCAAGGATCTTCATTCAGTTTAGTAAATTAACTGAACGCGTTACAGCATTTAGTGCCCACAGTGGGAAGTTCAGGCCTGGACCATGTGGACTCAGAATTGCATGGTTTGAGTGGGGCACATGATTAAAGGATGAGTAGTCATAATTCCAGTGTACTAACAACTTTATTTTGTATTTATTCTGTTTTTAAATTCACCTTCCAAAACACTCAAAAATACCACAAGCATAATGAAATAATGTGAAAGCAACTTTATGTTCAAAATTATATGTTGCATACCTCCCAAAAATATATTGAATGGTATAGAAATTAGAGAACCTTTAAATAATGGAGTCTTTTTCTTGAAGATTACTGATAAAAATGAACTTTTCTGTCCTTAAAGAACTAGTGCTATAAAATGCCAATCATGGCTTAATTGTGATTCAGTATGTTAATTACATGTGACAGACTAAAGGTCTTTGAAGTCTAATTCTTGATTGTGTCTAATAACCTGTTTTTATACAACTGAACTTTAGAACATAGGCTTGCAGCTAAACTGATGCAGGCAAATACACTCATGAAGTCACATTTAGCAGTGATTGAAGGTGAACTCGTTCTAGTGTTCATTTGGAAACTGGAGTAGAATCCTGAAGGGGTCACCCCAGAGTTCAATGTCCAGCCACAAGCCCATGTTTTCCGCAGATCTATTTCCCATATATTTGGGTGGAAAAGGGTAAGAATAACCATTTGAAAACTGTGTGACTCAAGGGAAATGCTGCCCTTCCCATCAAACATAGGAAATACCGTCATGAGGAGGGAGAAGGCTGTGCCTCCGTGTGCCAGTTGGCCTCTTCCAGCTCACTGAAAAAAAGACATTGGACCTCTGCCTCTGATGGATGGAGTGAACTAGCAGATAAGGGTCTTCTGGGGGTCTTCTCCATAGCTATACCCTTTGGGTTATCAGATTCCTCCGGATGAAAAAAAAAAAAAAAGAAGAAGAAATTGAAGGAGAATCTGTGTGGCAGATGAGATTTCATAGAATCATAGAATATCCCAAGCTGGAAGGGAACCACAAGGATCATCAAGGCCAATGCCTGTCCATGCACAGGACAGCCCCAAAGTCACACTGTGTGTCTAAGAGCATTGTCCAAATGCCTCTTGAATTCTGTGAGAGTTGGTGCCATGACTGCATCCCTGAGGAGCCTGTTCCAATGCTCCACTACTCTCTGGGTGAAGAACCTTCTCCTATTATCTAATCTAAACATACCCTTGCAAAGCTTCATGCCATTCCCCTGGGTTCTGTCACTGATCAACAGGGAGAAGAGATCAGCACCTGCCCTTCTTCATCTCTGGTAAGCAAGTTATAAACTGCAATGAGGTCTCCCCTCAGTCTTCTCTTCTCCAGGCTGAACAGACCAAGTGATTTCATCTCTTCCTCATCTGGCTTTGTCTCCAGACCCTTTGCCATCTTTGTGGCCCTCCTCTGGACACTCTCTGACAGCTTAATATTCTTCTTATATTGTGGTGCCCAAAACTGCATACAATACTCAAGGTGAGGCCACACCAACATTGAAGAGAGTAGGACTATCGCCTCTCTCCATCAGCTAGCAGTGGAGTGCTTGATGCACCCCGGGACCTGGTTGGCCCTTTTGGCTGCCAGGGCACAGTGCTTACTCATAGTTAACTTGCTATCAACCAGCACTCCTAGATCCCTTTCTGTAGGGCTGTGTTCCAGCCTCTCATTGTCCAGTCTGTAGGCACATCCAGTGTTGCCCCTTCGGAGGTGCAGAATCTGGCATTTACATTAGAGAAAATCTTCCGTCATTGTGGAAGGTGCACGATAGCAATAATCACATGAGATACCAGTGATGCTAATGGGTTGACATCTTCTTCAAGAGAACAGATGACAGCATACATAAGTGCTTGTTTTGGACTTTATACCAAGTTAAGAAAACAAAAGACATGCAACACTTCCTCCCAAAACGGTGTCTCTTGCTGCTCATTGCATCCCTCCTGCCTGCAGCTGCTATGCAGATGGGCTGTGAGCATCTGTGTCCCATTGTTGCCATGAGTTCGCAGCACTAGCTCTCCTTTTATTCTCTGTTGCAAAGGTGTAGTTCACGAGCAATAACAATTGAGTGCAAGGATATGCATCCTCTCTCTGTTAGGCACAGGGCTGAGATTACAACTGCCGCGAAATTTGAGATATGCTGGAGTGGGTTTCAGCTTGGATAGGAGTTTACTGGAACTGGTTTGGAATTTTTGAGGGTTTTTTTCAGTCCAAACCCAAAAATTGCTTAATAAGAGATTCTTAAGAGGAAAGATCCATTTCAATGAATTTCCCATTTCAATTAAATATGAAAAAATTGACATGTCTTGTTAGGGTGTTTTGTAAATGAAAAGGTCTGCTTCTCTGTTCGAAATATGAATCAAAGTATGATCAAAAGAAACGTGACTGATCAGAACTGAGTACCAATATCTGAAATGAGAATTCACTTGATTGATTGTATTAGTGTTTTTATTTAAAGATTTTTTTTGGTGGCTTTACTTTTAAAGAACTTTCAATTAACTTTTCTTCTTTAGTCCTTGAAATAGCAGCTGTTGGGTCAAACGACTTCCAGTTCTCTGACCCTTAGCATGGCGTTTGTCAGATTGCAAGGCAAAGTCACCCCCCTTTGATTGCGTGTCAGCAGTATGTCCTCTGTCTTGGTTCATATGGAGGAACCAGAGCTGTAGCCGGAAAGAAAAATGTGCTCTTTGATTGATAGCACCATGGTCTCTTTTAACTTCAAGAGCTGATTTTTCAGCCCCAGCTGCTTGGCAGGCAAAACCAGCCTGGGAGCCATAGAAGAGCCATGGTACCACTACCATTTTGATGGCTTTTGTAGATCGTGTACCTTGTGCAAAAAATTATGCAACTTGTCAAGTCTGTTTTAGTCTTGAGAAGGAAACTCATTCTGAAAAGTTGTCACAAAGCAGGGAAAATGTTTAGCACTTCTTGAACTAAATTCTGCATGAGATCTTCCAGAAAGATAGTATAGCTTCTTATTTGGAGTTATAATAACCTCTTAAAACCGGTATGAGTCTGATTCTTCACTAGTGTCAGAGCACCAGAGCTTGGCTGACTCACCCTTTGCATTTTTAGTTCCCATGTGCACGTGAAGTATACGTTTTGAAGAATGAAGGCAAATGATCATGGGAACATCTTCCTTAGGAGATATGGTGAATTTTTCAACACTTGAAGTCTTAAAGTCACATTTGGATGTTTTTCTAAAAGGCATGCAATACTTCAGCGTGAAATGATAATTCCGATGGAAGAATTGCTGGGCAAAACCTGTGCAGAAGATTAGACTTAAGTGATAGCAGTTCCATCTTCTGGCCTTATTGGTGTCTGTTTGGGGCTGTTTAGGGGTTAATTAATTACTGCGACCTTTACACTGTGCCTTAGTTCAGTGTTTTATTCAGTTTGCTGTTACCATGAATCCACATTACTGTAGTCATAAAAATTACCTGAAAGCAAAACTTCATCCTTTTCACAGCTGCATGGTGGCAAAAAGTGGCTGATTTGTCTGGGTGGTACAAAGTGGGTGAGGTCGGTTAAGGAAAAAGGACAAGTTGTCCTGGCTGCTCCAGTGGAGAACCCCACATAGTTAAGGTGTAGGAATATGTCTCCTTCAAGATCCAGCTGCGTTGGTGGAAGAGGTCACTGCCCTCAGCTGCTCCTCACAGCCTCCAAGCCAGAGGTTACTGACCTTGCCCAGCTGCAGCCAAGCACTGTCTGTAAGCGCTTCCTAATCCCCTCCAAACAAAATCAACTGGATTAGTTCAGTCAGTTTACATGGTTGATCAGAATGAGCCTGGCCACTTTTGTCAGAAGAGGGTGGGAAGCCGTGCCACAACACATGTCAGTGGCAGAGCAGGAAGAGCAGCAGCTCTCAGCCAGCAGCAGTGCTGTCCTCCTGCAGGAAAAGGATGCCTGTCCTCAAGTTCAGAGCTGGCTCTTCTTTCTCTCCAGTGCCAGTTCCCACCGTGGAGACTGTCTCATTGAAACTGATTAGGCTCCTTCTATTACATATTTAATTATGTCATGGCACAGTGCTTTTTTTTGTTGTATTTTTTGCGCACCCAAGCCCAAGCTGAATTCCACTGTAATTATCTTGGCTGCACCTCTGCCATATAGAGTCTGAGATACAGGCACATCCTTTTGAAAAAGATTTGTTTTATTTACTTGTCTAGGAAACAGAAGTTCAAGTCCTGTGAGTTGTTCTGGCCTTGTTTTTCCTGCTTATATCTGGCATTATTCTGCCAGTACTGTGAAAATCTGTTTCGCTTGTCAGCTCCTGGCAAGCAATAATTGCTCTATCAGGTCTATCAAGTTATCAGTGAACCTATAAAGTAGCATCTTTTCATGAACCCTTATGCCTTGCAGCCTCAGTACTTGCAAAGCAGCTCACATGAAAGAGATTGCTGTTCCTGGCATCAGTTCAGACTTGTGCTGAGACCAGCCTTATTCAGTTAAAGTTTTTATTACCTGTGGAATTTAAAAAGGATGTTCAGTGTAGCATGTCTGATGGGCAGGAAGCAAAGTAAGGCTTGATTTTTAACTCTGGTTAATATACAAATATTTTGTCACACAGGAACAGCTAATTTTTGTTTAATCTTTTTAACAGCTACTGAGCCAAAACAGGCTGTAATCATAACCTCAGTAAGGAGGTTGAGGGCTTATGTAGCAATGATATTCTAGATTTAAAGGGGTGTAATTTGGTCAAATGAAGAGGGAATCTGTCTGGTCTATCATGAGCAGTTTCTGGTGATCTGAAGGTGCATTGGTTTGTAAAACTTGCTGTTCTGTGGGAGGAATTTGATGATGGCAGTCTTTGAGCACTGGCAGCAGCCAGCCCATGCTACTTTTTTTTTTTTCATTCTGAGCATATTATTAGTTGGGATGTGATGACATCAGTTTCTATTAGAAGTTAATTAAATTTATTACAGTGGCCTTTGGTGGAGGTCCTGTCAATGTTTCCATTAAAAACTTTGCTTACTGGTAATTACACAGCCATGAAATTTCTCTCCAGATTGAAATGTAGTGTGGAAGTTCTCAGCCAAGATCCAAGAACATCTACCTTTTCCTTAAAATCTGAAGGAAATTGGTTTGGTCATGGTTTAGTTAGAATAAGACAAAAATAGGATTTTTTTTCTGCATTTGGACATACTTTACATTTCTTTTAGTAAAACAGAAACAAACATGTTTTAGGCAATAATTTTCTTTACTGTTTTCATATATAACAATGTATATGGTGACTGGAAGAAAATGAAGGAACCAGACAGTAAAAAGATTTTGAGCACAATTTAACTGCCTGTCCACATGTGAAAATATGGTATAATTCCCCATCTCCTCAGCAAAAGGATTCTACTTTAAGGTTGGTAGTGAAGGAATAGGGCTTGTTACACTCTGCAGTACTGTGTAGGCATCTCCTTTTAAAAAGAAAACATTATTAGTCATGGACTTGATAATGTCCTCTATATAGTAGTAAGCACAGAAAAGGATACAGTCTCCTAGTAGACAGTTATTAATGAAGGAAGACTGCAAGAGAAGATTCAGTCTGGCTTATGGGCCTTTAATGGTTATCAGATGCCTTGAAACACAAGGATGTAGATGTCAGGCAGCACTAGTGCAGTTTTTAGTATCTCTCCTTTCTCCTTTAGTTTCTGTAGCTACTTTTGAAAATCTGATGTAAATAAACGACCCACAAGCAGGATGATGGCCCCACAGACACCTTGTGTGGCCTCTGCAGAGCATTCTCTAGCTGTGGGCAATTTAGGGGCTGCAGAGGTGGCATAGTCAAAACCCCGGGAGCATAGTGATATTCAGGTCCCCAGACCTCTTGTGTCTGCAGGCTGGTGTGGTGGAGAAGAATGATTCTCTTTGCTCCCAGCTCTTATCAGTTGCTCTCTGATCACCTAGAGTGATGAGCAGTTGCTTTGGGTGACTCTGTGCTCACCAAAATCAGCTAGCTTTGCTGCTCTCACTCAGTGTAGGGAGGCCAGCCCCAAAACAAGTGGCCTGAAGCTCAGCAGAGTGCTAAAGAGAAGGTAAGTCCATCTTCTCGCAGCTGAACTTCCCCTGTGTTTTGATGTCAGACTACTTTAGAGGGTTTCTTTGGAGGCAGGAAAGAGAAGAATTTTTAGGTGGAGCTTTTGCAGGTATTGCTAGTCTGTAACATTGTCTAAATTCACCTGGAAAATCTAGAATAGTTTTAAGTTATAAAGCTGCTGTCAGTGTTTCCCAGCCTGTTTTGGAGAGTCCAGTACTATGTATGGTCTTTCTTCTAAAAACATTTTTGTCAGACTGATTTAATTCTCGTGAAGGGTGTTAGTTTGGCAGTCGTTTGATAAGCAGTCATTTGACAATCCCCCACCTGTACTACATCCTTACTGTGTTACCATTACTATCAAAGCTGCCTCAAAAAGCTACTAGACCCATAATTTCACTGAATGTGCTGAAGTCCTGATTGGAAGGAACAAAAGAATCTTAAGCCTGGTCGTTTGCCCTTGGTCTGTGACTGCTAATGAGAAGTCTGACAGCAGCAATTGCAGCATCCTTGCCTATGGAGCTAACAACTGCTGCAGCCGGCTGGGACACTACCCCGTTCTTTTGCACCAAGAAACTTGCTGTTTTGGTTGACACATGCTGTATCTTTATTCAGGTTTTAAACTTCTGTGCTAGAAGCTTTATAGTCAGTCTCTCATTGCACTGAAAGAGCCATTAAGACTGTGGTGTCAATGGCCAGCACCTAATCATGCCTGCAAGGCAAAGCCTGGTCTGTGCTGCTGGAGCTTGTGGTCTGGCTGCCGCACAGTCAGGTCCTGCAGGGAGTGCTGGCAGCTGGGGCAACACTGTCACTACAACCCTGGACAAGCCCACAGGGAAAGGGTTAATGGCCATGAGATCTACACTGGTGTGATATGGCATGCATGGCACCTTCCAGAGGTTTGCTAGCTTTTTTTTTTTTTTTTTTTTAATGTAAGTCCCTTTGTTTAGGGGTAGGCTGTCAAGTTGACATCTCACTTCCCAGACAGCTATTGTGTCAGACGTGACAGAGGCTCATGCAGATGCAATGGAAGGATTAGAGTGCAAATGTTATGTTCCTCAGAGGCTTTGGGAACATGAAGTGACCAAAGAAGATCTTAGAAGATTAGGTAGCAGAGATTGTTTTATGGTGCATAAGCATGTGTCCTGGTTTGCGCTGGAGCGAAACTGATTCTGTTTGGTGACTTTCACCAAAGCATCAGAACAGGTGGGCTGGAGTTTGGTGCATGCTCGTGAGAACACCCTCTCTAGACACTTGTGACATAAGAAAAACTCAGGATGGTAATTAAGCTGTTTCTACAAACCAACATGAAGGGGAGAAAAGAGTTATTATTTATACATATTTTTTACTGTAGGGGAAATTTTCTGGTACTGTAGCAATAGGGGCTTCATGCAAACTTCGAAAGGTACTGCAAGACAGAGAGATCTTAGTACTCTGCTACACTGAGTGGCTGGGTGGTTCCAAGGGGCTTTACACTTGAGTTCCTCTCGGAGCTCTTCATAGCAAAGTCTGACTTCTCACATGACACAAGCTAGTTCTCACCAGTACTGCACCACTGGAGTGAAACCTGGCTGATCACCAACTGCCAGGTGTTCATTTTGTCGGGTGCATCCCCAAAAGGCTTTTGTTTGGCTCTCAAACACATCACTATTCTTTCTCTTTATACTTGGAGCAGACAAATCAAATGGTTTAATATTTGCTAACCAACTCTGCTTAGGTGACAAGAGGACAGAAGCAGGGCATTGCAGGGTCCGAGTCAGTGCATTCTCCATCCAAGGACCTGCAGGACATACTGAAAGCTGAAACATGTAGGAGTTAAGAAGGCTACAGGTTTTGGGAGTGGAAGCAGTCAAAGATGTGCTGTGGCAGTGGAGTGAAAAGCTTTGTTGGCTACTGACAGGGCTATTTCTGTTGAAATATTTTCATCTTAAAATTTGGGGGCTTGGTGAAAATGAAATTTTGAACTGAAAGTACTTGCTCCCTTCAGAAAATTTTGTCTTCATGGAAAACCCCAAAATGCAACATTTTATAGTCCATGCTGAACTAGCCTATCAGTAATCACTTTTTTTAAGAAAAGCTGATGTTATCTCTCCATCAGAATGTGGAAGTGTGTGTGGAGCAGGGGGGAGGTGGCAGAAGTGCATGTGTGTTTTCCAGCCTGCTTTCACGTGGCCTGAACCGAATCCAAATAGTTCAAAGGTGTGCTGAGATACCTGGCATTAACCCATTCACAAATTTCATAAGGAGGGAAGGGAGGAGGGACTTAAAGAGGTATCACACTCGTGTGAATCTTTCAGGCCAACTGTTGAATTGGTGTAAATTGGTCTGGCTCCATTGACCTGAAGCTATGCTAAGTATGCATGAGGGGTTCTGATGCATCCAAGCATATCTTACTTTGTTTGCATTCATTCGGAAATGGTGCCAGTACCCAAAGCATGACGTGACCATATATTACAGAATTTAAAAATACAAATCTGGCTGGTTTTGACTGTGCTGTATTTTTTTTTTCCTTTGTGTTAGTTATTTATGGCACTGGAACATACAAATTAGCATGAATCCCAAGGAAGTGTTTGATCTAAAATAAGGGAAATTCCTTTAAAGGAGAAATGTTGAAGGGTCTGATTGTTATTTATTTTATTAAGCATATAAGGGTTGTTTGGATTTGTGTCCTGCATATAATTCCTATGTTTAGAGCAATGCTGATGGGAAAATAGTATCCAGCAATTTATGAAAGGTGATACTATGTCAACAGAAAGGCAGTGGGTTGGGACATGTGACAGTAATCTTCTACGGCATTCAGAGCATTCAGACCACATGCTTTAAAACATGAGTAAAATACATGTCAGAACCACTTCCTCCCTGTGCCCCCTCCCAAGGACCATGGTGGTGGGGATGGTAAGGAGGGGAATCAGGAGGCCTCTTTGCAGCCCTTGGTGCTGGGGTGCACTCTGGACAGGAAACAGGCTGGTGAGGAGAGCTGCAGCACCTTCTCCCAAATTCATGAATGAAGTAAGATCAAACGTGTGAGAAAGTGAATGGATGGGGGCAGCAGCTGCATGACGTTAGCAAGACGCAGTGGACTATTGTGAGGTTTGCTCATGAGTATTTTCTGATTGCTTTTTGTATGGTCTTGTTGCAGCAAAGTCAAGGAAATAAATAGTGGAAGCATGACTGTTGGCTATTGTTTTTACTGCTTTTCTGCACTGTCCTGGTTTTCATCTATAGTTTGTAAGAGCTTTTCAGAAACACAGCACATCTTAGTGTGTATAATTTGTGGAGGAGAGGAAGGCTAAAGAATGTTAAGAGGAAGATTTTTGTCTTCGGAGGCTAGCATTGGAGAAGAATGATTTTTCAACTCAGTCAAAGCTCATCGTCAGGACATCCAGTCTCAACCCACTACTGCTGCTTCTCAGTGAACACAGGGGATGCAGGTACAAACTCAAGTCACAAAACTCAAAAGAGTAATTTGGGAGCCCTTTTAAGTGCACATATAACCCAGGAGGGTCACGGGAAACCCCATTTGTACCTCTTTGGCTCAGCCTGCAAAACCGAAAGTTCAGACAGGAGGAAGCACGTCAAACCACAAATAAACTCTTCTGTTCATTTCAAGGTAATGGGCCAAAACTTGGTATTTTTACTCAGGTAGAGCTCTCACTGAAGTCACTAGGCAGTGTGTCTTAAGAAGGGTGGCAGGTCTTGCTCTGGAGTTATTTATTAGGACCAGCATTTCTGAACCGCCTGCTGGTAGTGCTCATCTGCCTAAAAATCAGATTTCTTGGGAAGGGAGCGAGAGGGGAGTCATGTGTAGAGGCTATAAAATGGTTTACATTAGGTATTAATATTGATTTAACAATCATAAAAGGAACATAAATGTTTAAAAATTAAACATTTTTTTGTTTATATATTAAACATTGGCATTTCTCCTGCTCCTGATTTTTACATCAGCCTTGAAGATGTCTGGGGTTAGTCTACAGACATTTCTTGCCATCCCTTCTAGGTAGCTGTTTAGTGGCACAAAAGCTTCCAGGCAGGAGAGGGTACCAAACAGCTAATTGTAACTGCAAGGGTTATTTCCAAATGTACGTCACTGCTTTTTCCTGTTGAGAGGTGTTCCTCACCTTTTGAACTTTCTGACTGCCAGCCTAGGTCATCCAAAGTGTCATGCAGATTGATATTTTTGAACTCAGCACAGCATAGGGGAGAATAACTTGTTCAGGCCTTCTTGAAAGTTCAGTGATGGCTTCCTTGTAAGGGGTGACGCAGCGTTCTATGATCACTTCTCAACTCAGTCATTAGTTTTATCAGTCTGAAGTTTTAAAAGACAGCCACTGTGCAAACAGCCTCTAAGTCAGTGCCAGCTCACAGTTTGCTTTGCCAGCAAGACCTCACCATCAACACCCAAGGACTGCTAGGTCCAAATACTTGGGCAGGATTCCCTCAGTGGGGAACTTCTCAGCTAGTCTGCAGTAGTTCTCAAGGCTGGGAAAGGACATGATGACTTTATACCTCTTTGCATTTCCTCTTCTTGAGCAAGAAGAGCAAACTGAGCTCAGCGTTGGAGCCGCTTGTGCCTGTGTTGCATTTGCAGCTGAGACCTGCTGATGTAGCAGTAGCTTTCAGCCTCATTCCTGCATCGAGGCAGAAGAGGCTGCATCACTCCTGGCTCTGTATAACATGGAGCTCCCTGGCAGCAGGCTGGCTTGGCTCTGGCGGTGGCAGTGCAGCTGCCTGGCGCGAGGAGGGCTGGAGAATGACTCAGGGAAGCTGTCGGTATGTGCATTTCTCCACTGCTGCCTCACTCATGCCCTTGCATGCAGCCAGCTAAAAAGAAAGTTTCCCTTAACCAGCAAGGCTCACTGCCCTCACTCAGCAGTCTCCAGTGCTGCTGCTTGATATAGAGCTATGTCTTGTGACACCCTCATCATAAAAAAAAAAAAGAAAATCACTTTAAGGCATTCCTCCCAGAAGTGAAATCTGTGGGATGTGTTTGGTCAGCCAAGAAGAAACTGTGCAAGAAAGTTCCCACAGTCACGCTTCCTCCTGAGCCACAGAGCTGTATTTGGACAGACCTCCACAAATAAAGCCATTTTAAAGCACATTTCTGCCTTCAATCCAGTTGCCTCATGCTTGTCATTAGGTGTGTTTCTGGGCTGCAGGGCAGGCTCCCTGGGAGAAGTGATAGGCAGTTGAGAATACCCCTCTCCTTCCAATATTTCATGTAGCACACGCTTCCTGACACGTACGTGAGAGAATGTGATGTGCAGCCTCGCCAGTTGCTGCCCCAGCGTGTCTGCTTGGAGCAGGTACTCTGCTCTGCACTGTGAGATATGGCTCTTCCCCACTGGTGTAAGCTTGGGAGTAGAAAAAAATAGCCAAAGATAAGTTTGAGTTTGAAGATCTGGGAAGAACCCTACTAAAGCTTCATGTACTCAAAATTAAAGGTGTCCCTGCTTACAGCAAGGGGTTGGACTAGATGACCTTTCAGGGCTCCTTCCAACTCCAACCATTCTGTGATTCTATGCTGTGTAGAAAATGCATCAGAAATGTACGAGTGCAGCTTCCCTTTAACAGGTCTCCTCTTCTCTGCCCAACCCCTCATGGCTGTGCTGAGAACGCTAAGTAATAAAATGCTGGAGTTTGTATTGATGGCCACCTCAAAATGCCCCTCTGGGAAAAAAAAATGCTGAAGGACTGAAGTTTGTTTTTTGGGATATTCGCTACAGCTGTTGTGAAGGTTACAGGGCTTGTGAGCACCTAAGTGGAGGCAGCTTTCCTTCCCCTGCTGATGGTCCCAAAATACTGCATTCTCACACCCAATGAATAAAAGGCTGAAAGGAAGACGTCCAACTCCCTGCAGAAACCGCGCTCAAGCCTCCTGTATTCCTGCAGGGGAGTAAATCCTTTGGCTGTGTCTACCACCTCATTCCTCAATGTTGTTCGCAGAGGGTGGAAGAAATGTGCTCAGGCAGCAGCCCAGCTCCCAATGAGGGCTGGTGGAAGAGAGGGAGACCAGCAAAGATCCTGAATCACTCCCATGTTCCTGTGGAAGTGACAGGGAGAACTGCGTGTGAAGCACACACATCTTTCAGCAGCAAGATGTTTGTCTTCTCCCTCTTGATTGTTAATGAACATGAAATGCTAGCAGGATGCCAGCCAGGACACCCGTTCTCTCTCTTTCTAGCTTTCAAGGATCCCAGCTCTTTGGGATAATGAAATAAATGTAGGTTGTCAGTCCAAAATAATCACACTTTACAAAGTGGAAATGCAAATTTCCTGTGATGTCCCTGAATAGGAGGTGGTATTTCCTGAGGTATTGTTTCTGACCTTCAGGGAAATTGATATTATGAACTGACTGAGGAAAATAAGTATGATATTAAGCTCCAGCAATTAAAGTAAAACAATGAGAGGATAGTAAAGTGAGTAAAGAAACAAGCAAGAGATGGCTTGGATTTTACAATTTGGTTGCTGAGATTTTTTATAATGCTCTGGGCACTGGGTGCAGTTAAGATGCAGCAGCACTGTCTTTACAGAAAAGGCAGTGGCAGAAAGGAAATAGGATAAAACATTTTAAAAGGCACTCGCAAGTAGTATGTAATAATATTATTAGTAATATTAAAAAAGTAAAAATTAGCTGGGTGACAAGTTAATACTTGTTTCTGCTCAGCAAAGCAGACAAACTTTCACTTGAGATTTTAACAATGAGATCAAGAGCAACCACTTTTGTTTTCAATAACCTAGATTTTGCTTTGAAAATAGAATAATCTGTGCTTGGTTACTGTCAGACAAAAATGACAAAAAGGAGAAGAGTTATTAGGTTTGCTGATCTATGCTCTGTGAACTGTCACTCATCTCTCATTTGATTGAAAACCATCTAATGCGATCTTACGTACATGCCATTTCCTCAAGTGTATTGAAAACCAGTACATACCTAAAGCAAACACTGATAACTGATTTTAATATTTTTCTGAAAAGGCATTGCTGCATATTCCTACATTTTATATAACTTTATAACTGGAAGACCTTACCTTACTCTGTAGAACCTCCAAGATTTGTTTTCTTCCAGTGCCACAGTCCTGCACTCTCCCATGTTCAGTTCCCTGTGCTATCCACCTGGTGGATTAGAGTTGGGTTCATTTCTGTGAGATTGTTCAAACAAACTTGAGATTTCTAGTTATGTGTATCTGGTCTTAGTGGGTTTTATGTCAACTCCTTCAATTTTCCTTGATTGTAATTTATTATTTCATTTCTCTGCAGCACATGAATGCATGTTCCTACTATGTAAAGAAATGCTTGTGAAAAAGAAAACACCTTGGCAGTGTTTCTGCGAGACAGACTAGTTCTCCCTCGTTAGACTAGTGACATTGGTATCTGACCCTTGATTCACAGATGCTAAAGCCAGATGGGATCATGTGATAATCTGATGTGACCTCCTGTGCAGGGTGGGCCATCAGAGTCCATCATAAGTGAAGGTCTGCTACAGATTGCTTAGGAATATGGCCAGAGGGTGATTCCTTCCTGTAGATGGCATTTGAATACAGGTGACAAACTCATAATCTTTTAACTCGTATTTATAAATGGGGACTGTGATAGATAGAGGTCTAGACCAGTTCCAAGAAACCTGCACTCCGTAATATTTTTGACAGCAACATATTCTGTGAAGAAGCATTTCGTCTCTCTGGGCCTCTTTTCTGTAGCCCCCTTTTGTCAGTCTTCCATGTTTGGAGCACAGGTTCTTCACCTGAGGGGTCAACTGTGCAGCATCTAATGCAAGGACAGTATATTTCCCTGATTCTCACAATGTTACATGAAAATCTTGTTGGATAGAGTTGTTCTTCCTCGTTTGCTGGCTTCATTGCTTGTTTTCTCTAGAGTTGTGTAGTGCCGTGGAAAGACATGAATGGAGCAAGTAGCTGGGTGAACATTTACTGGGCATCCTGGAAGCACTAATTTTGGTGGTTTTTCCTGTTTCCAGTAGCACAAGATTTGGTTCCTCCTAGTCCCACTGCTGGCTGCGGTACATAGCCCAGCATAATACAGGCTACAGTCATTTGAGTGCCTGGAGGCACCTGCTGTTAGGTCTAGCTCTCTGTTGACAGAGTCTGAGAATTACCCTAGTAGCAGCAGGGGCTTGTTGAGAATTGCATGATGTTTTGTGCCAGACAGAATCTATTCAGGGCAGGGAGGTTGCTGAACTTGATTTTAAAAATTAAGACTGATAAAAACTTAACAGTCTTAAGGTGTAAGCCAGCTTTGTGTATTAGGACTAAGCTTTTCTCTGGTAAATGTACATATCCCATAGGCTTTCAGATTATGTATGCTAACTGGGAAATAAAATGAGTATCTCCAGGGACACTTAGCTGCAGTGCTGGGTGCACTTGTCTTTCTTACTCCCTTAGAATGAGTGCCTTTGCATGGTACTCAAAAAAACTGTAATTGGAGGTGTTTTTCAGATGAGATGTAAAATCAAGGCCCTGACCACTTGTGGTCATTAGCGTTCCCATGACACTTTTCAAAAGAGTCAGGGTTTTGACCCTAATGTCCTGGCCAAATTCCAGTTTGGATAATTACATCCTTCCTTCCCTGCCACATACAGTGGATATGCTATTCTTCACCTCATGCCCCAACTATATGTAACACTGTCTTGTGCTGTTACAACAGCTGCCAGACCTCATCCCAGAAATAGTTGCATTCTGGTGCACAGTGATCCCTTTATAAGGTTCCCATGTCACTTCCAGTATATAAATCACTTTGAGATCTGCAGAGATTATGTATTTAAATATTGTGATTGTTTTTAGTTATCTGATGTATATTCTTAAGCTTTTCATAAGGAAGTTCATGCTGAACTGACGAATAGTACTAATATGAACCATCAGACATCATCACAGGTTTCCCACAGGAGTTAGTTTTTCCATTTCTGATACTGATGAGGAGGTAGACAAATACATTCCTTATGGTGGTGTCTAGGCACTTCCCAAGCTTTTTTTTGCTTGGAGTTTCCCCTTGCTGCTCCATACCAGTAAATCAGTTTCAGATTAGGATTAGTTCTATAGTCTTCAGGAACTGCATGCCCTTGTCTGTATTTGTGTTACTAAAGGATACTAATCAGTGAATATAATTATGCATTTTGCTCCTAAAGTCTCTGTCATTCATTGGCGTCCCAAACTCTTTCAGGAGCATAACTCCTGCACATTGAAGACTCTCCTAGGACCTTGGCAGCCCTGTAGTTGGAGTGTAGTATGTCTGAGACAACCAGGCAAAAGCACACTCCTGGGTATTACTGACTGTTGCTATAACTGAAGGTTCAAAAGTTTAAATGGACCTACCAACTGTTTTCTAGGGCAGGACTGGTTAAAGCTCATGGGCTGGATCCTCCCTGCTGAAATTATCAACAGTGCAAAATTACCCTGCATCCTCTTTTCTGAAGGCCCTTATCCTGCGCAGAGGGCAACAGCCTTCTTTTCACTGTGCTCTCTCTTCAGGAGTGTATGGATCCTGCTTATTTCCCATCTGATCTCATGTCTATTTGTTGGCACAAGCACAGACATTATCTTGTCATGGGATGAGCACGGATGTTAAAGAAGTGTCTTCATGTATTAAGTCATGGTTGGAGTTGAGCATAGAGACTTTGAGTACCTCTGTAAGGGACTGTTCAAACAACCCCAGACCAAAAGGTTGGGCCCCATCACACTTAGGAGTAAGGAGAGGGAGCAGACATCCAAAGTGCTGAGTAGGGAGCCATATGGAGCTTACGTGATATTGGGGGGGTCCCTCTGAGATACGGAACATTTATTAATAATATCCTGATGTGGAGATCTCATAGAAGTCTTTCTTGTCAGTCAGGAAGCCTTCTGGAACTGTGATGATGCATCTGGAAGACTCATGAAATCATCAGTTTGGGGCTCACAACTTTATAGTTAGCAAAACATTGTCTTTATTGACTGAGAAAAAGAAGAAAACTAAAAAGAAAAAAGCTCAGTATTTGCGAAGTAAAATGGAGCTAGACTGTATCATTTCCCTGAGCTCTGTGTTTGCTTAACAATACATATACATATATATTAAAAGATCTATATTCAGTAATAAAGGACAATTACACAATGGCAAATGAGCAAAATAACCACAGATTGCCATGGGCATGTGCCAGCAAGGGCGGACAGGAATTAAAGTGAAAAAACGTGGCTGAAGAGGCCACACATTTATTAACGGAACAGCATCTAAATTAGCCTCAAAGGCAAACATTCCTGTGAGGTGATGGAAGGGAAAGAACCATGGGCAACTCCTTATCCCACCACTGTCCCCCACTGTTTTGAAGTGCTCATATAACAAACAATGAATGTCCTGGCTCTCCCACTGCCAGCACTGTTTAACCACAAAGCTGAAGCAGACCTGCTTCTGCACAGACTGTGGTGCTGAGTGATGGATTGAGTTCTTCTTCAAGAAGAGCATGAGCTTCAGTGGATCCTCCTGTCATCAGCCTTGAACAGCAGGTTGTTTCTCTGCTTGTAGGTAGGGGTGTAATCCTCTGCTCCTGAAGGCAGTACAGTCCCAGGGCCTTCCTCTTTTTCTCTTCCTTTTTATGATCTGAGATGATGAAGCACTTCCATAAAGCTTAAAATCTGATCCTAAAATCTTAAAAAACCACACCTGTACCTAAGAACAGTCTTTCTAACCAAACTTCCCAATCGCTGTCTTTAAAAAGACCACAAAAGCCCCCCAAACATGTCAGTAATACACTTCTAAGAGCATAGAAAGAGGCAAAACTACCACAGCCATCATACAACAATACAAAAAGAAGTATGAACAAGGTATTTCTGTGTGTTTCCTCTTAGTTCCTTGCACATAATGGGTGGCACAGAGGCCTTGTTCCCATTTGTGTGCAAGCAGAAAAGATGGTATTAGTTTTGTCCCTCTCTTCCTCATCATCTTCCCTTACCACTTTCATTTCTTCATACCATCCATTTGGATCTTTTCCACTGTGCTAACTAACCAAAACTTTCCTACTGCGCAACCCAGCCAAAGATTTCCAGAAGCTCCTAGGTGTGTGCACACTGTCTTGAGCTCTGCTGTTCTTCATTCCTCCTCCAAATGCTGTCCTTCCCATTGGTTGCATCTTTTCTGGCCACTGGATTTGCCTAGGAGAGCAATGTGGCCTCAAAGCAACATTTGATGTCCATGGCGCTCCCCTCAAGGCACACCTCTGTGCTCCCTGGCTCCTTTCTCAAGACAAATCTTGATGGAGGCTGGGCTGGGAAATCACGCACATGGAATGTGGGGACATTTAGGTGCTTGGGAGCAAGCAGCCTGCTGACCACCAGCAGAAGGAACTTGCCCTACACCATCAGTAGCTCATGTCATATCTGCTAATATCTAGAATACCAGAGTATCCTTGGCTACATTGCTGCCATTGCTAGAATGATCTTTCAGCTGCCATTAAGTGATCTGGTGCTGATACAATACCTGATCTTACAGAGGGGATTTATGTTCAGCTGCAAATCAAGCTTCTGTCTAATCCATGTACCTGATTCCCCAAAGTGATATGTCTGTCTCTGTTAATTACAGCAGCATTTGGAGGCCAGCTATCCTGCTTCTTCACCCAGCAAGCTGGTTTCACGTCTGCTACTAGGACCACCAAGTCACAGATGCTACCAACTGGTGCATTTATTTTTGGCACATCACAGACAGCATAGGTTCCAAGCACAATAAAATGTAACTTGTTGGAAGGTGGAAGCATTTACCTCCTTGGGCTGACTCTTCAACTCCTTTGAACCAAGGGCAGAATTTAGCTGAGGACAGGATTTAGCTTTGTTTTTTGCAATATGAAAAATCAATTTTTGTCACTTAAGCAACAGAAGCAATAAATTATGGAAGGCTTATCAAGAGCTGAGATAAAATACTGAGCAGTCCTATTCTCTGAAATGACCTGCGTTTGGTAAAATGTTCACAAGACCTCCAACCAATTCTAGCATTTAAAAGTGGGCTGCTTTCCAAGTGGTGGATGGAGTTCTGTGAGCTAGGAAACCACTTTAAGCTGTACCAGGGAGTGGGGCTGTAGTAGGGTGCTCCAGGCACTGCATTTTTGCTGTGAGATAAGGTTTCAGTACTATTATGAAAAAAGCTGCAGGGGATTTGCATGCATACCTAACACACATACCTTTGATGTTCACATTGTTAGATCCAAGCTACAAATGGGATCTTCAGGTCGGATGTAGCTTCCAAAAGGCTATTAAATAACTGTAGCTAGACAGTTCGTCCTGTAAAAATTACAGTCAAATTCTTCTCTCCTAGACTGGGCTAAATTCAGAGTCTGTCTAGGAACATAAATAGAAAAACTCCAGAATTACATCAGGATTATCAAGAGCAGAATCTCTTTCTCCCTCCCTCTCTTCCCGGTTCTTTCTCTTTCTTCCAGACTAAGGGAAGCATGTCTACAGACACTATCCATATTTCTGCTGCTGTTGAGAAGCAGATGATAGGATGGACATTGTATACTTTGACTTTGCAGTCTTTCAGTAAATGGGTTTTAGGTAGTTAAAAGAGAAAATAGTTTTGTCACCATCTTTTGAAATATGTTAGTGTAACATGAATTTCACAATGATGCATATGATGAAATTGCTGTTGATGAGTGAATGGTAAAAGCACACCAGAATTGCAGTGCAATAATTTTGTTCTGCTTTGCAAGGAGTGCCTAAAAGTCATGCCTTTGGACATAATGAATATAATTTCCATTTAAAAAATAGGAGTATGAATTGAGTTCAGTATTTAACATACCACACACCAGAATGATCCCAAAATATATCAAATCACGAAGTGGATTAACTGCAACAACTCACCACCAAGCCCCTGGTGTATTTCAAGTACGTGGAAAGTGTATTTCTATTTTGGACTTCTTTATGAAACTGTGCCAGTATGTCAGCAGGCTCTGGCTGGACTCTGACAAACACTCTTAGGAGCATCACTTTCCTGGAGGCAGTAATAATTGTCAAATCTATTCAACAGACAGACAGCTATCAGACATCTGTATATCCCAGACGTACAAAAACATCCCCAGCCAACCATGTGGCTACCAGTGGATCTGCTCAGACAAAGACGTTCAAGAGAATTGCCTCAGGCTAGATCCTCAGCTGCAGAAAATCAGCCAGGCACAGTCGATTTGCCTTTCTTGTGCTGTGTGCCTTTTCTTTGGAGGAAAACCTTGCCCAGCCGTCACAGGGCAATGGGAGGTCACAGAGGCAGTGGGCTGGATGAGAAGGGGAAGCTCCTGCAGGAGTTCAGGGCTGGTCCCAGAGGTGACCACATAAGCACTGTAGAGGATGCTTTGCATCCCTGAAAAGCAGAGGTGGCTGTGCAAAAGGGGCTGCCAGGATCCCTTCTATCTTTATCCCAGTTTGTGCAGATGAGGGGACAGATAGCTCTTCCTAACAGGATCTAGAGTTGTGTCTGTGCTCAGTGAGATGAATATTGTCTGGGCACAGCCTTAAGCGTCACCTGTGGGCACCTGTGCTGTGCACTTGGAAACCTTCTCTTCCTCACTGTCTTGTCCTCTTCCACCTGACATGGTGCCCAAGTGTGGTTGAGGAGATATCATGGCCCATGGGCTCTTCCCTCTTGGCAGTGTAGAAGAGATGGCTCTATATGGGAGAAGGAAGGGTGGTATGGATGCAAGCCAGGCTGTGGAACTGGGCTGGACTGTTTTCTCCTGTAGGTGAAGTCTGCAGGTTGTCTAAGCAGATCATGTTCTCCTGCCTTTACATAGCACCTTCTCTGATGCTCTGATTCTCTGCTTGAGCTGTGCCTTGCTAAAACATGAAGCACAAATTTCTAGATGCAGCAGCACTTTCAGCACGTAGCTGAACTAAAGAAATATGCCACAGGCTGCCACTGGGAAGGACCCAAGGGAGGACAGTGAGACTCCTTGGCTTGAATTGCTACCTTCAAGGTAGCTTCAATGGCTCCCTTTCCAGGGTAGTGAAGGTGCTGAAGAGGTAAGGGAAGTGCATGTTGTATTTTCCACTAGTATATTCCTCCAGGGGCTCGTGTGAAAAAACGCAGCTCTAGCTTGTGGTGTTGCCATTGCAGCAGCTCTGTGGTGGAGACATGGGACAGAGGGCAGAGTTGCCACCTGACACTGCTAGGACACCACAGTAGTCCCAGGGCTGTCAGGTGGAGCAGTTTACCCCTTTTCTATCATTGCCACTTCAGTTCTTTTTCCACCCCTTCCTCTAGGCTTGGGCCTGTTGTTGGCAGAAGCTTTCATAGGCCTGGAATTGCTTTTGGTTGTTCATGTTTAAGCCTACATTGTGGAAATGGGCTGTGTGTGTTTTCCAGTCTCTAAATGATGCAAGGATAAGGTCTTTGTTACCTTAAATGAGAATGAATGTGAGAGACTAGAAGAAGAAATGTTACCTGACAGTAGTTACATTTTAAGCAGAACCACTGAAGTTCAGACTTCAGTTTCCAAACAGTAGCAGATTTTGCAGCAAGTTGGCTGGTTTGGGACTTCACTGGCCTGCCCTGTTATTTCACTGGAGACTAGTGCAAAGGTCAGGGAGATTTGGGAGCTTGTGGCAGTCAGATCCAGAGATAAGTCTGCAGATGGTAGTCCTGTGGGTCTGATCAGCTCCACGCAGCCACCATCAGTGGTACTGCCCAGAATGACCTCTGAAGCAGGAACTACCTCTGTTTTTAATGTCTGTATGGCAGGAGGTGCCTGAGCAAGAAGAGAGGGAAGACTCTAAAACAAAAGTTGGAACCGGATGGTAATGTGATACAGTGCTTTTCACCTCTAGGTCATCAATTCAAATCTAGCCTGCTTCGTAGTGGCTGAAAATCATTTCCACATGGGCTAAGAGAAATGCACGGTGAACACAGGGGTTGCTGTATCCAAACGGACAAGACAGTCTGGAGATAAACAGTTGCACAATAGTTATTTGTCTGCAGAAGTCTGCAAGGTATAAAGCTAAATAGTTTCTGATAAGTTTATATACCTGAATCATGAGAGATTGGTTTCTTTACAAATAACTTACCATTTATTTCTGTCTACTAAAATGTAGGTTTTTCTCCTTACACTGTAACTAAGAATAACGGGAACCTCCCATCTGGCTTTCTGAATAGTGTGTCTGTGCAGGGAGTTATAAATAGAGAGATGTATGTGACGTCCACCAGACAAAAAAGCTGGCTCATGTTTCTTTAGGCACATATCAAGAACACCCCAATGCTGAACTGTGTACCGGCATTATTCTGAAAGGCAGAAATTGCTTCTTAATAGTCTAGCAGAAGAATGCACAGGGTGATGAACTAAACCTGAGCAAAATGTATCAGGAAAGCTTATCAGATACATGATGGATGATAGTGAAGTAACAAGGGAACCCAACAAGCAGAAGAAGAGCAGTCAATAGCAACAGATCCTTGTGCTGACGAACTGTATTGATTTTAGCTGAGTAAGCCAATGTAAACATTGCTTTTGGTATTGAACCACAGACACAAGACCCATTAAATGGGTATTTCATAAGCTGCACTACCCTAAATATTTTATGGAAATGTAACCAATACTGGCTGAAATAGTATAAAAATTAATAGCATCTATCAAGAGCACTGAACTAACAGCTACTATGCTTTGAATTTTTATTATATCCTTTATAAAGTCAAGGGGTATTGTTGTACTTGAACTAAAATTTCAGCCAGCAGATGAAGTAAAATTATTTTCCCTTCCCATTCTAACTATTAAATTTGTACTTGCCAGGATCTGTAATGGTGGGAAGTCTACCTCTGTGAGGGAGATTGGGTCAAAGCAACTGCAAAATAATGGGTTGTATGAGCACAAAAGAAATCAGAATTTGATTTTTATTACATTTCTTTCATGATTTTTATCCTCTCAGAACATGTACTAGTTACAAATGTAGCAACTTACAGACCTGTTGTAGTGAAAGTAGCTGTCTGCAAACAAAACATACAAAATCCTAACCCTGCTAAAGTCAATTGTTTGACTTCCATTGGATGTACACATACCTGACTGGATATATGTGCCAGTGCCTGAATTTTCAGGCTACCAAAAGAGTAATTGGAAGCAGTGTGTTTTAATTTGCCAACTAAAACATAAAATTTTGTTGCCAGTCAAGTAACTATTAAAAGTCACTTTGTGTACTTAGAAAACTCTGATGCTCTCTACTTTCCTCCACAAGTGGAATAGAAGTACTATTTACTTTGTCATGAAATAAAGTTACTGGTGCAGCCTCTGAGATGCTGCAGGGTTTTCCAGCAGCAGTCAGGGGAGGTCAGTTTAATAAGCTAATAAATATTTTTTGAATGACTTGGCTTTGTATTTGGTATTAAAACCTCAGAAGAGTGCCAAGTAGGATAGAAAATGAAGAATAAGAGTTCAACAGTTTTTGCCAAATTCTCCAAATATTACTACTAGCCTCATTTATGAAACTGTCCAGAGGACTGTGAAATCTCCTTTGAACTCTAAGGGGCAGATGGTTTTGCTGTTAGATACTAATGACCCCCAGCAATGTGCATACACAGACACCATGGTTGCCAGTTGACTGTAAACGTGATGGAGACAGGAAAATTCATGACCTCTGCTTCCAAACCACAAGCCATTACTGCCTTGGCAGAGGGGACATCACCCCTTATTATTGATGGCTTAAGAAAGCATTTCTGCTACCCTCTCAAAAGGAAGATAATTTCTAAAGCAAACCATGAGCATGCCTGTATCAGAGGAGCAAATAGCAGGTGCACCTTCCCATGCAGTTTTGAGTGGATTGCTGCTGGCAGTCATGAAGCTGAAGGCAGCTTTTGCCCAGAGGCAAGGGCTTCCTTGCAGGCTTCGTGGGCACCTGGTCCCAGTGTTGCATCACTCTGTGCTGGGAAAGGGAGGGAAAGGCTGGACTCAAATCAATTAAAGCTGTAGGGAAACCAGTAGTTACTCCATTGTCATATGGAATTCCGTGGAAAACATGATTTATTTTGGATTATATTGGTTTCAAATGGTATAATATGAACTTCCTGATTTTTCAAGGATATGTAGACAAAAATACAAAACATTGTTTTACTCATCTTTTAATTTAGAACTACAAGTGTTTGGGTGACCTATAAAATTATTTTAATGATCTCTGCACAACACTGAGCTGTCAGCACTAAAAACACCATCCTAACTGGGTATTAGTTTCCATCATGGTCACTTAGTCCCACCAGCCGAGCTACCTCCATGTAAATATCTTATCTGTGTCAAGCTGTGGGAGTAAAACAGAGTCCCAGTTGCCAAGAAGCATCAGTCAAACATCTTCATAATTCTCAGTTTGAAGAAGACACAAACACAAAATGTAGGAGCTCTGTGAGTCTGCAGCTTGCCCTTGAAGCTTCAGGCACAGCAGCCAGGATGTTTTGCATTCAAATCAGTGTTCTTAACTCTGATCATTAGAAATATGTTCCAACATTGCCTATACTAGTTGACATAGACTTAGCCTTATCCTTCCTTATTTTTATAACACCATGGAAAGTCACAGGACAAGAAGTCCATCCGTGAATGAGAAGTGTGAAAAATTGAATTTGATACAACTTGTGACCATTGGTACAAGATGAATATGAACTCCTCACATGAGGCTGTTCTTTTGTTCTTATATAGAAGTCAAATAAATTGTTTGACCAGTGACTGTATAGGCTGTAAGAATTCATCTAAGATATGGACAAAGGGTAAAGTAACAGAATTTGAAAATAAAATGAGGGGATGTGGTAACAGAGGAGAAGTGGAAGAAGTGCCTTGTAGAAGATAAACAATTGAGCTTTGAAAATCCAAAACTTAACAGCAAAGATAAAACCACAAAAAAGCTTTGTGCACTTTTCTCATTAGGTGGTTTATTTTTTTCTGTTCAAAGTTAGGAATCTTATCCTGACATTTCAAATTACTATATTTTGCCTTAATTCACATGCTTAATAGTTGAAAAGTGAATTTTTCAACTATAATTTTGCACTTATTCTTGTATGTTAGGCATTTAAACGACATGGTCATAGGATTTTTCCAATACTGTCACTTGTTCTTTCTGTCTTGTCCAGATTTAAGAAAGCTATTTAAAGCTGACTTGCACTTGCATAAGATGTAAAACCCTCTGAATTTTGCTTTCAAGTGTATGGATTTTCAGCTGGTACACATTCAGTGTAGAATAGCTGGTTTTAAAACTTCGGATAAAAAACAAAACATGAAAGTCTTGTTAAGCATGAAGCTTCCACTACATATGATTGAGAGAACCTCAATCTTGAGGAGAACCTTGCTCTGCAGGCTCCTGGGGGTGGGGCGGGCATGTAATAGTTCAAAGCTCTCATCTTGCATGCAACTTTATTTTACTCCAAAGGACTTCTTTAAAGTCTCTTGTCCCTAGCTTTTTTATGGTTCCATTTTTTTCCACAACCAAGACAGATTCTCTTCCTTTCCATCTAGTAGAACATGCAGTTGCAACACTCTTGAATCAGAGGTGTCTCCTCTGAAGCCCTGAAAAGATCTCTGAACTCAGTGAACAAAAAGTTTCCAAAAGCATTGCATCTACAACAGTTAAAGAAATGAAGGATGGTGCTTGAGAATTTTCTCATTATTCCTGTACTCTTTGATTCTTCTGTTCTGGGGTGACCTAAGCCAGTGAACACTGCAGTCCTTGCAGGACCTTACTGGATTTATCCAGTCTTCATTCATCCAGATAGCTCTCTCACCCAGCTAGGCTGAAGTAGGAAAAGCAATTCCCCTGTAAATCAGCACTTGCACTCCTTCAGCCACCACAAGCTGGAGCCCTCAAGTGTGACACAAGTGGGCATGGCTCCCAGTGTGTCAGTGGTGTGTGCCATTAATACCAGCTGAGGGGCTGAGCACTTCTATTGAGCTTTCATTTCTGTGCTTCTTCCATTTAAGGAAGAAAGCATAATATGTGCTGAACTCCAGATCCCAAATCCAGTGGAAACCTAGCCAGCAGTAAGCAGACACTGCCTGCTTGCTCTCAAAACGAAGCACTACGATAGCAAAGGTCTTGAATGACTAAGATTATTGAAAGCCTTGGTCAGTGTCAGAGACAGTTTCCAACTGAGCAAAGTACAGTATTTTCCCTCTGCTTTTTATGAATGGCTGGATAGGATTGTGCTGGAGTCAAAGTCCCCTGCAAAAGCCATTCATAAAAATAACAACAAAACAAACACACACACACACAAAAAACTTTCTAAGTCCAGTCCGAAGCCACTGGGTGCCAGAGGCTGGGAAAACATGCTGGCAGCTCAAGTCCCAGCTATCACCGAAAGTATTCAAGGGGCTTTTTGGTGGTCTGAAAAGTATGAAGTGTTGTGTAGAAGGGCAGCTGGTAGAATTACTGTGACACATACTAGGCAGAAAGCCAGAGCTGGCCTTGTTTCAGACATTGTCTTTCCTCTCATTGAAGTGTCAGGACCTAATTCATGGAAAATTTGGTGAGTTGGCAGCTCTTTCAGAAGATTTCATTGAGCTACAGTGTGTGAGAATCACATGAATGCTGAGTGCACAGCCAAAAATATATCGGGGTTTCTGAGCAGGCGAAAACAGTCAGCCTCTAAGAATGTCTGGATTTTGTGTGGCTTGGGAGTAAACACATGTACAGGTGTAATCAGCAGGAAAAAAAAAAAGAAAATAAAGCACTAGTGGCAGATTACTGAAGAGCTCAATGAATTCTGTAAGTATGAGGGATTCCTTTGAAACAAATCATTCCTTTGTCTAAGGGCAGTAAATGTCCATGAGTGACTTCAGAGTTTGCAGTCCACCTGGAGAAGGCATCAGTAAGATGTATTACTTGGTAACAGCTTCTCCTTGGTAATAGCTTCTCCATTGCAAGGGAATTTAATGGAAGAGAGTCCACTCTGATATTTAAAGATGGTCATCACATAGTTTTGTCTTGTATTTGTTTGAGAACAGACCTTGGATCCTGAGGCACAGATAAGAACATATAACAGTGAGAGGATTCTGCTGAATTAGAAAAAAAATGAAAATAGACAAAGCATCTCCTGTTAAAATGGGATGCTTGTGGTGGCTAGTCTGAATTGAATAAGTTCCATTTAATTTACATTCCCATTGATCCTTCCCACTGAAATATTGCTCTGAAAGGCCAGTTACACTAAACTGTTTATTCAGATATAATCCAGTTATTTCCTACTACAGTGTCATGAAAATTAGTTTTTTGGCCATGCAGAAGGACAGCATATTGGCTTCTGCCCAAGCAAGGCACTGAAATCATGTCTGGGATTAGGAACAGGCAGGAAGGAAGAGCAGGAAGAAAATGACTGGGTGCAATTCATACACTTAGAAAACAAAAAGTGCTGGCTGGGGGGAAGGTGTCAGCTTTGCTCCACTGAAGTAAGAAAAGCCCTTTTGTGCCCTCAGTGTCAGGATTTCATCCTTCATCTGTGGTCTTACTGTTCCATGCTGCTCCTAGCACCCACAAGGATCGTAACATCACCTGTGCAGTGGTGATGTATTTTTAAGTACATCTCTGTTAGTTCCTTAATCACTACTCCTCCTCCTCCCCAGGATTTGGATGAAGGGCACTGGCACCTCAGTGAATTTTCTGACTCGTGTGGGATCGTGTTCCCAATTCCCAGGTGGGAGCAGCTAGGAGGGGTAGCTGCTGAGGAGCCTATGCCTGTGCCACCAGATTTTAACTCTCCCTGCCCTTGCACCCAACCAGCCTGGTGATGGGCATCACTGAAGCCGTGTCATCAGTCTCATGAGGGTCAGCACAGCATCACCTTTGTGCAACTGGAAATCTCAAACCAGAGCTTCCAAGGGCTGGAGCCACTGCTCATCCCAGTATTCTGGCTTTGGCACGGATAGCTTTGGCCAAGTGGGAACCTCTGGCTTGGGGGTGGGGTTATGGGTCCCTCACCTCTCTACCTGAGCTGTGCTTCTCCTCATGGCCAGGAGGGAGGGCTTTCCCACAGCAGGACACTCCACTCATGGCTGAAAAAGTGTAGAAAGAGAGTGAAAACAGTGAAATCTAGTTAGCAAAACTCGGCCATTCTCACAGTAAATAATCCAGCAAGGTTAATCTAGCAGTACCTTAGAAGAGCTGAAAGACACAACATGCTAAATTAAAATCAACTTTGGTTTTCATTATCAAATGTAACATATTCCTCTGCATCCACAGCAATCTGAACTATTTCAGAGGAAGGTCATAGACGGGTGTAGGAGAGGCTGGGTGTGAGACCTGGGTATGTTCATTGCTTTATTTCTGAATGTAGGCTTTGCCTGTGTTTTATTTCCGTTGCTGAAAACATTTTTTCCCAGCATCTGTGAAATCACAGTTAAGTGATGTTAGTGTATTTTGTTTTTCACTGTGCTTTTGTTCTACTTTTCAGCCTCAACAAGTGGTTCAAAAGAAGCCTGCTCAGGTAAGAAAAACCAGTTTAAATTCTTTAGACTACTTTAAATGGAATAGTTCTTCAGTATTTTAACTGGTCTTCTTTAATGTAAAGAATGAAGGGACATATACAAATCATATGATCTAGGCACAACCACCAGAACAATTCATCCAATGGCCCTTGGGAAGGAAAGGAGGAAGCAGTGGATGGTGCTTGCTCAGAAATGTCCTCTTTCTGCAGCAGCCACCTTGTGATGATAATGCAGGCACATGCACAAACACGTCTGGTTCAAGTCCAGCATGAGATAGGTATCTCTGTGTGTCCTGAACATGGGTAACTGGGACTGCTTACAGCAAGGATTGGGGGACACAGGTATAAAACCCTTCTCCCCACTGGTCTAAAGGACTCTCTAAATGCACACACACACAAAAAAAAGCTATACTTGGTAACTAGACTGGATCCATCATAAAGACTAACATGTTTGAACTTCTTCTAATGGGTGATATTATTATTCTTTAATACCATGTACAAATTGTGAGCTAGGGTATCAAACATTGCAATTATGTTTTCTTTCTCCAGTCTGCCTGTGTTAAAACAAAATCCAAACCTCTGCCTCTTCGTTACATATACGTTAGCAGAGAAAAGCCAGCAGGCCCAGGAGCAGGTCCATCCCTGCTTGGCAGAGCCCATGGGCTGTGCTGCCATACCTGAGCGAATATGAATGATTGCTGAGTTGAGAGCATGAAGGGTCCATTGCTTTTCTGGAAAGAGGTCTGCTTTTGAAGGGGAATAATACCTTTATTTTTCCACCTTGTGGTTTTAATACATTGTTGTAGAATGTACATTATTGAATGTACAGTTATTGTAATTATAATAATAATACATTATTATTATTACTGTAATCTGAATTAGGAGCTGTTACATAAGAAACAGAAAACATCCTAGCTGTGAGCTGAAGGAGTGAAATGATGTAACTCTCAAAAGCATGTGCAGGAATCAGGTTTCTACAAAAGAAACCAATACAGTTGCAGCAATAATGAATCTGTGGCACTGGCAATAATATTAATGTTTCTGAATGGTGAAGGTAACATACAGGGTGAATGTAGTAGTATTTTCAAGTGAGGTAAGTTTTGTAAGGAGAGGTAATGTCTCTTATTAGGCCAACTTACGCAAGCAACACACCATCAGTCCCTGAGGATTTACCATCTATAACCTTCTGACTACACCACACAATTCAAAACACACTAAGTTGTTCTAATAAAAGATGTTTCCTCTCCCTGGTCTCGTTTATATCCTTCAGCTTTTATGGCTGCCATCGGGCTATTCCTACTACAACATGGTAGTAAATCTTCTGGTGGGCACAAAGCCAGCCGTCTCCTCCATGGCACCTGAGAAACTGGGTTGCATAAACTCTGCTGTACAAAGGACACCGAATCTGGAGGCAAAGACTCCCAGGAGGCTGTTTGTATTGCGGTGTCCTTTGGTACGTAGTAGAGCTCATCCCCACGGTTGTCATCAGGATGATGGAGTCTAGAGCTGGTAGCTCTGCCTCTGGAGTAGCCTGGCAGAAGCCATTGCTACTGATGGCACATGTGGTGCTGCTAGATCTCTGATCTCCCTGGGCACTTACTCCTGCGAGCATTTTTTTCAAACAGTAATTGAGTGCAACCCCTAGCATAGGAAGAAATGGCTGGGACTGAGGCTGTGCTGGGGTGTGAGAGGACAAAAAGGGGACCTGGGACTCTGTCTTTTAGTAGCAGAACAAAGTAATGACAGATTTAAATGATAGCAAAATGACACAGATGTTTGAACCCAAACAGAAGGGTTCCCTGTATGGATCTTCCCATCCTTCTTTCCCCAAGCAACGATTCCGATGGGGATGTTGTAGGGAGTTTCATCCACCCAGATGCAGCTACTGCTGCATGGTGCCTTAGCAGCATCTCCATGATCAGAGAGAGAGAGACAAAAGGAGGCCCTTTGCCATTCCCATTAGTAATGGAAGTGTCTGTAAAGAAAATGAGGATGCACAGAAGCACGCATGAAAGGAAAGACAAGGCTTTCTAGAAATTCCATCATCACAAGATGACTAGTGAAATACACTGTTCAAATTATTTATGTGCCATGTTTTCACTCAGAAAGCATTTCTCTTTTTTTAATCCTTGGCCTGAGTGAAATCACTGACTTGTCTTTAACCCTTCCTGATTTTAATAGGCCCCACTGCCATGTTTTTGCAAGCACAACATTGTGGTTTTGCTGGTGTGGGTGTATGGTAGGGAACAAAAAATTAGCACTGTGAGCAACCACTCAAGACAGTGTTCTGAGGCTGAAGGAAGGAGGTAGAATAGTGTATTTCCTGGGACAATCAGGAACTTCATGCTACTGTGTTCCACTTAAGTCTGGTTGCCTTTCTCCATTTTCTTTATACACTACTGAATTTCCCTTTAAAGGAGGCAGGTTCAGATTCAGAATTCTAACAACAAGAACATGAGCTCATGCAGGCTTCCTAATCTGAGCTGTCTAAGGAAATAGTGATAAATTATATAAACATGGGGACTACATGGAAGTTCATGGGGGATAATGTAAATCTTACACTACATTCAGAGGAATCTCTTCCTTTTCCATCTGTTTCCTTCAAAATATCCTCCCAGATGGTTTTACCATGTGGCAGTCTGGATTAAGTTAGAAATGTATCCTTTCTTCATCAGTGGGGACTGCAAGAGGTTACATTCAAGAACTGCTGTGTGATAGTGAGTGTGTTACCCCAGCCTGCCTTGGTAGAAGTGGCAGAAACTATTGGTCAGGCTTCATCTCTGAGTGCTTTCCTATGGTATGAATTTTTGGTGTATTCTCAAAGATTTCTATAAGCATTAGTTCACATCACCATTACCCTTGTTATTGCTGCTAGTGCCTATGCCTCTTCAATGTGTGTCATTTTTGAAAATATAGAAGCAGCAAGACCAGATACAGTTTTATGAGTAATAGCTCTGTTCCCATCACTGTTTCCCAGATTTTAAGCATCGTGCCAGGCTCTGCCATGCTGTAAATCTCTTTACGGATATCTTCTGTCCAGTTTAGAGCCATACAGATATTTATGTAAACTCCTGCAATACCTTCAAACATTCCCAGAGCTCTGAAGATTTACCATCACACATTTTACAGCAGTAAAACCCAATGGAAATCTGCACACCTGTATCATTAATACAAACCTTTAAATACTGTGGTCTGTACACATCTTTGTAATCTGAGAATGATCATCATTCTCACATTTGTATGTGAGAGGAAATGAGGAAAAGATAGCGAGCCTAACTGCGTGACATTGGTAAGTTTAGCACTTTCCCATAAATATGTGCCTAAACCTCAAAACTAAAATGCTCCTTTGAAATTTGCTCTATCTCCAAAAAATGGACAGCCAAAGCTTACAATCATAATGTGGTGATATTCTTAGTGAGGTGTGCAAATAAGCAGTTGAAAAAGAAACAGAAGTTTCTTCATTTCCTCATTTTTAAGTTGTTTGTAGCAGCTGTAGTCTCAGCCATATGAGGGAGTTACACTTTAATACAAAGGAAATAGGTGTTTTTAGGACCATGTCATGAAAGCTATCAAAGTATTCTGGAAACAGGACATGTTTTATTTTTTTGTCATTTCTGAAGAGAAGGAATATGGTGAGTGTAGAACAGCTCTTTGAAAATCTTCTCAAAATCTCTTTGGGAGGTCTATTTAAATCTTAAATACTTGCAAGTCCTTTGTATCTGAGTCTGAAAGATGACATATCAGTCAGAACGAGAGTCTATCAGAAAAGTACACATAAACTGTGAATAGAACAGTGTACACAAAAATGTGTGCATAAGAAGTACAGCGACCTCATCTATGCTTTTAAATATGTGAAGGGTGAGTGTCAGGAGGATGGGGTCAGGCTCTTCTCAGTGAAGCCCAGTGACAAAACAGGGGGCAGTGGTTCTAAGCTGAAGCATAGGAGGTTCTGTGTGAATACAGAAGAAAGTTTTTCCCAGTTCAGGTGCCAGAGCACTGGCACAGACTGCCCAGAGAGGTTGTGGAGTCTCCTTCTATTGAGGTATTCAAAACCCGTCTGAACACACTTCTCTGTGACCTGGTCTAGGGAATCCTGCTGTGGCAGCGGGGTTGGACTAGATGATCTTTCGAGGTCCCTTCCAACTCCTAATATTCTGTGATTCTGTGATTCTGTGAAATGGTAATGCTAATTACCTAATTCTAAAAGCATTTGATGCTTTTAAAACAACATCCAAAAAAGTCAAACCCCAACAAGAATAAAATCTAAAAAGAAAAGTGTTATTTTGTATGAGAAAAAAAATGCAAATTTACTCTATTTTTTCCCTGTTACTCAGTCTTGGTATTAATAAAGTTATACATGTTAATTAGTCATAGTATGTATATACCTGACAACCTCAAGTGATGTGTTCCCCAGTTGCATCCATCACATATGCAGGATACAGTCACTCAAAGTAGGATACAGTAAATGCTAAAAGCATCAAACAGGCTTTGCAGCCTAGGACCTACATCAGTGGTTCACACATTCATATGCAGCCCAAAAGAAGCAGACTTTGTGAGCAGAGCTGAGCCTGGGACTCACGGTGGTTGTGAGGCAGGTCTGACACACTGGAATGCCCTGACCAGCAGACTCATGGTGCATGTGCTACATCAGCTCTCAGTGCTGTGCAATACAAGGGTGTTGAGGCACTGGAGAGTGGATGTCCCCTCCCTGGAAGTGTTCACGGCCAGATTGGATGGAGCTTTCAACAACCTAGTCTAGTGGAAGGTGTCTAAGGGTACGGGATTTGGAACTAGGTGATCCTTAAGGTCCTTTCCGACCACTGTCCTGTGTCCTGCTGAGACAGGAATATTGCAGCTTTAGGTATGCTCATGGATGATGAATAAGGTAGTGGATGTGGAATAAGGTAAAGAAAGTGCAAATCAAGGACCAAAGCAAATATATTTTTTATCTGTTAAATGATTTGCTAGGATATTCAGTTACAGTATTTGCAAAGATTTTACTAGGGAAAACAGCAGTATGCTCAGCCCTTATTAACTGATACAGATATTTAAACATGTTCTGGAAGGAAGCAATGAGAAGCCAATACTATATTTTATTCTGGGGTCCATAACATCTGGGGAATTTTATAAGGTCCCTCTGTTGCCCAGAATAACAGTCTTGGAATAGAAGAAGAATAAGAAGCATTTCACAGCTACTCTGTTAGTCACTGTGGGGCATTTGTGGAATTCGGTGAATTTAGTTCCTTGAAATCACTGCTGCCATGGTGCCCTGGGGTGACATCTGGCCTCCCTGGGCAGCCCCTCAGCTTGTGACACCTGTGCTAAATGTTGAGACTGGGATGGGTAGGCTGGACCTATAAGCATGCCTCCTCCCTTGCAGCTCAGAGAGGACAACTCAGGCAAAGGGTTCATTAAAGTCGACATGAAATAAAATTCTGGTAGACATTCAAAAACCATTTTCCCTGGTGGAGCTTCTACCCCCTATTGCTTCCATTGGTACTGTCACTGTGCTGTCCTTTAATGCTGTGATGGTATCAAGCAACCCAGATGTCTGGCCATGACAGACTAGACTGCTGTCTGGGGGGCTGTTCAGAGCTCCTGGTCATTGATTGCTTATTGGATATTGTGAGCATGGTACTTCTGTGTTTATAGAGAGAATAAGGATTACTCTTTAAGTAGACTATGCAGTGACAATTATGCACTTAGGTACTTCATGTGGGAGGCTACAGGAGAACATAGGTGGTTTTCAGACATTGCCAAGCAGGCATGAAAGACCTAAACCTTTGAGCAGTCCAGGGTTTGTAAGTGTCTTGAGTTCATCCTTATAGGACCTAAATAAATAAATAAATAAGCTTTTCTCACACTGAAGAAGGAAAAAAGCCATTCAAAGTGGCTGCCTGACTGTTGGGCATGATAGCACTCCAGTCACCACAGCAAAATACCTCATGGGTCCTGTTTCACTAGGATACCAATGCCGCAAATGTTAAATTCTTTATGAAGTCTGCTCCAGCAGATGGTGAGCATCACCATGATGAAGTTCTGCTGCTGATCCCATTGTAAGGCATTTCTGGAAATGCCAGAATGTTTTCAGAAAATGTTGGCTGAATTCCTCTCTTTAGAAATAGCTGCTGCTTATATTAAAAAGGTATATAATATCACCAGTGTACTTCTTGTTTTGCCTCTTCTCTGTCAACATAGTCACATTGTTCAGGGCCAATCTCTGATCTTAGGTTTGGAGAGTTATTTGCCACACAACAACCATGGGAAAAGAGAAGGAGAGAAATAAAAAAATATGAATCACCCACATTCTGCCTGAATTCAGATCTCAGATTTCCCACATCCTGGTATTTAATTTCTCACAGAGTTACCAGTGGTTGATCTCATGGCAGGATTAGGAGGAAGGAAAATGAGAGCTCCATTGAAACCAGACTTGAGTCTGGAAGGAAGGGACATGTGAGCTCTAGGACCTGGGAGATATCAGATTCAGGGCAGTGAATGGCTTCCATCCCCCCCACTTCCCTAATTCTCATGGTTATTTTGAGGCAAACTCTGGAAACTGAAATCAGAACAGCAAAGAGACAGTTACAGTATGTTAGGCAGCTCGCCCATCGCTTTAATAGTCTCCTGAGAACTGTATTATGTAGTGAGGCATTAACTGTAATTTATATTAGTATTTTTTATGTTTAGGAAGAGGAGAATAAATTAACATTGAGGTATAAATTGCAGTAAACCTGTCTCAGTCCTAAAAGAAAACATGCTTTGAATACACATTTCCACCAGGATACCTTTTCTGATTTGATTATAGATGTGTTCAACTGGAAAACTCCCATAAAAGGCTCTGTCATCAAAAGGACATAATCACTGTCTATAAAGTTGGACAGCCCAACTCACTTTGAATCAAACTATCTTGCTTGGAGAAAGAAAAAGCTTAGCCCTCTGATAGCACAGATTGTGGCGCAGATGGAGCTCGAAATGTTGGGTTGCTGCTCTGTGCTGAGGAAGACCATACTTTATTGTCCTTTCCACCAGATTGTGTGGAGATACTAAAGGAGTTGAAAAAATCTTTAAATGCATCACTCTAAATCCTTTAGGCGTTGAACATATTAAGAAGACAAGAAGAGTATGTCATTAAACCATAACTACCCTTTTTGGATTACCTGGTATTTGTAGATTTATTGGCAAGATGGCTTAAATTAGGGGTATATTTTTAGCCTGCAGCATTACATAATAAAATAGCTGCAGAATTCTTTGCAGTAAAAAAAAAAAAGTAGGGAATGGAGAGGGAGTTTATTAAAACCAACACAAACTTCTCTGATTTTGCGCTTTTGCCTGCACAAAGAGGTGCTCCATGGTTACACAATCAGTAAAGTTTGCAAGAAAAGCATTACCATTGCCCCATTTTGCTCAGGAGTTGTCGCCCTGCCTTTCACTGCAGACCTGCTGTTTAGTCTGAAACTGAAAATTAAACCCAGAACTTCAGCTCTCAAAGTTAAATACTCTGCTTTACTGGCAGCACAGAGCCTCACCAGTGCCTGTGTGGTAAGATCTGTGATTAAACTCTTTAGACGTTCTTAAAAGCATTTTACAAGTCTGTTAAGCTTTAGCGTTTTTTTTGTTGGTTGGTTTTCTTTTTGTTTTGGTTTGGTTTTAAATTTAGCTGAATTATACCACTCAGTCCCATATGAACTCTGCTGAACCTGATCAGAGAACCCACCTCTCTACCTTTCAGCAACGTGTTTGTCAATTGGGAGGGCTTTTCAGAGCACAACCTGAGGAAGGTAGAGCGCTGTACATTAAATTGTCTCATTCAGAAACTGAAAAAGAAAGGAAGACAAAAGCTGGGGGAGACTGAGGAAGAGCAAGGGCAGCAGAAGAGGAGACCTGAGGCCTCTGCTGGCATGCCGAGGGCTGCTCGGTCTCGGGGCTGGCGCTTGTAAACATGTCACCAGTGCTCTTCCACTGTGAAAGGCTCTTTTATGTTCCCTTCCCACAGCCCCTTTCCAGTGGGTACTCAGAGCCTGGCGGCTGCTGCTCAACCTTCCCGCATGGCTAGGCCCTAATGAGGTGTGTGCGGCTCTTGGCTGCAGGTTTTCAATCTCTTTCTTATTACTTCAAAGCTGTTGCTCCAAGGTTCAGACAAGTTTGATCACTTGACAAAATCTCTCAGCTGGGATTCAAAAGGGAAGATTCCTTATTTTGTCATTACAGATAGATAGCTGTTTCCAAACTGCAGTTGCCAGCAGCTCTGTGGATGGAGCCATAATACTTTAAGTGATAAAGGATTGGAGGTGAATTAACTTCTGGCAGTTGCTTCCTGTCTGTAACAAGCTTTAATTTTTAGGGGAGGGAGAGGGAAAAAGAATAGAAGTAAAACAGACCTTTCTTTATTCTTCTTTTCATGTTTAAAATAGGGGAGGGCAAAAGGTAAATGATGTGGGTTTGACCTCCATTTCAAAGACTGTTGTAATGTTCCTTTTCCTGCTTCATTCTGGGAGACTTTCACTGAGGTCCGTCCTCTGTCACTCAACATAAAATATGCACAGAAATCGGTGCTGTTTCAAGTACCACAGGGGCTCAGGAGGAAGGCAGGCTCCTCAGGTTTACCTGTGTGGGCTCCAGTATCCTTTTGGGCTTTGCCATCTCTGCTGCCACAAGAAAGAGCTAATGCAGTGACCCACAGCATTTCAGTGAACTGTACAAGCCTAATGATTTTCAAAGATTGGCATCCATCTTTTCTTGCTCTTAGATCTAATTACAGACATATATATTAGTAATTAGAGGCTATTTCTAGAGCTGCTACTTTGTTTACACTCCAGTCTGGATTTTGGCTCTGGAGTGTGGTGTACTGTGTGAATGCAGAGCAGTTTACCACTCTTCCAGTTGAAAGCCTCCACAGGAGGTTTGTAAGAGCAGTTTTTCAGAGTTGGGGTTAGTCCAGCTCAGTTGTATATGTTTCTAACAGCACCACTGCCTTCTTTTCTTTAATATTTTATTTCCTTCCCACCAGAACTGTTTACATCTTGTAGGGCTGAAATTCTCCAAGACAAAATATGTCTCTGTCAGTGTTAGCACAGCACCCGCGATTGCTTCAAGCACCATTTTCACTTTAGGTCTGTGCTTTGCAGAGTTTAAATAGTGTTTTCTGCACAATTCTTCGGGCTGGTACTGACATTTTGCTGGGGATACTCAGTCTTCTTTTAATCACATGGGGAACAGATTTTTTCAAAGTGTTTTGACCTGGTTAGGTCAAAATAGCACTTGCTATACACAGATGCCAAAATGTGTTTAAGAAATATGGTTTTGCATAATTTAGACAGCTGAGTCTCAATTTCAGAAATCTTCAGCACCACAGGCTTCAGCACTGAATGACCTGCTGCCTTGAGGAAACCTCATTGATGAGTTAATTTCAGGGCTGCTCTAAAGTCTGTGGCCAAGTTGGGCACCTGAGATTCCTTCAAGTCCCTCTGTATGAGATGTTGAGAGGCAGAGCCTAAGGGAGGTAATTTTAGGGTGTCTAAATGTCAGCTACCCTAATTTCTGTCTCTGGAAGTTCTTACTGTGGGCCCTCTTGAATTTAAAAATCCTGTGTTAGATAAGACCTTTCCCTAAAACTTAACCAAAGAGACTCATTATCACTCTATTCTCCTAATGGGAGACAAACCAGGAGAGAGAAAAATGCTTTTGAATCCCCCTTAATCTAACAGGAAGAAGAGTCTTGACTCTTTGTTTAAAGAAGTCTAGTCTAATGTGAATATGTATATCTTGTCCTTTACTGTCCTGGAGGGATCCTCCAGAGCACTGGCTTGGTGCCCTCTAGTTACTTGAACCTGTTGCTTAAGGACCAAAACTTGGCCAAGCCTTGCAGGACACTTCCTCCAGCAGAGGAAGAGGATCTATAGGAGTGGTTCCCGAATGTGCAAGGATGGTAACTGTCTGACTTCTACCACTGTTGCTGGCCTGGGACATGCTCACCAGCAGCTGAGTCCCAGTGCAGCCCCAGCAACTTCACTCTGGCTGTCCCAGCTATTTTACTTCCTCCAACAGCTGTGGATGTGGATTATCAAGTAATCCCCATAAGCTGCCTTTTTGCTAGTCAAGCAGTATTGTTCCAGCAGTGAAAGGAGAAGATACCTTGAATTCACTTACTAACTACGCAGCTCAAAAGCCACAGACTGCTCACCTGCAGAACAGCATCAGTGTTTTACTTGATTCCCTTTCCATCCCTTACAGAATATTTTATTATTTATATAAAAGTGGAGTGACCAAAACAGAAGAAAGGTGCATCCTCCCTACACAGCAGCTTGGTGGGTAGCTTTCTTCTTAGAACACAGTTCGAAGTATCTGCTTCAAATCAGAGAGCATGGGGATTTCAAAATGAGCCCCCATGTGAGTTTCCAAGCCAATGCTGTTGTGTACATGCACACTCAAAGATAATTCTTATTCTTATGGTCTGTTGTGCATTGCCTTCCTGAGAGTGGGAACTTTTGGGGACATCTCCAAGTTAAAATGATCTTGAGATCAACCCTTAGGCTGATCAGGACTAGAGGGAATGGGCTTAAGCTGTGCCAGGGTAGGTTTAGATTAGATATTAGGAAGAATTTCTTTACTGAAGGAGTGGTAAGATATTGGAATAGGCTGCCCAGGGAGGTGGTGGGGTCACCATCCCTGGAGGTTTTTAAGAAGAGGATAGATGTGTTTCTTCAGGGGATGATTTAGGGATAAGAGTAGTGTAGGGCTATTGATTGGACTAGATGATCTTGAGGGTCCTTTCCAAATGTAATGATTCTGTGATTCTGTGATCCCAGGAGTACTAGGCAGCTCAGAACACACCCACCAGCATGCACTTGGGCATTGAGAAAGTTAAGTGGCAGCTCAGCAAAGCTACTTCCTGATATTCAAATGGTGGACTCAAGCTATGACCAAGTCTGTAGTATTTTGAAGGCCAACATTGTTATGTGACTAGGTGGGCCATTAGAGGCTAAGTCCATAGGAACTTACACATTCAAAGCAAGAATGTTGGTTTCCAGTCCTCAGTCCAAAACTGCCCCATCAGCTGTCATCTCTCGTATTTGTCTCTCTGATCTTTAACATCATTTCAGTACCAAGAGTTTTGCCTTCCTGGGGGACATGCCTGCTCACTACCGCCATACCGTCCTATGCCTTAGTCAATGACTACAGGAACAGTGCTGGGAGAGGGCAGGAGTTCCCAGAACTGCTCTGTAGGCAGAGTTTTTAACTGTGCTTTTAGCCATCAGTCTAAGGAAGCTGGGCTCCTTCTCACATGCTAAAAATGACAGCGCACAGAAATTGCTTGCTTGTGGGCTGGTTGACTTCTGTGTATTCAGATATGGAGTTTCTGTATTGAAATAGTTTCCTTAGGTGCCCTTCTTAAAAACATGCTTAAAAATATCCATCAGTAAGAAAAGTTATATGGCCTTTCTGCATATGGTCATGGTGATCTCTTCTGCCCTAATAAATCCTTTTATTGTGATGTGTGAAGTAAATACCAGCAACAATACAAGATCTGTGTCGAGCTTTTGGAATTAAACTTTGCCTTATTGCTGAGTGACAGCTGTAACTGAGCTCGCCAGAGCACATTACAGAGAGTGAAATAGCTCAAAGCAGCAGATCTCGCCCTAGGCTTCACAAAGTGCAAACCTACTCCGAGTGTCTGTTAGTGCTGTAACAATTTACAAAGCAGTTTGGTGCACTGGCTGCGGAGCAGTGAGGGTGACACTGTGTCTCAGCTGGGCACAGCCTGAGCCCCTGCGTCTGCAATAGGAGCCACTGGTATCAGGGAATAAAATAAAAATATTAGCTTGCATGCTGGGGGATTTCAGACAAATTAACAGCAGACAATGGTCCACAGTTTGAAAGTTGCTCTTGTCAGCAGTTCTTTTTGACATATCTATTCAAGCATACCCTCTCAGGCTTAGAAAGCAGCCAGCTTTCTATCTGTGCCAATATCTAATACTTTATTATAAAATAAAAGCTCTGACAAATTCAGAGGCTCCATATGTAGCATTACTGTGATCCTGCAGTTCATCTCACAAAATTGTTTCTAGTTTTTTAAATCTCCTGTTCATAAATGAGCAGAGGGTGAAAAAAATGAATTGCCACCTGAATTATCAGTGAGTTTCTTAAGACAATTAAGCTTGAAGGAGCCACAAGGGAGTTTTGCACCAGGGTATTAGAACAGAGCAACAGTTTTGAAAAAATGCCAAACAGTTGCTCTTCTGCAGGTGGGGGGAATACTCCTTTCAAACACCAACAGTTGTCTCATCATTGGGTTTTGCTGTGACCAGTTTGTGGGGGTACACCAGAAAAACAAATGCGGAGGACATACAGAGATCAAACTAAGCCTGTCTGTTCTTGAGGATGCCAGGGTACTACTGGCTGCTTGTACTGCCAGAAAAATCATCTGCACCAACTGAATGTGGATCACCAAATGGAGGTCTTCGACAGCAGGTAGAGCTACATTTCACCCTCATAGGATGTCATGGGAAAGAAGTCTCATTCTGCATCCTGCTCATAGATCCACAGCCTAGGGAAGTGCTGTAGGTTTCTGCCAAAAAGGTGGGCTCTTGCCTGAGGAGGGCCTAAGAGCCCTAAGGAGTGGCAATGAACGGGGTGGGCAAACAGGATGTGACATGTCAGTCAGGATGTGGTACAGTCATTCATGTGGGTAGGGCCACTTACTACACAGACCTCCTAAGGATTGAAAGAGGTGCCCAAACCCTCACCTGCAGAGAACTCCAGAATCTGGAAGTCCCCCTAGGGCCTGTGTGCAGAGGGGTGTGTCACGGTTGCAAGTGTGCCCAGCTGGCTAAGGTTTTTAAGGAGGTTGCTGTGTTGCATGAGAAGCTCACCAGGCAGCATAGTATCAGGAATCTGAGCGGGAGATTGATGCATGGTGTTATGCATTGACACAGGCTGAGCAACAGCCTCTCCTTAAGTCCTTGTAAGGGGATTTGCAAGACAAGGGTCACCGAACTTTTGTCTCTGCTCAGAGCAGAAGGAAAAATCTCCCCCACAGTACAGGCGTGCCTCTACACAGCAAATATGCTCTGGGGCTGGAAGAAGACTGCATAGTGAATAGTCAAAACCAGGAAGAGGACAGTTGTGCAAAGAGGTGAAGACTGGAGACAGTCTAGGCTGTAGTGACTACGCCCTGGTTCAGTTTGTGATCTTGAGGAATATGAGCCTGACAAAGAGTGAAGTCAGGACCCTGAACTTCAGAAGAGCGATCTTCCACCACTTTAAAGAATTTATGGAAAAGATCCCCTGAGAAACTCACCTTAGGGACAAGGGAACCAGTCAGGGCTGGCAGCTCTTTAAGGACACTTTTTTCCGGAGCACAAGAGCTCTCCATCCCCATTTGTAACAAATCAAGCAGGGCAGGCAGGAAACTGGCATGGCTGAACAAGGACTTGCTTCTCAAAACTGAGCTCTAAGAAGGAAATACACAGCCAGTTGAAGAAGGTATATGTGGCCTGGGGAGAGTACAGGGATATGGCTCAGATGTGTAGGGATGAGATCAGGAAAGCCAATGCTCAGATGGAACAGAACTTGGTAAGGGATGTGAAGAATAATGAGGGATTCTGTAAGTACATTAGTTAGAATAGAAAGGCCAAGGAGAAAGGCAGGCCAAGAGTGTCCCCTTTCTGATACACAAGAGTGAAGAACCGGTGACAACAGATGTGGAGAAGGCTGAGGTAATTAATGAGTTCTTTGCCTCAGTCTTCATTGGCAGTCGGATTTCCTGCACTTCTCAGGTCCCAGAACCTTTAGATAAGGATTGGGGCACTTAGAACAATTAAGGGTGAAAATAGCTCAAGGTACTGGCTTGCAGTTTGTCGTACAGTATCATGCTATGACCTGTATCAACTCAGGATAAATGTACCCATGCATGGGACAACCAAGGACAGGACGTGCCAAGGAAAACTGCTTCTACAGCACGACCCAGTGTCAGTCAGACCCTGAGGATACATGTATGAGGGCCACATGGATGGATGGGGAGCCACCTGGGGTATTTTCTTAACAGCAGGGAGTAAAGCCTGAGCTATGTATGTGAGTATTTATCCTGCCTTTCAGGTGCTTGTCCTGTGCACTCTGAGCACTGTGTATCAGTGGCTTCCTTGTTAGCTGGACCTGACCTAGTTTGAGTTTTTCTCAGGTTTCTCTTTGCAGTCTGCTAGCCCAGCCTTTCACTAGCTTCCTGCAGCAGAAAACAAATAACCAGGGGAGTAGCTGTTCAAGGCAAAACTAGGTCGATGAACATTTACGCTCAATTAACACATGTCACCATTCTGTCTCCACAACTACAGTGAATGCACCTAAAAAGTGAGAGCAACCTGAATTAAGGCTGCCATGTAACCTAAAGCCTTTGCTTCTTGGTTGAGCACTTCCTGTGGTGGTGTTGCTGAATTTATGTTCTTCATGGCTATCATGCTGCTACTGACTGACTTGTGTTTCTCATGCAGTTTGTCGTACAGTATCATGCTATGTAGCAACTCAGGATAAATGCACCCATGCATGGGGCTCCAATGACTATGGTTTCCTTCCTGATTTTTGCTCTTCAACTTTATCAGAAGCATGTTTGGACTTAAAAGTATTTAACTCCAGTGTCAATTCCTCCTTCAACTTTTGACTCAGGGACTGATCCTGTGATACATGGCTATGCCATCAACCTTGTGGGGTCTGTGAGGGCTTGTAAGTACCCAGAGGGTGCTAAGTGATGGTAAAGCATCATTCCCTTGAGGTGCCTAGTGCCTGGATGTGCCAAGCAATACATGTCAGTAAGTCTCCGGCTGAAGTGACTCAATGCAGAGCCAGTTTACAATTTCTAAGGGGTGCACAGTTCAAAATGCCTGCCCCCTCCATCTTTTGGGGAGACGTGTGTGTGCATATGGGTGCTGTAGAGGGAAAGGGTGGGTTAAGGATCACAGCTGCACAATCTTACGATATTTGCAACCAGTTTTTCACAAGTGTGAGAAATCCCTTTCTGTTCATGTCTTATACATCTTCATTTTCTCTTTCAGAACTGTTAACTCACTTCTTCCTTTAGGTCTCTCCATGATTATATGTCTGATTTGTATTATCCCTTTGTTTGAATTAAGCACTTCAGAGCAGCAATCGTGTCTCCATCTGTGTCTTGACAAGGGACTTACGTGATAGGTTGGCTTAAAACTACTCGTCTGTGACTGAGCTATCTCAGGCTTTTTCAAGGAATGAACTTAATGAAGTTTTTCTTTTTGCTGCACAACAATCTGATCCCTTTGCCAGTTTTTCTTCATGAAACAAAGTCTTTCCCAAAACCACTTTAAATTTGAAGTCTGCTAGTCTCAAATATTTTTTAATAATTAGTTTATTATTTAAATTTTAGTATTTACATATTTTGGGGTAGCTCAGTTTTTCATTTCTCCTCCTTCCAGGTTCTACAGGTACACACATTTGCATGTACATATGTGGATGAGAGAAACTCATCCTTCCTTACATGAATATATGTATATACATGAAGGAAGAGCCTCAGTAATTTTCTGGGTCACTGCAGCATGGGCTAAAAGGAAAAAAAAAATTGGGAGATTCACAGTAAAAATCACTTGTGTGGGCAACTCTTTAACTGAAAGTAGCTCTCTATGGCCACCCTGATTGGGCTTCACATACTTTGCGTCTCCCTCATACTTATTATGCTGTGATCAGACGTCCAGCTTCATGGAAAATAAGTCCATGAGGTTTCAGTAGTCTCCTGACAAGCCAAGCATAAAACAAAGGGAGCTGCTGCTCCTCACCCACACGTGTGCTGCTGTCGTCTGGGAAACGATGAGAGGCTCAGGGCTGACCGCAGTGCTGTAAGGAATTAAGCACATGATCATCATCATCAAACACCAAAACATGTCTACCTGTAATATGTTAAGAGCACAGAACCCACAGTCACAATTTTTAACTGAAATACTTGGCTTAAAGGCAATGCCAGTGTTTGCCACAATCATCCCAAGTTCTGAATTGCCAAGACTCAAACCAACATATTTTGCACTGTCTCTCTACATGCAGCCCACACCAGCCCGTGGCTAGGTGTCTCTAGATACCATTTTTCTTCTCGAATGTTGTAAAAATGTTGTAACAGTCCCAATCCCATTCTGTGGGGGAGATAAGCAGGGAAAATGCATTATGTGCTAATGGGATTTGATGGAGTGTGAGCCTAGGTCCCCCAGTACCACCAGGGACAGAGTAAAATTCACTTAATCATTCCGTGAGTTGGAGATCATTTTTGTAGCACCACTGTGAATATAACTCTGCTACAAGTAGACACGAGTTGTTGTGAGGAAGAACTTGTTCATCTGCATGATAGACTAGTCTTCTGTATTTTAAATATTAATTGAAAATTCAAGGTCAGAGGGCAGCTGACACTTGACTTTGCTCTCTTTCCTCTGTCCACGGCTTTGATCATGCTACATCTTTCTTTGTGCCTGGTGCTCAGAAGAGTACCCCAGGGTCATGGCCTGTTTCCTAGTCAAGAGGTATAAACCTGCTGGCTTAAATATCTGAGGCCCAAGCTTTAGCAGGGGGTGTGGGTATGATGGGAGAGGGGGAAGTGTTTGCTTCATGCTTTTCACATTTCCCACATAACCCAAAGCAGACTAAACAAAACCAGTGTGAAATCTCATGGCCTGATGCTGCTATGGTTTTATTTTTTAAGCTGTCATCCATTCATTTATACTTATGTTTATTCCCTGGATTTACAGCTTTTTTTCAGCCTTTTCTTTGGGGGAGTGGGGGAGTGTGCGAGGGGAGGTTGAAACCTTTTGAAAGGGGATTGCAGCAAGCAGTCGCTGATGATTAAAGCCCAATGTTTTTCCTTGATGCTGCTCCTCCACAGCAATGTCACACATGGTAGCATTTAGGAGCCCTTCACAGCTGAGGTGTTTCAAACACTAATGAATGGAAGTTTGGCCATATAACGCAGGCAAGCTTTGAGGCATGCTTTGCTGAATGGTGCACTGTAGTGGCCTGGGAAAGGAAGAGAGTTATAAATTGTGTCAGTTAGCCACCCAGACAAAATGAAGCCATGTGGAAAATCAAATCTATTAAAGTATGAAGACTGTTATAAGCTGTTTTAAGCTGGTCATTCTTAAAAGGTCTCCAATGGCTGAGAGGGTAAATTCCTTCTCTTCCTAGATCTTTTTCACATGCTGTCTTAGGTGATGATGTGTAGTGTTTGATAAAAAACAACTTTTCACTGGCAGCCCTTTTTATCAGAAAAGTTTATTGCCCTCCATTTACCACCCGTGTCCTGGAAGGTGCTGTGCATTTGTTAAATAAGCAGTGCAAGAGCATCACATTTGGTCAGGCCTGCTGAAGGCAAACATGAAGGCAGCATTAGGGCAGAAGAGGACAGCCGGTGAGGAGGAGAAGTCTTCCTAAGGCACCCACTTAGTATTGAAGCTCAAAATGCTTTCAGGTTTCTAGCTGCCCATTTCTACTGGCTGTAAGAGGCCCATGACAGAGTATGGCACGCATGACTTTTTTCTTGGTGCCCCATGGGGTCAGAGGAAAGCCTGGCAAGGCAAAGAGGGGGTGCTGGAGAGCAGAGGACCTTCCCGTCTACCTCAGGGTAGCTTCTTGAGATGTCACAGCAGCTATACAAGGCACTTTGGTAGCTCAGGAGGTAATTGGCAGCTGTGTGAGAGAAGAGTGAAATGGCAGCCTAAGAGACACGGTCACCACAGTATTTATTTTTTCTGTTTGTGTATTCTAGGAAGAGACTGAAGAAACGTCCTCACAAGAGTCTGCAGAGGAGGACTAGGAGACAGCACCATGCAATTTCTACCTCATCAGCAGTTGGGTCTTTTGAAGGGAGAAGACACTGCCTTGACCACTTATTTTCTATTGCCATGATCTTTCCACTTTTGCCTGGGGGGGGGCGGGAAATCACATAACCTTAAAAAGGATTTGACTAATCATCTTCTTTGTTATCCCTTCACAGTCCCAGGTTTAGTGAAAAACTGCTGTAACACAAAGGGGACACAGATTAATGATGCAACTTTTAATTACTGTTTTCTTTTTTCTCATCCTACTAATAGTTTGTTTGAGCTGCTAAGTAAGGGTGAATGGGTAAAGAAGAGCTCCGAATCAGGTTTATGTCATTCACTGCACTGCATAGAAACAAGAAATTTGTAACATAGTCATTATAATGGGCATTGAAATAGGAAAGGCTGGGTGTGTAACACTAGAGCCTTGCAACACTTCAGTAACCCACTCCCTTCTTAGTGAACTCCCTGTTTTAGAACACCAAAGATAAGGGATAGATACTACTCTCNTGTACTTTTTTTTTTTTTTTTTTTTCAAAGACTGTTCTTTCAGGAAAAAAATGAAAGCTGATCTTTCACTTTATTCAGCTGGTAATCAGAAGAAAGAAATCAACATGAAAAAGGTACTTTCATTTTGCAAAAGGGAAGAAAGACAAAGATACGTTGTATAGTTATAAATACAAACATATCAGCAGAAGTAGCAGTAAAAAAAAAAAAAAGAACAGCCCTCATCTGCTGGACGATAGGAGGCCAGACAGAGTCAGCTTTCTATAGAGCCAAGTGTTTTCTATGGAAACAAAGATGACTGACACCAAACACTCATGCCATTATTGACTAAAGTCTTTTTCAAGAAAAGTGTTTTAAACCATACAGAAGGGTACCTCAAAATTAATCATTAACTTACCTGATCAGAATTAATCCAGATGTTTTGCTTTGTTTCAGCCAATTCAACTCACCCTGTACCAGTGTTTCAAAATAATTTAATCTCTCCTTATTATTCATTAGTCATGATGTAAGAACCAATACCATGTACCTCAGCTAATTACTTTAAGCAATGTATTTTGACATAGGATGGTTCACTGAGCACCTCTGTGCCAGTGGCATTTCTCCATCTTTTCATTCAGAGCAGCACTTTTAGCACCAGATGCAATATTACCCCACTATTCAATACTACCTCTGATTTTTACAAGTAACTCAACAGACTGATAAACACATGCTGCTATACACATTCAATGCAGGAAATTTTTACTGGGTAGGTAATCACGAGTATCTGCATTTCCCTTTATTTCTACATCAACATTTAATTGCAGTTAAGGAAGCAATAACTTTATTGTGTTTCAGCATGACTATTTTCCTTTCTTTTGGTTTGTTTTTGGTTTTGTTGTGTTTTAATGTACTTACCCTATTCTCTGCTAAATTTCTGTGTAATGTACTGTTAACTTGAATATATTTTTGTACTGAATTGCTGATAGGTTTGTGAGGAAAATTTTCTTCAATGACACTACATGACATAGAAAAAAATTTAGGTGTGATGTTTAAATATTACTGTCCAAGTTTGTACCTCAAATGGATTGTTTAAAGAAATAGACTAATTGATTGACAAAGACCTACCTCCAGACTTTAAATGGAATGAACTTGTTAGTTTCAGCATTAGTTTTGAGACATTTGAAACAGTTAGGACTGCAACTAATCCCTAATTCAAAACTATTTTTGTAAAATAACTTGTGGAAAGTGAACACATTTTAAATTACTTTCGTATTAAAAAAGAAAAAAATGAACAAAAAAAAACCTTCAAAGAAACTTGAAGCTTTGTAGGTGGGAAGCAACACAACAAGCTCAGCTTTTGCATAATGCAATCACAAATATGTGTTTCTAAAAAAAAAATTAGTAGATTGTAAGAAAATGCTTGACAAGTATTTTCATGTGTGTTACACAAATGTGATTTTGTAATATGTCTCAGCCAGATTTATTTTAAATGCTTCTTGTGTAGAGGTTTTTTATTCTTCCCTCTCTCACTGTTGTTGTTCTTTCTCTCTCTCCCTCTCTCTCTCTCCCTCTTTCTCTCTCTCTGTCCCTTCTCCTGTTTTGCTTTCTCTATTTCTGTCTCCTTTCTTTCTCTCTTTCCTAGTCAGTACTTTGTACCATTGTATTAATTACTGGGCCAGGGGTAGTTTCTCAGGAAGGCGTCTGTTCGTGTGGCTTTACTACCAAGCCAAATGCAGTTAAGGATAACTACTTACTGGCTTCTTCCAAGAGGCAGTGTCAAGAAATGCAGACCTCCTCAAAAGCCCACAGAGGGTTCAGTGATGGAAATCGCTGAGAAAGAGCTGATCAGAGTATTACAACTAGATATGTTAATATTAAATGAACAAGAAATAATCCTAGCTATGCAGTAGCTCTAACAGGCCAAATCCAGTGTCACTTAAAGGCAGTAGAAGGAATTCTACTGACTTCAGAGGGATCAAGCCTTAGCAAGTTCTATTTGGGGGTTGGGGGTTTTTTTGTGGTTTGGTTTTTTGTGGTTCTTTTTTTTTTAAACCACAGTATTCAGTGGATGACTCAGAAATAATTGCTCTGTGTGTATCACACTTCAACCTCCGAGAGACCACTCTGATGAACTGAATCTTTTATTTTCTATGTATTGTAGTACAATCAAAACACATTACTACCTCTTAGGGCCTACTATACCTCATTTTTTCAGACTGAAAAATTGCATGTGGCCATTGAGTCAGTGAGAACATCATAAAATTTTTTATATATATAGTTTATTTTTGTGGGAGATAAATTTTATACGACTGTTCTTTGCTGTCATTGGTCACTGCTAACTAAGACTGGACATTTAACTCTTCTACCATTTCTGCAAGAGAGATGTGTTTGCAGGAAAAAAAAAAGCTTCAAGATGTTTAGCTACAGTTTACTTTTTCTTTTGAGTGTCTTCTAACTTTCTGCTTTGTTCTTCATGTAGAGTTGCTGTCTATGATTGTACTTCAAATCGCTTGCTTGTTGAAAATGTTCCTTTAATGGATTATCACAGTCTGTTCAGCACAATAAACATAATAGCCTCTGTGATCCCCATGTTGTTTGATTCCTAGACTTTTGTCACAGTTCCATAAAATGGGTAATAAAGTTTGGTCACAGTGACCAAATTTGTAAAAGCTTTGCATGCAAGTAGTCTTTTTTTTTTTTGTCCCAAGACTGTAGGCATGTGCCTGAGGAGTATGTTTGCTCTTAGAGGACTCAAGGGTGGGCACTCGGCAGAGGGGCGCTTCTTATGAGGCTCCCTTAAAGGTGAGGCACCTATTCCTGGCCTGGGACTCGCTGTGCCAAGCTAAAGACTAAGCCATTCACTTGGAGAGCAGTGATCCTACCCACTAGATGGGAAGCACCATAGTATGGGCCAGGCTGAAATGGAGCATGTTGCCTAGCCTTAAACTGCATTAAAACTTAGACCTCCTCAAGACTGTCACAGGCAAGTGAGCAGGGTCCTTCTGGCTTCTTTTTATTTGTCCTTACATGGTCCCCTGGCTTGTTACAGTAAGATTTAAAGATGTGATGCATGTCCATTGATTCATGCCTTTCTCACCTAAGGTGATTGTTCAGATATTTGTTCTTTAGTGGTTAGGTTTACACATTCATTGTCTTCACTCATTTGCAGCCTCTCCACCTAATCTCTTGTGGCCTAGTAACCTCTGCTTTCCCAAAGGCTTCATGGTGTGTTTCCTTTGGATTCTGTTATTTGTAAAATAAATAAAATACAGTCACCAAAAAAAAGCATGAAGTTTCTAACACCCCTTCAGTCCTGAGTCAGAGATGTGAGTAATTTCATTAATCACACTATGTATCCTCCTTTCCTTTCTCACGCTGATCAGTTATATTGAAGGATCATTCTGACTGTTTAGTCTTCTGGTGGTCTTCTTCCCTGTGGTTGCCATCATTCAGCTCTTCCTGTTATTTTATCTGATACGATGCTCCAGCTGTAACCCACCCACCTGACGGATCAGCCAAGTGACTGAACTTCTGCTACCCTGTGCTTGACTCCCCTCTACTTCTTATTAGTCATTCCTCCAGCTTGCTTCACTCCCACTTTCCTTCTCGGGGCATCTTCTAATAAAATTCTTCATGCTTTATGCTACAGTGGAACTATTTGTGTGCATAAAACTAACCAGTTTCTGCAGGTTCAAGGCCTGTGTTTGTCTAACAACCAAGAGTGTCTGTGGCAAGGGTCATACTAAGTTTCTGCTTTTGCTTTCCACTCCCATCGTATCACATCCACACAAAAACGAGGCATTACTGAAAGCTGGTGCTGACAGTGCCTTGCACAACAGTTTAATTGTCAAGCTTTTTTTAAAACCAAACCATCTGGTCTGGTCATTATTAGAGATAGGATCTAGTGCAATGGCAACAGCGTGTTCCTCGGATCACAAGAGAGGAGTCAGATTTGTCACACTTCAAACCTCACCTGAAGCTTGAATTAAACAGTTTCTCACCTTGGCTTCTCTGCATATGTGGATACAGAATTTCCATCTCTCAATTAATCTTTTTTTATTCTCTCACCATCTTCCTGATCAGATTAATTTTTAAATGTACAGAAGTACTTTGGCATATAGTACAAATAAAGATCCAATTGCTAAATGCTTTGTTGTTTCAAAAGTAGTGCCAGTTGAAGCTTTATTGCACCTACTTGCTCAGTCAAATGAATGTCTGCCACTGTGTGTTATATGCATTGTCTAAAAAATACAGATATTTTTTGCTGTCTGAGCATTTCATCACCAGCACAGTCGGTGTGGATTAATTCTCTGTTCCTGCCTGGCTCCTGGAACCACGGGCAATGTGCCATGCTAGGAGACACTAATGAAAGAGAAACCTTAGTCTCTTGCTACCCCACCACACTCAGAGGTGCAGAAGGAGTGAAGCCACCCCATGCATGCACTCCACCTTGCTCCAGGACATCTCAGGCATGCAGGTCCCGCTTTAACTGAGCTGCTCCAACTGTCCTCACAACCCTCAGTTGGTGTGATGAGCCCTGCTGTTGCTCTTACCCTCCAGGCTAATGCACCTCCATATGATAACAAGGTTTAATGTTTGGGGTTTTTTGATTCCCACCTGTTATTTCCCTTTGCCACCCAAACAACCTTTTGATCTATTGGATTTTTTTTTTCCATTTCTTTTCTTCCTACCTGCAGTTTAATGCTTCCCCCCCTTTATCACTCCAAAATTGCAGTGTGTTTGTTGCAGTATTCAAGAAAAAGAGCATCTTCTTGTAATTAACATCCTCTGAAGATATACAAATGTAATTATGATCAGCCTGAAGATAACAATCCAGTGTGGTAGCAGTTTAAGTGGGAAGCAATTTGCCTGTTTACACTCTAAAAGGCTACAGGTTGTTGTGCTCCAAGCGGATAGCACAGGATTATCATCCTCTTTTATCTGCTAGCAAAAGGAGAAGTTGAAACATTAGATGATGACACAGGTCTTCAACAATGCTTCCCTACTAGGATGGGGCAAATTAAGCACAGCTGAAAACATCAGTATTGTCATACAAAGGAGGAGCTTTACATTGTTAATAATGGCTAGGGTAAAACTAAAGCAGGAATCCAAACCTATGCTACATTAAGCCATGCTATTAAAGTAATCAGTGAAAGAAAATAACAAATAAAAGCTGTGTGGATCTGAAAAATCAATGGCAGGCAGAAACATTAATTACCCAGAGACGAAATTTAGCAAAGGCAGAAGTCCCATCTAAAAACAAGATTACATTACATTACAGATGAATGTTGGCTACACTATATTATGAGGGACCACCAAAGATTATGATTTTAATTGTAGGTGGTTTAATTCAGAAAATCTATTAAATATATATAGTCCCTTAAGGCCTTTTATTCTTAGTTCATTGAGTAGGCAGAAAAACAAGCACATTTTTATTGCATTGGAACACATTTGCCATAAACTATAGTTTTAGCAATATCACATAATAAAACCTAAAATTTAAATCAACATTTGAAAACAAAGCAGCTCAGCAGCTTCACAGGAGTTACTTTAGTCCTCCATAACTGCAGAGTATTGTCTTTAAAGATACATCATAATCTAAGATAGGACTTTTATGAAGCCTGACATGCTATGAAGGTGTTTACAATGAATTGCCACTCTTAGACTGCAGCTGCACTTGGGGCCAAGACAAATTAATCTTTGTCTAAGGTGCTATTGTAAGACTATAAGTTTTGTAGTGTGCTGTTTGGGATGGTTTAGGTTTGGCCTTAATATCCCAACAAACACACAGTAACTTCGATGAGATCCAAGACCCGGGGAATGTCATCCACTGACATCTCTCTTCCTGTGATTTAGACTTTTGGTGTCTCTAAAGCAGGAAAAAAGCAGGGCCACATATGGCTATTCTTTGGTCATTAGCAATGCTCTTGAGATGCACCTCACTGTTCAGTTGTAGTCCCCATAGGTCTCGAGGTACCATCATGATCGATCAACAAGTCATCTTCTTTGAAGGGACAAAAGGTTCTTGCTCTAAGTAACACCATGTAAGGCAAAGCACAATAACTTGTGTTTGAGGAGGTTGTAACAAAAAAAACCACTCTCACCTTTGCAAAGGGTTTACAATCAGGAGATACATCTCTGTTTGTCTTTGGCTGTGTGAAACTATACAGCAGGACTATAACTGTGACTGTATCTTTTAAGTACTTTTAACAAGTATATATATTTTAGATTTTCAAAGGCTTCTGGTGATTCTCTATCACATGTGCCTTTGGCACACTCAGCAAAGTGTTATATTGTATTTAAAACAACAACACAGCAATGACACAGCACAGGGTAGGAGATGAAAATGAATGTCAGAAGCTTTGTATTATCCAGACCAATAAGGGCATTTGTGTCATAAATAAGTTTCAATGCATCATTATTCACAGTTTTATGGGGACAAAAGTTACAGTTTCTAATTAAAATCCTTAGAATTAAATTGCTTCGTCACAATTATCTGTTCTGGGAATGGAAGCCAGCTTCCTTCTGTCAGAATTTAACACAGAACACCTTGGGTTGGTTATATATGTATGTTACAGGAAAATTGTCCCCATCCTTCTTAACCAATCCACACAATTAAATGGTATAGTCCATGATTTCAATAAGAAATAGGCTTGAGAAAGGAAAAAAGGAAGTTCTCATTTCCTATGGAACACAGGAAGCATTCATAATCTTTGGTCTATCTCCTTTCCCTGAACAACTTAAAGGCTGTTTCCATTCTTTTCAATTAGCCTTGACCTGGAAAGGATGACCTTTACTATTGCCTTTTTCTCATGAAGTCTTGACTTAGATCAACTTGTGGTGCACTAATTTACCTTTGTCCTTTTCTTAACTCTCCATTATGGGGAGTCTCTAGGTCTTAAATACACTCCTAGGACATGCAGCCCTCAAAGTAACTGATACAATGACTTCCCTGGTAACACCAAAATCTGCAAAATCATGAGGCTAAACAGGCACAGATGGGAGTGTACGCAGCTTACAGAAGCAGGGAACAAAGCAGTGCTGGGGACTTGGGTGAAATCTTACTGGAGTTGCTTATGGGAATGAGTGTTAGCAATAATTAATCTTATAGAAGTGAAGACCAGCTGAAGTTGCAACCTCTGTTGTGTACACAGAAAATAGTAAAAAACATTTTATTGTTATTACAGTAAATTATAGGGTGGGAAAAAAGCAAGAGGAAAACAGAAGCAGAGAAAGGATTAACAGGGATGCAAATAGCACTGAGAGCATGGCATACTACAAAGACTAAAGCTGTGAGCAAAGGAACTGCTCCTTGGTCCATTCCTACTCTTCTCAGGAGAACAGATCCAGCATGTTCCTCACAGAGAAGCAGCCTCAGGTCAAGAAACACCTGACTCAATTTGTCTTTCTAAATAAAACTACATCCAGGGCCCTGAATCTTAGCTAATTGCTTGGCTGGGAGATAGGAAGGTGTTCAAAACCATTCACACACTTGCATACAGAGAAGACATCCTAGAGTGTATCAGCAGGTTGTGCCTGCTGCCCCTACTCACACCAGCTGTTTGACCTGGAAGGCTGCTGATACTGTGCTATTTACAGACTTTGCTTCTCTTCTGCTCAAATACTTTATGGAAATTCAGAGGCTAACACACAGCTTCTAATAAAATTAACATTCTGCTATTTGCTTAAGCATAGCTATGAGTTACTTTAGAAAATCAAAAATGAGGAAACAGATGAACTATTCAGAAGTAACTGGTCCCTGACTGCTCCACACTACCACAGCTAATACACCAACTCCATCACACACTATGATACAGTCACTTTGCAATACCATTACTGGTAAGATCAGGGTTTCTTCTGAAGCTTCTTTGAAAGCTCATCAAGCATGGTACAGTCTAGAGGCCTCAATCTATATGATGCTGATTGCCCTACCTCTGGGACCTGAAGGACTTAGCACTTTGCAGGATCTGGCCTGAAATTTGGCCTCACTAAGTTTGCTGAATTGTATATAGAGCATTAAATTTCTTTATATGTGGTTTCCCTTTCACCCATTGTGGTGAGTTTCAGTAGAACTATCCAGTGTAGACTAAGCAGAGAAAATCCAATCTTCATCTAAGAAGCTTCCAAAATATTTCTTATTTTTGTAAGTTCAATGCACCTGCACCAGCCCCGCAGTTTTGCGATGGATGATTGAGTTGTGCAGATACGATTTTACAAAGCAAGGAAGATGATGCACAGAGATGTAAGGCTACAGGCATCTTGGATGTGTGTCTTTCTGTTTCCCAGTGACAAAAGTCCAAAGGCTTCCCTGCTCTGAGGGAACTGAATACCTCAGTGACTAGAGTAGCCACACTGTGTTTTCAATTGAGGCAAACACCCACAAGCTAAGGAGGTCTGACCCCAGTAAGCAGTATGATAGTAGTAAATGAAAAAGTAAACTTAAATGTTTGGTGTTGATGAAAAGTGAGTGGGGATTTTTCCAGATAAAGGTCAAAAGAGTACCCAAATAAAACAAGTTTTCTGTATTTAAGAGGGTATCTGTGTCACCAAGCTTTAGTCATATAGAAGTTAGATGTCTCATCTAAGGTTTTCATCAGCCAGAATGCAATTCACTTCTTCCTAAAATATGGGTTTAAGCTGGGTGGGATGAATCACTAATCCCTCCCTACTGACTGTTCAGGAAGCTGAGACAGTGATGTTAATCTAGCTCCAGAAAGATGGGAATATGGGTTGTTTCCAGTTACATTACTGAGATGAGAGCTCCTAATCATCAGCAATTACTCTAACCCTTGCTGTCTTTTTCCAGCTGTGTCTCCAAAGGGAGATAAGCTAGTTATCTACATCACATGTACATGGTAGGTGTATGAAATCTGGAATAGAGTTCAGGCTTTGTGCCCCAATTTCACAGAAATAACTAACTACAGACTGGGACAGTCGCAGTGTGGACAGACATCTCCCCTCTGAGCCAGCACAACCCATTGCCTGCAGAAGGCAAGCATTCCCATACCTGTCCCTTGAATGACACTGGACAAAGTCTAGGGTGATTTCAAACATAACGCTTAGAGATATGTATTCACATGCACCACTCCCTCCTTTGATGAGCCTGGTGCATTAGGGGCACTAAGAGCCTACATTCTTTGAAGTCCTGTTATATAATGGTGTTGTGTACCTGCAAGGAGATGTTCATTTATTATATTGTCAGTTCAAGCCTCAAACAAACCTTAAGAATACACCTAAAACATGGGAACAAAAGGCAAAAATACAGCATCATGCTACCCTACACTTTCTTACCATTGTATGTTTTACTTATGATTTGTCCAACCCTTGGCACAGCACACAAGAAGTGGAGAAGATAGCATCAATAGTCACTACAAACACCAGAGCTCCTGTGAAGCTTGCAGTCTCTCCCAAAGAGAGGGTGGGCCAGGTGGGATGTACCAGCTGAGCAGTCAGTGGGAGGAATTTTGTATAGTATAAAATAGTTGTCCTCTGGTCTTTCTTCAATTTTTCAGGAAGTTTTCACTTAAAATCACCTGGAGCAATTCATTAAGTAAGAAAGACTAATTAGAAGTATAGACTAAAAGACCCTCAATCACAAGTCATCCTGCCAAGATATTCTTCTACCCAAGACATACTTTCTTATCTTCCCTAAAAAGAAACAGTCTCACTACAGTGAATTTTGCACCTACATGGTTCAACCTCAGGTTCTTCTGTCTGGTCACACTTCTTGAGGACAAAAGACAGGAGAAAAATGCTTGAAATTTTACATTTCTGGTGGAAAGCAACCATCTCAGCTGAAACTTGCTACTCAGTGAGTGTTCTTATGTCACAGGAAGGACAAGTATTTCAAATAAGAGCCAGCAGCTTCTCTGAGACTTTGAAAGTTCACTAGTGCTGCTCTTCTTGACTTGGAGCAGATGATGGCATCAGGGCAAAGGAGACTGCAAGACCAAACCTCATCAGATTCCCTCACTTGCAAATATCACAATTAAACATATCAAAATATGCCAGACACTTCCTGCAATTCAAATTGATTAGTTAAAGCCGATGTTCATTTCTACCAACACTGCTGTCGGGCCTTGAACCTGCTGTGCTGACTATGCCCAACCTGGGTTGAGTTGGAGTGAAAACTACACAGTTAAACCTTTGAGCAGTTTCTAAACCTCCATCTGTGCAGCCCAGTTAAAAGGCTATAAAAGGAGGCTATTGAATTATCATTGTCTAGAATGTGATGTCATAACAATAAAACAACATCAGGAAATAATAAAAATATGATGTACCTTTTTCATTGTAAATCCTTTGTGTCAGCTTCCCAGATGGTGTGAATCTGTGTAGCTCTGGGAAATAAATGAAATCACTGTGCCTTATGCCACTGAAGAAGTTAGATTATCAAACTCAGGCCAAAACATTTTCAGAGCCTCCTTGTCTGAAAGGAGGAGAGGGGAGCTGTAGGGGAGCAGTAGAGGTATTATCTAACAGCATGTCCCTGAGCTGGAAGCAAGTGCTCTAAAGGCCAATCTGAATGTTTAGATTAGACCTCAACAAGATCCAGTTAGAAGGTAAAGGCATATTCTCATTATACAAGGACGAATGAGGAATGACCCTGCAGAAAACACAGTTATACTCATTGTAAGTGCAACACGTATGAGAAGAATTTCAAGCTTTGTAAGACTTTTATGGTTTTTTTCAGTCATGGATTATACAAAACATGTTAATGCTGCCTTAGATATCTCATGGGGTGTGGTATCCTAAAAACTCCCCCAAACATATGTTTTACCTTCAAGCATTTTCAAAGTCAGAGCCTGAACTCAGCAGTATACCCCACACTGGGTGTTACGATGTGGAGATAGTGCTTACTTCCCCATATGGATTTCATTTCAATAGATGCCATCAGTTCTGTATGAATCAAAAGTCCCCTCTTCTCTGCAGCCTTCGAATGGTCTGGACTGAGAATCTGGATGTCCCCAATAAACCACAGACAACAGGGAGTTTCTTTGTACCCCTTTTGAAAACCTCCCTCATCCACATGCTGCATCCCAAAACATGGGAAAGGCTCTTACTCCTCAGCTATAGCCCCTCCCTGTGCTGCTCCCAGCACCATGCACATCACCTCCTCCTTCACATCCTGAAGGTGATGGCTCCAGAGCCAGGGGTACTGTCATGGAGTATAAGCTGAGAACCCCACCATAATGCACACTGATGAGGAGGTCCCAGCTGCAGCAGTGGCCTCAGTGTCAGAGGGGCCATGCTCTAACCTTCAGAGCTTTGCTGAATCATAACTTTACAACCCTGCAAGATCACAAGAACAAGCATATATGGGAAAGAAAAAAAGAAAAGAAAAATATGAACAGGAACACTAAATGTAATATCTAACAACCAGCTATCACTTTCCAAATATTTTTCTTCTATTAATTTTAAGGGGGAAATCATTTGGTGGTAAATGGGGAATAAACTAAAACCATCTGCACCCTGCTAGGCAGCTGTCAGAAAGCCAAGCGAGCTCTTTGGGTATATAGGCCTGATGTTTAAATCCGCTGAAGCTATTCCAGCAGTGTCAAACACACTGATGAGAGCCCTTTCTGAGCACTGCATGCGAGACACCAACTATTGTTATGAGAAGAATATTGCTACGATTAGAAAGGTGCGGTAGAAGAAACGCTAAAACGATACAGGTTTGCAAGAAACGAATTGTGTCAGGAGATTGGTCATATGGCACACCTCTACTTTAGAATAAAAGGAAACTAGGAGCACAGAGGTCTCATGGATTGTTGGGATAAGATGCCTGACACAGTCTGTAATTTAAAAACCAAAGGTTCTGACTTGAGCAGAAAGGGAGAGAAGCAGGCTATAAAGGATTTTAAAAGAATGCTTAATCCAAGAAGTAGTTAGCAGATAGCATGATGGTTAACTTTGGCAGTTAGGTCTAAGCAGTGAACAACAGCAGTCCTGTAGGAGGGAGAGGCTTTTTGAAAAAGGAGTAAACTTAAGAGTAGGTCCCATTAACTAGATTTTTCAGATAAGCTTAATGAGAAATAGATTGATTTGTACTTCCTGAGTTTAAAAGTGCAGATCTCCATGAATCATAATGTCCTGCCTGGCTGCTAAAATTTGTTAAACATAACTACTCCTTGGAATATTAGAATAGGGCAGCATTATTTTTCCAGGGCAAATCTAAAATTTTCATTTTATTCATTTTATAGGATCAGAGTTTTCTGGGGAGGAGGAAGAAGGTTCAGAATCTATACCTGATGATCTTAGAGGTCTTTTCCAGCCTTTATGATTCTATGCTGCAAGGCACTGAAAACACTTCTCTGAAGGTTTTGTAACTACTGAGACAACCAGCAATTCAGCTGACATAAATATAGATATTACTTTTACCCATGAATTTGAATTTTTTCCTACTGAACAGTCTTTGCAGGGGATAAAAAAAGGATGTATTTCTTTTAATCCATTTTAGTTGTCCAATCATTTCCTTTCTCCTTGCTCACATAGTATGGTGAAGGGCACATGAAAGTCTTAAGCAGCCTTCCATGTATCCTCCAGTATTGCTCACAACCTGGTCCTTGCACCCTTTCTTCATAGAGGAAATAGCCTAAGGGTGAAGTGGGAGCCCTTCCATTGTGTTTCACAGGCCCAAATCTCACCTGCAATTCTCAGGCCAAAGCTGGTAGCAAATACTGAAGTAAGTACTAAACTACAGGCATTTTGGATTACACAAGGCAGGAATTACAATATATTTCCCATTATTGTTGCCTTTCTCCTCCAGCTCTTTTTTCTATGCAGCTTGAAGGGGCAGAATGGAAACTTCTCTCCCATGCTGGCCACCATGTTTTGTGCTGTCTGTCATGTTGGCTTCCTTGCAGTCGTACCTCATCCAGAGCCACAGGCCCATCTATCAAGCTGGGCTTTGCTGAGATGCTCAGTTTTATGCTAGTAAACAAATTTCCCTGTGTGCAACTCAGCAAACAGTGCCAGATGGAGGAAGTGGGTGGTGATGGATTATGGAAGAGAAAATGGTGGAAGGTGAGTAACAGAAGCTGTGGAAGAGAGGAAACGTGTGAGACAGAGGAAGAAAAAGGCAAGTGAGACCTGAACATTTTGGAATCAGAAGGAAAAACTAAAAATCAAAAGAAGGAGTGTGAAAGAACATGAGGTTGGAGCTGAAGAGATGCTTTAGCCAGGCACAAATTTGTGCTGCTTCTAGGGACAGCCTCTCCCTTCTCCGCAGTCATTTCCACCATTCTCATGCTCAATCTAAGCTGGCTGGAAATGACTGAAACAACTGAAGTAAATATGCTGTCCTATGATGCAGTTCAGAGGCAGCCGTGGAAGGGCTTGTGTGATCAGGCAGGAGCCAAGGGGACTGGCAGTGGGAGGTGAGAGCTGCAAGGGCAATGCTGGGTCTCTGCCAGATTCAAACACTCAGAAGCCATTGGGCCTGTCAGGGTAAGTCCTGTGTGGTTGAGGGTGACATCCTGAGCCCTGCAAGTGTCCAACTTGCTAAGGTTTTTAGTAGTCACATCTCCAGACTGCCGTGACCCTGGTGTCATGCAAACTTGCTGAGTGTCATGGAGACAGATACATTCTCCATTGCCTGTGAATGAGACTACAACCCTCAGCAGGAGACACAAATGTCTCTACTGATTTCCCAATAACGATTTCAGGGAACTCCAAAAACACAGCTCTTAGTGCTATTTCATCCTGTAGATTAATTGCATGGGAAAGAGAAGTCTTTATTTTAAAGATTGTTTCCTGTCTTTCTTTATCCCCTTTTTGACAGTGTGTTTCCCAGAATGGGTGCAAGACCACCTTTTCAGCACCTATATGCCCTAACCTACATTAGGTATTCCAACCAAATAAGATTCTCACATCTAGTTTCGCTAGTGAATGTGAGCAGCCAAGCCTGCAAGTGGGGAAAGCTGAGAGCTGGCTTGCTCAGTACTTGGTGAGGTCCTCCCTGGACATGCCACACCACATCAAATACTTTGATTTGAAGGCTTTGAGATAGGGGAACGGAAGAAAAGGCCCCTCCCCCCATCCTTGCCTGAGTTCTCCTTTGGCCTTGCAGGGTGACTGGTCTCTCTTTCTCCTGCATCTGCAAAGAGTATCTCTCGTGCAGCTTAATGTTCAAACACAAACAGCAAAAGCAGTTCAGATCTGTGCTGTAATGCTTTGGGTTTTGTTTCTACTTTCATCTTATTTGCTTCTATCAGAAGAAAGTGAAATAATAATAAAAAAGATTAAAACAGCACAAGAGAGAGAGAATAATACAGGTACAGTGAACTTTTCTTCCTGGGTTTTATTAGTAAACTGCAATAATAGCAGCTTAAGTGTTAATTGTTGAGAAGTAGTATTTCTATTCTTAAATCCATATGCCTAAGCAGAGCACGTATTGGCACTGAGATAAACCATTAGTTCCACTTCCATCTGTAATTTGTGAAGACATGCAATAAAACTATGTAATCTTAGATTATGGCAAATTGCTAGCTCTTGCCCTTCTGTTCTGTGGTTGCTTCCTACCCTGGAGTTACAGTAGGTGAGGACCTGTTTGCAACCACAGGGTTCATGCTCGTCTGAAGCATTCAGAAAGACTTGCATGGACTTGCTGTGGTATTCTCAAAAGGTTTTTAAGAACTGAAGTACATGAATTCTCATTCATAGTTTAAAGAGCCAAGCTTTATAAAGTGTGTTACAATCTGTAACCACAACCGGAATACACTTCTCTGCATTGGAAAGCATCTTTCTAAACCTTTGGGGAAGCGAATCTGGTTTTTTTGACAGTCCTCAGCAAGCAGACTTCTCTTCCTAAGTTCTAAAATTATTTTGCTACAGATTCACCTTGCTTCTTGAATAAAGCTGTAGGCTTCTGGGCTCTGAGCAGCTGCAAAATTTGCTGCCAAAACAGCATGCATTCTACTTGTGGGGGTGGCTGCCTGACACAAACACTTGCACCAATCTTTAATCTGACGCCACATAAGAACAAAGTTCAGGATGAGGACAAAAAGAATCATTGGTAAGGATAATGCTAATGATACAGGTAACATGATATTTTGACTGTGACAACTATATGTGCTATCCTTCCAGTTTAATGGAATCTCAGAATCTGGTGAAGTCAGATTAATTTAACAAGGAAAAGTAGACTTTCTGGGGCGGGACTGAAAGTATACTCAGTAAGTAAATCTGTTAGATAATGCCTGTAATACTGAGACACATTCACTAACCAATCAAATGCAATATAAATCAGTGACAAACACCCTAACAAAGCAGCAAGGATAGCACAGCACTGGCAATAGATAAATCCCAGACAGACAGCTAGAACAAACAAACAATAACACAAAATATGCAAATGGAAAGGGAACACTGCAACAGACAATTTAGAATTTGACTCGGGGTGGGAATACTCGACTTAGACCTACCTAATGTTAACTGCTAACACTAACAGTGTCAAATAAGTGTCTTTCAGGATAACACAGTGGTGATGACAGGAATTTGCTCTGTCAGGTGTTGTCCTGTAACATCTTGAATTGAACCTGCAACCCATGGCCGCAAACCATAAAATCTTTCCTGCCCTGAGAGACGGCTCTGAAGAAGTGAAGATCTGCAATTGTTGGACTAAATGAACTTAAACTTATTTGTAAAAGGAAAATTATAAAATAGTGATGAATATGTTATGAATGGTATGGAACAAGGGGTGAAATATTCTGGTTTGGGTTAGAACTGAACAGATTCTGTTTGATGACTTTGTTTTCCAGCTGATGCTCCTCTAAGTAACTGCATTTTTGAATCTGGCAGTGTGTCCTTTACAAACCCTGCCTGCTTCTAGCAGTGATTAGGCTTAATGTTTGGGTTTACTGCAGAGGATTGATATGTAAACCAGGGCTGCTGCCGAGTATTTTGTGTCTTGTGGGGGGTGTGCATAGTAAAAGTCTGCACCTACAGGGAGAAGAAGGCAGGACAGGTGACCCTAAACTGAACAAGTAAGTATTCCATTCCATACATGACATACTCAAGATAAAGTGCAAGGTCAGTCCCCTCTTCTCTCTCTCTTTTTCTCTCCCACTTCCTGCTCTTCTGCTTTTCAAGGGCCCATTTTTGCTGCTTCTCTCTCCCTTTTGCTCCTGAATCTGGCTCCAGGATCCAGCCCCTGAATCTGATTAGCATCTGCTGCTGAAGGCCTCCTGTCCCAGTGTCAGTGGGGTCTGTGACAGTTGCTGTCGGAGGAGAGAGGGAGGCTTGCATTCGGTGCTGGTTCTACATATATTAGCATATATATTTCATCTATTTTTACTATTTTCATTAAAGTAGTTGTAGTTTGTTTTGGTTTTTTTTTCCAATCCACAAGTCTCTCTCTCTCTTGTTTCGCTTTCCCTTCCCTTGGCGGGGAGGGAGAAAGAGGGAAGTAGTGGAGAGTGTCTGTTGTTGGGTGATGGTCAATCCAGCCCTAACCCTAAACAGAGACAAGCTGTAAGCCTAGAGAACCTTTTTGTGAAGTCTTGTGAGCATTTTTTTTTTGTGAAGCACAAGTCAAACAAAAGATCAAAGCCATACACTGAAAAGAAAAAGAGGTTAGGAGAAAAAACCAAAGAGAATGTTTTAGGTGGGAAACCTATTTGGTGCAATTTGGGAAAATGCTTCAATAACTTTTTAGTGAAAGTTAACTACTCTATCCCAATGGACATGATGCATAAATGTTAACATTTCAGCTGTACAGCAAATGCTGGTCTTGCAGTACTTTAGCAGTCACATCACAGAGTGTATTGAAATGAGGTGCTGGGCTTCATATTAACAGTGAAACTTACCTGCTAAGTGCTGTTAGAATAAACCAAATGCCTCTGAGTTTTTCCTGTAAGTTCACTGAAGCCAGGACTTCCTTCTTCCCTGCAGAGAATAAGGGTACTTAATTCACCAGCCAGTTCTGAGCACTGGCCCAGCTCCAAATACAGGGTGAATGGGGGAGTTTTTTGCATGGAGGTGAGCAGGCAGGTTTGGGAGGTGCTATAAGAATGGGTGCTGAGATGCAGTTTTCCCCTGGGCTTCCCCTTGCTTCTGTGCTAGAAACCCAGGGGAGGGCCACCTGCTGCCTATCCTCAAAACACAGCCCCTCTATGATCGCTGTATAAGGATGGAGTGGATGTGTTTGTTGCAACCACCCAGCTGAAGGCAGCAAAACCATGTTGTTAGGAGGGTCATCTGATACTTCATGTGCATGGAGGGATCAACTGGTGGGGTATCTGGTCTAGTGTATGGCGTCCCTGCCCATGGCAGGGGGGTTGGAACCTGGGCCATTCTATGATTCTATGAAATCAGGCTGCTGGACAGAAGCGTGAGGGCAGCAATAGCACTCCTGACAGCAGCACTGTCTGGGGGAAGGCAGTGGTAGAAGCACAGAGAAGGATTGGATCAATATTTTCTGGTTTGTATTTCCCATAAAACATTAGTTCAGGAAACATGTACAGTATCGCTTACGGGGTGAGTTAGGGTAAAGCTGTTGGGTGCCTTCCCCAGATGATTTAGGAGCCTGTGTTGAAGGCAAAGACACTAATCTTCACATTCTCCAGTCACTGCCAGCCTCTCCCACTGCCTGTACACCCTCTCCATAGCCCATACTCTCTCCAGTAAGGATCGTAAACCCTCCACTGGGAATGAGTGATGAGCTCAGCTAGACTCCTTCTTTCAGAGCAGGAGAAAAGTCTTCACTTTTCCCCTCACTGGCTGCAGAGCAGCCACTTCAACCCTGAGGCTGCCCTGATGTGCCCCTGCAAATCCACAGTGGTGGATCATGCTGGTGGGCTTGGAACCACTGGGGACAGAAACAGGTTTGTGGCGGGGGGGATCTGCCACTTCAGCACAGCTAAAGTGATCTGCATGGATCTAAATATGACTGTGGTACCAAAGCTATGGCATTCACCTGGACAGGATAGGCCTGGATTCAAGTACCTAGATGATTTCAACTTTTCCTCCCATGATTTGCTAAATACTTGGCATCTCTTCCGGACACGTGGCAAATCCTAATCTTGACGTGCGTAAGTACTTCACGCATCCTCCCGACGTTTCTCTGCTGGGTAAGGCCAGGGCAGGAAACTGAAATGGCAGTGGTTTGACTCTCTCATGCCAGCAGCTTTCAGTGCTGGAAAACCAGCTCTAAAGCTGTTCATAAAGTGATTGCTCTTCGCATACAACAACTGTTCAATTGCTGAGTATATCCGGACTGAACACATATTGAAACAGCTAAACACACACTAAATATGGCCAAGAAATGTTTGATCATAAATACATCAGTTGTGGAATAGTGTCATAACAGTGTGGGATCTTAAAATTTTGAGGAGAGAAAAGGTGTACATGGGATAATTATTATGTTGTAAAGGAACATCATTTCAATCATTTAATTGGGAAAATAAATCATGTTTCTGGTACTGTGAAAATAAGGGTTTAAAACAAAAAAGGAGATGAGCATAGTACGGAACGGGAAGAGGATGAGAACACTGAGCCACACTAGAGTTGGTTTTAAAACACTTCCAGCTGAAGCAGTCACATACCGTTGTCTTTACTTGGCAATATAAGCAGAAAATGGCTCCCACCAAGGACTAAAGGCTGGTTAAGATCTGGCATCAAGTGTGTTCAAAAGGATGTCTAGGTCTGGCTGATCACAGTTAATAATAGTTTATCCCAACAATGCACAGAACCTGCTACATGTGTCCCAGTCTGAGTAAACCACTAAACTTCTATGTCAGCCCTTTGGACCACAGCCACAAAGCCATCAGACTGAAGATCGTCATGTTGCCACTTAGCCCTATCCGCAGGGTCCTTGTAGTGCTTGCTGCTGAGCCAATGGGACTTCCCTGTGCAGCCAATGCCTTTATTGGGGACCACTATTTTTTAATATATTGTAACACTTGTAAAGCACTTTGCAACAATAAATCTTTTCATTATTTATGACATTTCCCCCTCCTCCTCTCTCAGCACGATAATACACTTTTAAAATAAACATTATCAGTTTATACCTTCATTAAAACTCTATATATGTTCTTCTACATCCCCAAGGCATTCACTGGAGTCATAATTGTTACCAGCATGTGACGTAAGAATTCAAGCCCATAAAACCTGTTCATGGACACTTCACAGCATATGCCGTTTATTTGGGTTTCCATTAAAGGTATTACACTGCCATACTTTGCAACCATAAAAGAGTAAATAATTTCAAAGGATTGCTTGATAGGAGACTTCTGTTTAAATGGAGCTTGGGTATATGTGGGAAATTGCTGGCAAAAATGTACCTAATAGACTCATTGCTTTTCATATCTCTGTAACTCTCATTTTAGCTCTGCAGGTAGATTATATTCCTGCAGGGTGTTTTGGTAGGGTGGAAAAGGGATTACACAGGGTTCCCTGCATCTTATTAGTGCTTAGCACAGTGTGCAATGCGTTCCCCCTAGTGTGTTGTGCCCCTGCTCTGAGTCCACTGAAATATCCTTCGACGTAGGCAGCCTTCTGCTTCTTCTTCCATCATTGTAGAGACTGCCATCTCCAGAGAGCCCTCTGCGAACCTGTCCTCTTTCATGAAACACAGAAGGCCTCTAGGCCTTGCACACTCCTGACCATCCCACAAGACAAAACTATTCATTGAAAAGCCTTGCCTTTTACAACCATTTGGTTCCTTCACTGTAGTTTTTTCCCTAGTTTCACTAACTGAGGCAACTTGTCCTTCTTTTTGATCCTAAGAATGCTGCTGCATTTGCAGTTAATGGGATGAACAAAATGAGCAGAGACGAACAAAGAAAAAATTAATATATCAAATTTTTTTAAGAACACATTTTCATAAATAACATTGTGAAAATATTTCCACCATTTTACCATCCAAAACAACTAAGCCTTGCAAAATCCAATTTTGTTTCTTAATAAGTTATATAAAAATCTTGCTAAAAGATGCAAGTTCTGTTGAATCTGTTCATTTTTAGAGATTATCTTGTTAACACTGGCTATTCTAGGGAGGCGGGTGTTGGCCTCTTCTCCCTTGCATCTAGTGATAGGATGAGAGGGCATGGGTTCAAGTTGTGCCAGGGCAGGTTTAGATTAGATATTAGGAAAAATTTCTTCACTGAATGAGTGGTGAAGTATTGGAATAGGCTGCTTAGGGAGGTGGTGGAGTCACCATCCCTGGAGGTTTTTAAGAGGCAGGTAGATGTAGTGCTTTGGGGGATGATTTAGGGACAAGAGTAGTGTAGGGCTATCGGTTGGACTCGATGATCTTGAGGGTCCTTTCCAACCGTAATGATTCTGTGATTCTATGATTGTTCAGGCAGTTTTCTTTTTATTTGTCATTATATTGTTATCAGAGAGAAACAGAAAATAGGTAGACTCACATGTAAGCAGCAAGAGCCAAGAGCAGAGCACATGATTACTATGACTTTGATACATTTACTATTCTTAGGCTAAAGCATTTCTGAATTCTATAAACCAGCAGTTTTCCCTCAGCTTTCTGCTTCCTATCAAAGTCCCAGTACTACAGACACACAACTGAATAACTGAATGCACATGGATAATCACAGAATCACAGAATGGTAGGGGCTGGAAGAGACCTCTGAGAATCATCTAGTCTAACCTCGCTGCTATTTCCACTTAATTCAATGGAATATGCATGTAGACTAAAATGTATAAAAATGCTTGCAAACAGTGGCTTACACTTTACAGTTTACTTGGCTAACTGACTTATCTTTCAACAAGATTTAATACCTAGCATTGCTAATACTGTGACATAAAAATCACATATTTTTTTCCCTTCCCTATTTTGGAGTGAAAGCATACATAGCAGAAAACTAGCAGAAATATGGCATTTTGCTGCCATTTTTTTTTGCCAGATTGCAGAATTGTTCATTGTAAGCCAACATTTTCCTCATTTGCCATTGTTAAAAATGGTAACAGATGGATTTTGTGGCACTAAATCATAAGAGAAAACAAACAGCTTTGAATTAGAAGCTTACTGCTGGCACCAAAGCCAGTGTTTCAATAGACAATTAGTACATCTGATGTTTGCAGCTCCAGATACATCCTCATTAGAAGTTGGTTCCAAAACAAAAGCAAGTTAGATACAGAGAAAACCCAGTCCTGGTCCTGCTGTAAATGCTGGCAAACTCCCACAGCTTTCAATAATCAACTAGTTTGGGTCCAAAACGTAGACATTAGATGTACCGTGAAAGAATGACTGTCTGGAATTTATTATGCAGCAGATATGCCACCAAACTGGAAATTTCACATAGGAAAAAAGAAAAAATCACATTGTGCTTTTAGCTTGGATAGGTTGGAAATGATGTAATAGAAGCATTATGATTTATAACAAATTCATGAGCTATGCAGGCGAGCCGTTCTCCAGGGATGTATATGGTAAATGGAGAATACCAGTGGCAAATAGAATTTACATCAAAGCAATCTTGCAAACCTCAAATACTTACTACTCTATTCATGACCTTCGTTAGTACACAGAAGTAGAATGCAGCTTAACATAATGTTAACATTTACCTAAAATGAAATATTTCTGTTTAAATGATTATTGAAAATGAGATGAAAACTTTATGTAAGCTACACAACATATATTTTTTGACATTATGCACCATTATTTGAAAGCAAGTTGCCTTTAGAGGCTGATGTAAGTTTATTGAATCAATACACTTCAACACAAGGGGCTGCTTTTCTGATAAAATATCTGTGGTGCACCTCAGCAGGCATGACTTGAAGCTATGAGTAACATGATTGCAGGCTCAGGCAGGTCTTTGGCCCTTTTTCTATGGATGCTAGCCCACATAGCAGAGAGTAGCATGTAATTCACAGCTAACAGCAAACTCCTTCTGCAGAGATGTGGATTTCTGTACTGCTGGCCCTGAAACTAAGTTATTTTAAGCCCCTAAAAGAAGAGAAGCAGCAGTTTCAGGATGTTTTCCAGGGAATTTTCCCTGCTTTTTTGCAGTTTCTCCATTACACGACTTCATCTATGAAAAAATACTCCATAGCAGCAAATACAGGTAATACCAGGTGAAAGTCTCTGCGTCACACTGGCACAGTAGGCATTAAGGATTTTGCACAGATGCTTGACAAGGGAGGTGTGTGAAGGGAGGATTAGAGGGGTAAAAAGACCTCAGCAGGGCCATGTAGCAGGTCACTCTCTCTTTTGTCTTGCACTGAATCTCTCTGACATGACCAGTGAAAATACTGATGACAAATCCTAGCATTACAAGGGTAGGTAGTGATAGGACAAGGGGTAATGTATTTAAACTGAAAGAAGGTTGGTTTAGATTAAATGTAAGGAACAGATCCTGAAAACTACCTCTCCTCCTACATCTCTAAGTTGCCTACTCCCAAAAATTGAAATACATTCTGCAAGAGACTTACACACAGATTTTCCAGCAGAACCTCCTTGATCAGCTTCCACAAAAGACCCACGATGATTCTTTGTGACTACAGAAGCCAAACAAAACCAAGTGCAAGAAGTTTTACTCATGCCCAAATCCTGTAGCCCTGCTTCAGTCTGCAAATTCCTTCTCGATAAAGTTGGGTAGAAGCAAGAGTCAGCCAGTGGATCCAGGATCTTGGTGCACCATCCTAGGGCCCAGGAATCAAAGGAAACTTGATCAGAGGATTGAATCTGGATCCCTCAGTCCAATGAGCAACTTTCTGAGTGGGTTATTCCGTTAAGATCACTCCTGCCATTCTTTTAATACTCAAGTCACCCAGCAGGAGACGGAATAGTTTTTAAGTTTTCCTGAAAACAATGGTATATTTATCTCAGACTTAATAAACAATGGAAAAGAAGGATGCTACAAGAGTAAGCTATTCCAACATAACTGTAATGTTGATGTCAAACAATAGCATATTGTAAGTAATACTAAAAAAGGTTTATTTCTATAGCAACATCTAAAGAAAACATATGATAACAATAAGAATTATTTCCACAACCTTTTCACCGCTTGTTCCATGAGGGAACGATAAGTGATACTTCTGCTCTACATTTTTAAAGAAATATTCCTTGCAAATTATACATTACAAGCTTTGTACACTGAGCCTCTATTGTGTGTGTGTTCTCCATTATTACTCCTCTGAAACATGAATTGTATTAGGAACACCAGTACATAAACTTCACTCAGGCTCTTTTAAAGCTATTTCAAGGGGCTGTTTCTAGCCTCGACATCTACCAGAAATAAGGGAATGCTTTGGTTTTGAGTCTTCTTCCCCTAGCTGCATTTTGAGCACAAATATTCGAATTTATTCTTTTTTAAATCAACACCGGATGCCAGGATTAAATAATATACATTCATTAAATAGATCGTGGTCATGATCTGCATGAAGGCACTGCCAAGAGCACATACATATATATTGTTGCTCAGTTCTGTGCTCAGGCTTACATTTTTAATCCTGCCTCAATTCACATCAATAATTTTGCAGCCAGAAGAAAGTGGATGAGCAATGGATTTTGTTTTATTAAGGGATTTCTCCAGCAGCAAGACACATGCCTCTATCAGCAGACTCAACAAGCAGGAATATTAGAGTCTCCTGCATTTCCATGCTTTTCATCAGAAGACCACAAAAGCTTTTGCAAACTCAGATTACGTCAGTCATTTCTACAGCCCTTAAAAGAGGTAAAAGTGTATGATGCCTCTGTTACAGATGGCTAAATTGAAGCAAAGAGAGCTCGAGGGCATGATTATATGAGCTGCAATCACACCTTTGATGGCAGCATGGACGTAAAGAGTTGTTCCAGATCACACAGTCAAACTGTGGCAAAGCTTGACATGAAATCAACAGCAAATCCTTTGTTCTAGTCTGGCCTCCTTGGGCTGGGTTTCATTATGCTGCTTTCCTCATATCCCTTTCTCTTAAATACTGGACTAGATCAGACAATGAGATTTTTATGAAATGTAAAGTCTTCTTCTCAACTCCCTAAATCCTTTTTAAAAGAAGGATGGTTCAGTGATCATATCTTGTGTTACTAGCCTGCCCTCACATTTCAATTAACAAGGCTGTTGTTTCTTTCTACTTGTGTCTGTATTTCATGTTGCCGAAAATAGCTTTTAAATATGAGATTTTTGCCTACAAAAAAGCAGCAATTTCGGCAGAGCAGAAAAGCACAAAGAGAAGAGGTATTTTACTCCTCCACTTTTCTTTCCTCTTCATCACTCTCAGAGTTATACCCAGGTTTATCTGAAGCTGGGGAGTGTAAAGGAGCCTAAACTTCCTTGTTGTAACATTGCTTTCTATGTCCCCCTTTTTAGCTTCAGATTTTGAGCTTCAGATCAAAGCCACACTTTTGCAAGTGGCCAGACTTAATTGCCCCATAGCCTTTCCCAGCCTGAGGTGGTCTGGCAAAAGGATCTCCTTCACAGTAAACTATTTTTACTGGTTTATTTTCAAATTCAGAGTTGATAAAGTGTCAATTTTTCTTTTACTATAAATCAAGATACCCTAGTCTTTGGAATTAACTCCAAATTTTTGGTCTGGACATGAACTTCACAGTGAGTCGCTCCTCTATCCTGCCTGACATTTTCTCATTAATTTCTTTTTCCCTTTCATCCACTCATTGGCTGATGAGTCTATAAATACACTTCATCTGCTTTTACTTTGCTTTTTAAGCATAAACCAATACTGAGCACGTTGACTTGATTATGTCCAGAGGCAAAAGCGTTGCACGTTTCTTAAGTCACAGCAACAGCTTGAAACTTGACTTTCTGCTCCTTTGGTATGATAGGATAATCAGTGGGTCACCTCCTCCTACATCCAGAGTAAACAGTCCCAGGCAGAAGAAGTGCCATCTTTGAAAAGCGATAAACACCATCACTGCTCACAACCAAATGGAGCAGAGGGCAGAAGTGCACAGGAAAGCAGTAAATAGTGACCAGGTGCTCCCCTGCTCCCTGCCATGGCATGCTTTGCAGGCTGCAGGAGTTTCCTTCCCTACCCCCACAGAAGACCTTTGCCCTCCCCAATTTCTACCACTATATAGCAACCAATTCTTCCTGGGAGGTGCTGTCAATTTTACCCACAGCCTGTCCACGCACTGATGTCCCGTACCTAAATTAATGGTTCCTTCCTCTAACCTTAGTTTCCAGGCACCCTTCTTGAGCAGAGCCACTTGGCTCAACTCATGCAGAAGGTTAAAATGCCTGCAAGGATCCCAAGAGATTTTTTCCCATCAAATCTTCTCTGGTGGCAGGAATTAGATATCTCAATGATTTTTAAAAGGTGCAGTTTGCCAGGAGCTCAGGACGGATAATGCTCCCTGTAGATAACTTGTGGCCAAGGAGCTCACAAGGGTGGCAAAACATGATGACATGGGACCAAGGCCTTTATGACTTGCAGGAGGCAGCTCCTGCTTGTCAAGTGCTCCCAAAGCTGCTCCAGACAACAACTCACACTTGCTAGGACCCAGATCTCAAAATTGCTCAAAATGAGATCCATCAGATTAAGAAAAAACTAGGTACACCCAGCTGTTTCTGTTGCCCTCTGCAGAAAGGTAGTGATGAACTGCAGGGACCAGGCTTGAGCCATAGCTGCACTAGAGTGCCACATACAGAGATAAGCTGAATGGAGCAGCATTGGGAACACAATTTGTATCCTGCAGTGTATTATCATAAGCTGTTCTTTTTCTTGCCTCTCTCCCAAAGTATATGTAAAAGAAGCAGCATTGGGAAGTAGTTGCCCTAAAACAAGAAATGTAAAAGCTGTAGTACATTATTTGTAAGAATTGCAGATAAGAATCAGATTGTAAAAAGTAGTTCACTTCTGACATTGATTAAAATTACATTTTGCATTACATTTACATACATGAAAATTACATTTTGCATTATCTTTGCTTTCCCAGATGGTTTAGCAGATTTAAATCCTTAAAAAAAGTTAAGTCACTTGTTAGCAAACATATTTCAACAGCCTTGATCCAATGATAGCTCTGATTCTTAATGTAAATACCACAGCAAAAATAACATTCCTCCTGTATCAGCAATCACAGGCAGCAAAATTGATCCGAATCCCAGAGAAATCACAGAAAGTGTACCATTGGTTATAGTGGGCTTTGGATTAAATCCTCATTTTTCATCAAGTCCCAGCTCTGTGCATTGTATGCTTCAGAAAAAATGACTATATCCCATCTCCAAATGAAGCCTCTTACGAAAAGCAGTAATTCAGCCTCGATGATAACAGCAATGCCGCGTGCTGCTGGAATAACAGGATGCGAAACGTCCTTTTGAAAGTGTGTGAGTGCTCCTTCTCTCTTGTGAGCTTGGCAGTGTGTGTTTAAACTGCTGCTGAGAGCTTTCCTGTAACTTTCATCAAAAGGGACATTGGGTCCTAGTTCAAAGAAATAATCTAAAACATGCCCATTTTTAGACTAGAAAACCATAGTTGGTTTTACTTTGTTTAAATTTAATTATGTGATCTGTTGTATTCTGCTCATGAATGGCACTAAAATAATCTATCAGTAATAAGCAAACAAATCAAGAGAGTGCAAGAAAATGAAAAATGGGGGCAAACTGCTAGAATTTCAAGATGAAATGATAAATAAATCCCTTGTCCTTCCTACCAAGTTTTTGCAGATTTCAACAGAAAAGGATATGGAACTGAGGCTCTGACAGGGAGCTTGGCCCCTCTTCCCACTGGCCTCCACAGTACTGGAAGTTTTTGTTCCAGCTGCTTGTCAGTATCTCTAGCACAGTGGCTTCCTTAAGAGGAACTTTCCAAGCAAAGAAGTACTAGACTTGTGTTATTTATCTGCATTTTATTGTGTGAAAAGATAACTTTGAAAGCTCCCTGGCTTCTGTTGTCCCCTCCCACTCGTGTGATCAATACAAGTTGTATTTAACTCAATCCCAGCAAAGTGAAAGGGGTACTGATGCCTTTCCCAGATAACAACAGGCCAGATGCTTTCTGGTACTGAATTTCCATTCCCAGATTTCCTTTCTGACACCCTCTTCCCACAGTATGGAGTTCAGGCTCTTGCCACCATGGCTGCACCCTCCTCTGCATCCTCACTTCAGTAACTCCCAGGTGAGAGGTCCCAAAAGGGACCTTTGGCTATTCCCAGGATATTGCCTTTAGACAATAATTGTTAGCTTCCCCCTTCCTCCTCTCCTTCCTCTTTCCTTGTCCCCTCTTCCTCTGCCCTCTTTTTCCTGCCCTATTCTCAAAAGTGCTCTTTCTTTTCTGTTAAACTGCTCCGTTGCTAAATAGGCTTCTCATGACCATGACAAGGGCAGAAACCAGCATGTCTTTTGCCACCACTGCTACCTCAGCAGATACTGCCTGCAGATCCCATTGCACCTTGTAAAGCCTGGGTGAGGCGTCACTGACATAGTGCGCAATGCGGGCTCTGAGATCAACATATGTGGATCCAGCTGTCAAGCCAACCCACCGGCAACAGGTGGCTGCTTGTAAGAAGTAACCCAGCTGTGCCATGGTGGCAGCTTCCTGGGTTTCCTAAAATGCACGACCCTAATGTGACTGTGCATATGAAAGAAGCTCAGTGTCAACCACGGCACTCAAATGGCAACACAGGTATGACCAGAGTCCAGGATGCAACAGAGTATCTCTCTGGAAGGGCGCAGCTCAGTGCTCTGAGAGCAAGCGTGTCTCTCCACCCAAACCTATTCTCACCACTGTGTCCTCAGTTTGGGTTTCACATATCTGTAGAGCACTTGCATGCCAACACCATGGCATAAATAACAGTGCTGTTCTCCAGCTGTATTACCACAACTCATGAAATTGCATTAAAATCCCATGCGGAGAGAAGGAGTGAGTGCTTTCTCCCACCAACCAGACTCCAGTTGGCCTTGGAGGGTGGGTGGATGCCAAGTCTGTGGGAAGATTAAAAACACAAAGTACCCAGTATCGAGATGTTCTTTCAATATACATAGTGCAGCAGCATGTCACCCAGACTGGCTGTTCCATGTTATTTATAACTGCCTACGTGGCTGATTCATGTCTCCTGAAAACTTATTGCCATGGACTTGATTTGAAAGGAATGCAGTGTCCGACTCCCCCAGCAGCTCCTGTCGGACCTCTCCTTGTCTCATTTATTAATTCATTCCCTGCCAAGAACAGCACAGTGATGTAATAACGAAATGTGCTTTGAAATCAACATGATATAAAGGACTTCTGCAAGGCTTCAGGCCGGCAAAGCACTTAAAACACACGCGTGACTTTAAGCATGTGAGGGGTAGTCCCGTTGGTTTCAACAACGCTACACATGTGCTTAAGTGCTTTGCTGGATCGGGGCCCACATTTGACAGACAACTCAGGTTATACCCAAAACAAAGAACCTCTTTGACACAGGATTTTTCACAGAAAAATCCAGAGTTTCACATAATCCTTAGAACCCAGCATAGAGCCAGCACTGAGCCCACAGGAGCTGATAGTGAGACTCCCATCAGTTTTGGTGAGATGAAGTTTTTGCTCTGAGATCTGGAGCTGTGCACTCATTGCAGCTGCTCTGCCTTTCCGACTAGGGAAGCATAATGACACTGCTAGTTTTTGTCAAAGAATTAAAAATAAAAATAACTGACTTTTATTGGTTACAGGCCATGTATGCAGTAGCTGTGCGGATTTTAGTTGTGTTATTCTAGCAGAAAAGTCTAAAGATGTGATCCTCTTGTCTCCAAATACAGACCTGTCAAGGTTGAACAGTTATGTTCAACGTAATCATAAGCAAAGCTGACGTTTTATTTACTCATTTATATCACCAGAGTGTCAGCTCAGTAATGATTAAAGCTGTCAGTAGAATCAACAAATAGTGTAAAAACATCAAGCTGCCAGTCCAAGTTTCTGTTTCACTGAACATGTTAGTATGAGTGAAGCTTTGCCTGAATGTTTTGATGGTTTTGTGGCTTATATTCACTAATTAATTTGCTTGGCTATTATCCTCTGGAGGCAAACAACATAATTGACAAATAAAATGGCTCTCATTCATTCAACCAGTCAGTCAGTTTTCCAGAGGAAATCCCATGTGATTGGAAGTCAACTTCCAGCTGATCTGTAATTTTTAATGCTATTCAGATTTCTGTCAAGGAGTTGAAAGTCACTCATCTAAAGAAGACATGAATCTAGGTCTAAACTCAGGAAGATATCATACTTGAAAGAAATGCCCTGCAGTATTTACCTGTAGAGAAGGATGCACATCGCAGAGACTGTTGCAGGATTTGCATTGGTTTGTTCATTAAAAAGGAAGAGGAAGGGAAAAGAGGGATAAAAACTACTCTGGCTTTTCAGACTTCTTCCCAAACCTCAAAACTTAGCTGAAGGTTGACCTGTAAATTTTATTGCTTTGTTCACACACCAAATTTGGTCCTGGAAGCCCTTAAAAGCCAGGTTCAGAAAAATAATTTGCTCATGCTGCCAGTAAGAGGGATTTTTCCATGATTACATAGACACAGAGTATGATAGCACTAAATCCAAGATATGTGAAAAGACAGATATGGGGCAATTGCTCAAAATGATTTGCCAGCATGGTGTTCCTAGACAAAGTAATAACATTGCACTCTGTGTATTGTAATAAAATAGCTAGGACTTGCTGTGTGACTAGTTTTAAATCACTTCCACGACAACTATTGAGTTTCCTGACAAGAGGCCCATCGGTAAAACTAAAGCCACATGAGATTTTTACTGAAGAAAAGAAGTGTACTTGCTGCAATACATTTCTTGAGAATTATTCACACAAGCATCAAAATAATTAATAAAGAAATCCCATTTGCAGGCAGACCTGATCCTGGAGAGCACCCATGCCTACAGACACAGCTCCACTGAGGTGCTCCTGGAAAGAAAACTGCGTGCAGGACTGCTGTGTGGCACCACCAGCATTTGCACTTCATTTTCACCATGTGCTGACTTGTTACCAGGACCTGCCCTTTTATCACAATGCTTACATTAGGCCCAGTCAAAAATAGATCATATAAGTATGTCACTGAATGCCTGATGTTCACAGGCTGGTTTCCACCATGGTAGCAGATAAGATTTCTGTGGCTTCAAGTGGTCATAGCATAAGTACCTTATGACATTCAAAGTAAAAAGTTTATCTAATTCTTCTCAAAAAGTCCAGAAGCCAGGGACAACTTAATTTCTTTTTAAAAGTCATCTTAATGCTTTTTACTGTATAAAATGCACTCGCAGTCATTATTTGTCCTGCTTATAAAAAATCTCCTGCATATCTGCATATCCTAAAACTGAGACCTCTCCTTTTAATTACAGATATTTACATAAAATTACTGAAGAAGGTTAAGTATAAAAATTTTTCCATGTTTTTGATTATGGAACACTGTTTTAGTTCTGATTTCTGTCCACAAACTTGCCTCACTTACGTTCTTGGAACATGAAAGTTACAATAACATTTACAACATGTAAGTGATGTTTTTGTGTTTACAGCTGAGTATGTAAAGACACCAAGGCAGGGCCACCAAAGCTGTTTCCAAAGTAAATTTGGGTAAAGGCTGACTACAATTTTTTGTTCAAGTTTCTCTTTTCCATGCAAAGTTTCAACTTTCTTTCTGAGGGAAAAAAAAGTTTTCTTCATTTTGCACAGATAATAAAGATGATTTTTGCTGACCAACTAAAATCTGGTAAGTCTGATAGTAGTACAGGTTTGTAGCAGCTATCTACATGCTAATAAAATGCTAGGGATGAGCAGCTATGGGTATGCTTTATTTTCTCATTTGAGGGACACTTCTATTTGATTCCAGGAACATCTCTAATTTTAACAAAAAATGCTTTCTGAATTCCACTTTCAGAGTATTTAGTTGTAATCTACCGTCTCTCATTCCATTTGTCTCACACTTTCATGCTGCTGCAGCACTTAATGCGCGGCATGCTCTGTACTGACATTGTTCAGCAGAAGCCAAGTCCTCAGTCGATTCCTTTAAGCCTCTAAGTCTTCCCTCTATGAGAGATCATGGGTGTGTGTTCCTTTCAGAAAACAACAGGATCCTAGTAATAGTAAACATTTTCCAGCACATCCTAATAATATTTGTTGTTATAGGTCTTGGGGGAAAAAAAAGAAGGGAAAAAAATGTAGAAATTATTTAGTCTGGCACATGCTCTAACAGGGCATGCTTGGCTTTACCTTAGATGACCACCTACTCAGTAGGATGTAATGAACTTGAAGTATCGGGGGGACAACATCTGGCAAAGGCTTGTGAATTACAATTTTCTTTTGCAAGTGGAAAACCATATCCTGCACCAGGTCTCAGTGGGGTTTAATGCTGTCAGAGGATACAAGGTTTGTTTTGATCTGTTATGGAGTAACACACATAGCTTTCAGTTCACACTAATAACATCCCTGTGCCTGGGGTATACACCAATCCAGAGGCTACTAATTAAAGGTTAGAATTAACGAAACACAGTTCCTCTACAAAACATATGAAACTTATTAAAACTTAAAAGTGACGGCTGGTTCTCAATATAAGTAAAGCAAAGAATGCAAGAGTATTGTGGAGGGTTATTTAAGCACATTTTATTTCAGCATATTAAAAATTTCCTGTGTCTGCCAGTTCAGCACATAACATTTTAATGTTTCATGTGAAAACGCAGCAAACATTTAAAGAATTGGTTATCGGTCATGCATACTGTAAAATAAATCCTATTTTCAGTATTACCATAAAGCTTCTTTATGTTATTGTGATCTGAAGGAGATTTTTTTGAAAGGTCACAATTTTAAAAGCAGAGCAGCACAATGTTGTTGTGAACCACTTTCTATTTATTTCAGTTACCAGCTGAGCATTTTGGGACTAACGTCATAAGAAAGGGTTCTCAGACAAATGAGGTGTGTAGCAGTTATTTCAAGCTTGATGTTAATTCAATAAGTAAGCACAACTGGGCACTTCTGTGCTAATAGGATTTGATCTACAAGCAGAAAAACCTTTGGAAATAGCAGGAACGATGTAACATGCTAACTTTTACCCTCTTTGCTTCCACGAGCTAGCACAGAGTGTATACTATGAGTAAGCAATTTATGTGCCCCCTATATCTTCCTATTTATATTTTAAGAATATACCCTCATTAAGCTCTCCAGTGTTATCTATAATCTTTGAAGTAAAAGCTTTTGGTGCAGATAGGCTATCTCTGCTGGCAGAGCCTCTTTTTCTCAGAGGCAAGTGTCTTCAACATGTTGCAGCCTGTACCCTCAGCCTGATAGTGTCTTCAAGTGGAGCTTAGTGAACTCATTACCCTTAGTGCTGTTGTAACCAGATAGCTTGTAAATGTACTTATTTTTAATTAGGTCTATTCAGCTGTGTGAATTGAATTATATAAGACTAATTAATTAATGTAATTGAAGACATCATAAGTATAGGGCTTCTCAAATTGGCAAAATACACTTTCGTCTAATCCTTCAGCTCCCAGGATTAATTAAGGGACACCTGGAATTAGCAGCTCCAGAGCTGATAGAAGAACTTAAAGTATGATCAGGAATGATACTTACTGTAAGGACTTTTCCCTCAACAGTGATTTTTCTCACTATTTTACCTCAATACAAAGAAAATAAAACGTAAGACTATAAAATCTGCACTTGTAAGCTGTTTAAAATTGGGTTAGGGTCCTGTAGCTTCTAATTAAAAGATAAGCACTGAAATCACTGAACATAGATGTATGTTATTGAACTGTACACGTGTTGGTTTTCAGCCAACACAAACGTTCCTCCCACAAGCTCCTTTTTTCTTTTTTTTTTTCTTTTGGATCAAGCTGAAACCTTACAAAGACAACACCACCACATAATTGTGCAGCTCCAAGCACAACAGGGCTCTGCACCATGGCTGTGGCTCCTGGGTGCTGTGGGAAAACTACTAATCCCCAGTAACAAATGCTCTTAAACAGCGGTGGGTGTAACACTCCTGTTACCAGAGCTGGCCCCCAAAGCCCACAGCTAAGGAGCTCTAAGATAGGGAGATCTTAACCACTGCATGAGGATAAACACAGCTTTCTTCTTGTAATTTAGTCCAATTTGGGGGGAATTGAATACGTATGGTAATGTAGGCTCTAGAGTACTAGACTCTTTTATATCTAAAGATAGCTATCCTTCTTATCCTCCTTAATAACAGGGATTTTTTTCAATATCTTGTTTGCTTGTTTGAAAACAAAAAAACCCCCAATATGAATAGTTGGTGCCTGTTAGTAGGAGAGGAAAGGAGAGAAGTCCATAGCCCTGTCCATTCCCATTCCCTCCCACTGCCAGTTCAGCATAAAGATACCTCATCATCTGAACTGACATCATATCCTTCAGATCAAACCTCTCTCTTACCCTGGATGATAAGCTCTGTCAGGCAGTGGTATGATCCATGGTCACACAGGCCAGTGTCCAGAGGTAAACAGGTTCTGCTTTGCCAGCTGGTTCCCAGAGGACCGCTGATAGCTACCTTCCAGCTGGGCCACTGGCAAATTGTTGTGGGATTGAGGAACAAATTTAATCATTTAAAAGAAAGTAAACATGGAAAGCCATTTCAAAGTGTGTGTCCTTTAGGAATAAGCAAGGCTTTGAGGCTTTGTTCTGGCTTTCTGGAAAACACAGATAATATACCTATCATAAATTAATATTTATATGCTATTATAGCTATTATCTGTCACACATTAGTATCATCTATAAGTAGTGAGCTGGAAATGAGTGGAGAGCTTTAATGGAAGAACAAACAAAGAGTTTCCTGAGTCTGTCTCACCTCTGAGAACCGTGACTTCTAACAGCAGACAGACATTAATGTAGGTTAGAAATTTTAGGTAGTTACTGCAGACTTGGGTACCACAGTGGGGAAAGCCTGATTCCTGGGTGAGCTGCTGCAGACTGCTCATATCTGACATGCTCTAACTCTATCAAAAAGAATTTGGCACAAGGCTTCCCTGTACATCATGTAATACCAGTAGTTTTCAGTGACTTTTCTGATCAAAGTGCCCAAAACAAGAACACTGTACTGCAGCCCATCATATTTGTTTTTATGGCATGACATGAGGATGGATCCCACCATGTCCTATGGGGCTTGGTATGAGTGTGCATGGAGGTATCTGAGGGTTCAGGGTTTTCTTTGATAACCTCCATGTGGAGGGAGCTCTTACGACTAAATAAACTTACCAAGGTTTGGATAGTTGAGAGTTTGACACAGCGACAGAATATTCACTAGTGTGAGTGGAAAGAGAAGAGCCTGGGTTTATCCAGGATTAATTCTAAATTTGGCAGCTGTGACTCACAAAAGTCTCTGTTTGAAACAGTATTGTAATGGCAGCTACCAGGAAGCACTGGAAAATATCCAAACATTTAAAGAAAGTGAAATGAAAATTATGAAATTGAAAGCTCTTGTGGTCATTTTTCGTAGGAAATAGCTCCAAATTCATCCTCTCTGAATGGCTGAAGTAACTGGTATTTTGTAGGATATATACCTGCTTATATACAGGCTTCACTTGATTACCCTGACCTGCCCCATGCACTTCTATCCCCAGATCAGCAGCAGTTGCATACCTGAGCAATACCACTAAAAAGTTCAAGGGCTGTGTGGATTTACTCCAAATGAGTCATTGCTCACAATTCTCCTTCTGTAAGTTTTTTTTGTTTGTATCTTCTTTTGTCTGTAGTTAACAGACATCGGAAATGTCTTTGCCAGCTGATTGTATTCTTCTTGCAGGGTACAACACTGACCATATGCAGCAGAGCTGATGGCACCTGTTATTGCAAATCATTAATCTCCATTCAAAGTGAGCACCTCCCCTCTGAGGTGGCCCAGAGTTAATCCCTGGCCATGATCTCAGCAGCCTCACTGATCTGCCATGAGGAAAAGGACCTACTCCCAGCTTCTAGGGAGACTGTAGCTTGAAAAATTCTTCCTGAAGAAGTCCAAGGTGGTGCTGAACACACTGTGCAGGGACCAGACCAACATGTTCCCCCTTTTCCAGTGATGACCCTCCACCATAAGCTTAGAAAAACAGGCTCTCCTTAGCAGAATCTTCTTCCAGATCCATGAAGTTTCCTATCTTTAAGTGGCTTCAGAGGGGTGCTTTGCTCTAGAATAGCCTAAATGTGGTGGCCGAAGTACTCAGCTGGCTACAGAAGGTGAAGTTTTTAGTGCCTTGAACCCAGAAGCACTTGGAGCATACATCTCCCTGCCTCCTGGGCAAGCCACCAAACCACTCTGCCAACAAGGTCAAAAAGTACCTGCATTTTTCCAGGGAAACTATGATTTTTCTGGTGCTTATGCCTAAAAATTGTTTTCATCTGCTGAATCTCACTTGCAGATGTGGCATTTCCCACTCCTCATGTGACTACTGTGGTGTTGACCTCAGCATCCTTACAGCTTCACCAACACCACCACACAGACCTCTCATCATGATGCTAAACTGGCACTGTCTCTGGCCATGCAATAGAGCTCCCAAACTGGGACCATGCCAGAAGTATTTGGGGTCTTAGGTGTTCAGTAGAGCTGGGGAGGAAGGAGAGGAACTTCTTAGGTTGTTGTCATGGATGTAATCTGCACTTCAGGTGCCAGGCTCATCCCTTCTGACTTAAAGTGCTTAACTGAGGTGCCTAAACTAGAAGCCTGGTCACTTCAGGTCCTCTTTACACCCCCTGGACAGAGAGCAGGAGTAGGTGAACAGAAGATTGTGAGTACTGCTCTCCATTTGCCAACTGCTGAGGGGGCCACAGGGCTCTCTCTCCAATTTTGGTAGCTGCCATAACCCTATTTAGGCAAAAGAAGCATGACATTAGCACTGGACACCCCTCTGAGCCTGGCATTGATGTCCCCAGTCTCCTCCAGCATTTCAGGTCTGCAGGCTCTTACCACAGAAATAATCTTTCCTACTTCAAACAAAACCTTTCTTGGCATAACAGATGTCTCAATGTAAGTAAAGTTGATCTAATTCAATTCCAGCAAGTAAGGATCTGCCCTCAGTGGGGAAAAACAGACTATGTTCTTCTTGCCACGAAAAGGTGCACAAACAGGCTTTTCTACAACATTCTGGTTTTTTGCAAAACCCCAGCCAAAGAGGACTCAAACTTCCATAACCCAAACTATTCAGATAATCATTTAGGGTTTCCACCAAGGCCCTGCAGGGTGGTGGCCCACCACAATTTCATTTTTTACCCCTACACATTTCCTTCCTGGGAAGCCTCCACCCACCATTAACTTTGTCTAAGATAATGCCAAAAGAAACAGATTTGACTTTTTTACATATATAAAACTTTCAAGCTTCTACCACAGAAACCACCTGATGGCTCGATTTTCACTCTTCCTTAAAAATCCTGTGGATAACTGTTGGTAAATACAAAGGCAAAAATTACTGATTACTCTATACAGTGGATGCAGAACCTGCAGCTTTGCCTTGAACTGGCTGGTTTCTGTCACTATTTTCTGAAGAAAACATCTTGGCACAGAGTTAAACAGTTTAAAACAAGGGAATTTTTGAGAACGATAGAAATGTCGAGTGGACAACGAGCCAACTTCCTATCTCCTGCCAGCTACTGAAAATAAGTGGAGCTTTCTCAGCTCCAGCTTTGTGTGGGCAATGAGTGTAGGTGTCAAATCAAGGAGGAAGTAGTGTAATAGCAGGGAGTGTATTAGTAATATGTACTTAGAAATCATAATAAGGCTGAATCACAAGTTACTCAGCACTTTCCCCATTTATAATCTTGAAAGCTTGTTATGACTAATGCAATAGGCATTGATCTGGCTCAGCAAACAGCTTTTTAAACAAACACAGACATTGCAGGGCTAGATCACCACATGCCAGGGCTTGCACCACCTAATTTGAGATGCCTATTATGGATACAGGAGTCTAGACCTTTTCCCTGGGTGCTGAGCTGTAGCACGTGGGGAGAGTTAGTGGTCCTTGGAGATGCTCCAGAAAAAGCCATATGAAGAGAAAGAAGGTTTAAGAGGTGCATGCCACAGCTCTCTCTCCTCTGAGATCAGAGGCTAACCTCTCTCCTTCAAAAACACAGCAAGGCTGCTTTTTTATGCCCTTAATAGCTGGTAGGGACAGTTATGTTTTTTTATACAGTAAAGAAACTTTATACGATGCTCATCCAACATGTGGGAGACCCAAATTCAATTTTCCTGTCTGCCTGTAGTGACTCAGGCTCCTGCCCTCCCTGTAGATGAACAAGCTATTAGGTAAGAAGCATAAAAAAATGCCAGAGTAGATGCCTGGATTCCTCCATGATGAGGAGCACAAATATGACAAAGGTGTACCAGTTCCTTCTTCCTGCCCAAGTAATTCCTACTTCTCTTAAGCAACTATGCTTGCCCCAGCCAGGGCAGAGTACATGGAAAACTGATCAGAGGATTAGCCCCACCTCACATGTACAGGGTAGCTGCAGGGCAGACAGCACAGGGCAGCACACTGCTTTCACCATCCTAATGCCAGTGGGGGTTCAAAGAGCTGTTTCTGGGTTAGTGCTGACCTGTTTTGTTAGGCACAATATGACAAGGAGAAATACCCCTTCCACAGGACCCAGCAGATGTTTAGTCCAAAGCAGATGCCCATGTGTCCAGGCTTCTCAGAGACCTCCTTCCCCATGCATAAGTACCAAGCTACCCTTTCCCAGTGTTCATAAATGGGAAACTGGGGCGCTTCTGGAGTTTCACCTCCTGTAACACTGGGCAGTGGAGGAGCAGTGGATTTGAGGCTCTCAGACTTGGAAGAGCTTCCCAAATTCTTTCTGATTCCTGTTGGAAGTTCTTGGGCTCCTCATGAGCCTAAGCTTTAGCAATTTACTTCTGCTTACCCTCCTGTTGAGAAAGAGCAAACAGTTGCATACAACTGAGGCTCAAACCTACTTCTGTTTTGAATGGCATTGCTGTCTCTTTTATTACACATGTATGCTTTTTTGACCTCCAAGGAAAAGAAATACAATACAATTGAAAATATAGCAACTATATTTAGTTGCTTTCAGCTGAAGCACTTTTTTGGAGAAAGGGATTAGTGCTCTACTCTAACCATAGTCTTCACACAGAAAAAGAGGTAGGAATTTTTGTGTTTTACCACACATACGCTTAGTGTTTCAGCAGACAAAATTTGAATCTCTTCCCACTTCATTAATTGCTGATACTTCATACGCAGCCTGTACTAGCAGAGTCCCTGGCTCCAAAGATATGCCTGTAAGCAAAGATTTGTAGTACACAACTTCAAAGAGGAAGGAAAGATGTTAGAATTAATTTAGTTGTCTAGGAATTTGCATTGTCTCCATCTCTGTAACACCTGAGCAGCTCATCACCAGAAATGTTTTTATTCTGACAACATCCTTGTGTGGTCAGGAAGTGTTATTATCCTCCTTTCTTAATCCAGTTTCCTTAGGAAACTAGGTTTATGCAACCACATTGTCCCTCTGCTGTCAGTCTCCGCACAAACAACTTTTGGCCAGTTCCAACCAAATTTAACAGCATAATCCGTGCCCAGCCAGTCAGGGTTCCAGGCCCTGCTGATCCAGGTGAGGACCACAGCCCCCTCAGCCTGGGAATGGGTCTGTGGGTTTTGTGTGTGCATGTGTCCGTGCCTTCCTGCAGCAAATGCTCAGAGTTGTAGGGACAGCTTGGGCAGGAGCTGCCTATGGATCCTGCTTGCTTCTGTAGGAAGTACCCAGGACATGTGTGGAGAGGATCTCTCAGTTGATTTCCCTGCCCAAGACTGACTAGTTGCTGTCACCATGAAGGCAGATAACAGGGTATGCCAACTCCACCTACTCTCTGGGTCAGTACATGCTTCCATCAGCGTCTGTAGCAGCAAGAGCCAAACCTTTCTCCGCAGTTTTACCGAACTAAAGCACCTTGGCATGGCATTGTATCCCTATAATGTCAGTGCAAAAATGGTTCAGTGTCAGACCTGAACCTGCCACAAGATGTGCCTGTACCCCAAATAGCATATGCTGTGGCAGGGAACATATTTGTAGCAAAATCAGAAATAAGCCCACTCTTTAACATTTCAAATCAGTGCCTTAACTGCAAGTCTGTCCTGTTTCTACATATATACTCTGGAAATTAAATAAAAAGTCAACAATAGAATGATTTTCTGTGGGGCACCTTTCTGTGCTTTTCTAGTTGTGGATAAGTACGATTGCAAACTTTGTATGTCCAAAAGAAACAAACCATCTGCATGAAGCTGTTCAAAAAAAATAATATCAGATCTTCAAAACATGTCTTGTTTAATAGCCCTCACAATCTGCACACTCACAAGACCAGCATCTCAACTGCCTCTCCCTAGCCCTCACAATTAAAATGACAGGAAGCATGCATTCATACGACTATGTGATGGGTATTTTGTCAATTGTATTTTAGAACTCTTCCCATGAAAATGAAGTCACTACAGTATACATATACTGAGCAAATGAGTGAAGGTATTTTGGCTTTTGTCTTTGCAAATGAAGTAAATACAGTCCAGCAATCTGTGAGAAATTATTGTCGAAAAATGATGATTCTATAATATAATATCCAAAAATCTCTTAACAAAGCTGAAGTTTTCAATTCTCTGCTCTGAAAAAGATAAGAAAAGCATAATATCCTTAATGTATTAGAAAGGATCTTCAGTATTTGTCTGCCTGACCAATGAGAGCTAAGTGTTTTTTAAAAGTGTGGTATTGTGACATCAGTCTGACAACACTAAACTGTACTTAAAAATAAATTCTTTCTTGTTTCATTATTCCATATAATAAAGTGACTAATGTGAACTCTGAAAGTATTCAGGTAGTGATAGAACCAGAGGAAAAGGATGCAAACTGGAGGAGAATAGACTTAGAGTAGATATTAGGAGGAAGTTTTTCACCATGAGGGTGGTGAGACAGTGGAACAGGTTGCCCAGAGAGGTTGCGGAAGCCCCATCCCTGGAAGCTTTTAAGACAAGACTTGATGGGTCTCTGGGCAACCTGATTGAGTGGATGGTGTCCCTGACAGACAGGGGGGTTGGAACTGGATGATCTTTAAGGTCCCTTACAACTCTGACAATTCTATGATTCTATTCTTTATGTTCCAAGCTGGACATGAATTACAAAAATGAAGGGACTATATTGCAACCTCTGCTAATGGGCCTGTCTTTTTTTTTAATCCTACCTTAAAGCAACCAGAATAAAACAGAAACTGAAACACTCGCTTTATTGCAGTGAATGAGTCTTGCTTAAAGCATGTTAGCTGCTCTGCTCCCCTGGTCAATGTAAAATACACCCTAGAATATGGGTATAAAACAAATTATTATTCTGAATCCTTATGCAGCTCCTTTCTCATGGTGTGGCTATGCATATTCCACTAAAGAGCATCTGAAGATAGGTCCTTTCTTTTGCTACTTGAATCCCAGATTACCCTGCTAGAAGTGAGAGGAGAATTGGACATTTTGAAGAACTTATAGGGTTATAAACTGGGAAAAGACTTAATTGTCAGTCTAAATTGTATGTATGTGGGAAGACAGGCAGTTTCTCAAATTGCTAAGCTTTTGCTTAAAATGAGTATTTAAATGGTTTGTGTTTATGGAAAAAAAATCTTCCATTTTCTTGTATCACATACTGTAATTTTCATCTGGTTTACAGCAATTCACTCATACTTACTCAGAAACTACTTCTCTCTTAGTTGGAGGTCTCTGAGAAAATAGCAATTTTTTATTTTAGTCTGTCTTTTCTTTGTATTTAAACAGTCAAGAAAGGAAAGGGAGTTTGATCTTGTTAGAATGTATTTCTACTTAACATAAACAAATAACACTTTAAAACAGTCCATTTGTTTTCCAGTTGGAACTGATTCACTCTTTTTTATGTGATGATTCAGTTCTAACTTAAGAAAACACCAGCAAACTCAGATTGCATTTTGAAATAGAATAGTCTCTACAACACAAAACTTCTAAGTGTTTGCTCATAACTTTTTTCCTTTCCTTTCTTTTGGAAATCATTTAGAGTTTCTTAAAATATCTATTTAAAAGCTTTCCTGCACAGAAAGAAAGAGCCTAAAAGAGTTGGTTATATCTTTAACATCAGGAAATGGATGTAGTAAGAACATAAGAAGTAATAAAATCAGTGTTGATAGAAAAATAAATATAGCACTTTTGCCTGGGTTAAATGTCAGATGTAAGGAAGTGCTGAACATCCTTACTTCCTATAGAATCACTCATCCTTCCTCTGCTGAGGCTGTTTCCATAAAGGCCGTTATTAAGTCTGGGAAAGGATGTGGCAGCAAAAGATGGTAAAACACTTGAACACATGTGTGTTGTAGGCCTTTCTACTATGAGCAACATTTGTTTCACAAAGAGAGCAAACACAATGTCCAAGAAAGAAAAGCAACCCACCAGTTTCCATAGTTGTAGCAGAGCTTAGGTAATGCACTATGCAGTGTTCGATTTAAAACGTTAAAATATTAAAAGAAGTTTTCTATAGCATAGTGTTCCTATCAAAGTGAAATGACTCACAAGAATGCTAAATTCAAACCAGATGGGCATAAACACTCACTGAAAAAGATTCAGATATTTAGAGGTCAGCATGGGTCTTCATAAAAATGAAGACCTTGTCTGAGTTGCTGAAAAATGAACTTCAGTGATAAAAAAGAAAACAAGAGAGAGTATTAGTGATTTTATTTTAATTATACAAGCCACTGTCAATTAGGAGAACTAACATTTACAAAACTTTACATTGCCATTTTAATTTGAAAAAGATGGCTGTGGCAGTCCTTAGACTTCAGACAAACAGCAGTGAGGTGTCTCCTGCTCTGGGAGGAAGTGAGGGATGCGGGAGTTCAGAAATGCCACACTCATATTCCACACACATACGCACACACATCCCTGTGTTTCCCACCAAGGAGTAACCCCGATTACGGCTTTGTACAGGACAGAAATGTTCCACCCCGGCTCAGCGGCATGATGCCAACCTTCACTTCCCTTTGAACCAGACTACAGAGTAGGGAAAAAACTCTCATTCCTTCTATCATACCAAAAAAGTTCATACCACCCAACGTTGCTGCTGCTCTCCTGTTAAACCTGCGTGTTATTTTGTTTTCCTTTCCTCGTTTCATCCATTGCTTTCTACCATTTACAGATTGTCTGGAGCATACACTTATTTTAAACTTTTATATCCTACCAGAAGAAAAATATATGGGCTCAAAATTAATATTGTTTTTGACTTATGGTGAAATTCCAGTAATGTTTAACTTGGATCACTAGACCTGTGTGTTTTACAGAGAGCAGAAAGAAATACTTTTTGAGTTGAAATGTATAATGGGAGTTTCCTACTGTTTTGTTGCGGGATCTTGGACAACAAGGAAAAGGATGAGCGTATAACATATTCCTTTTAAAACATACAGATTAAATGGAGAAAATAAGGGTTCTGCCCATGCCATAAGCTATAAAGGCATATGTTTGCATCCCTGTTCCCTGATTAATTTGTTAACCACTACCATTCAACCTCCTAATAAAAAATGATTGTTCAATGTATATTACTGTCAACAATTTTACATGGCAAACCATAATCTCTTGGGGCAGAAGTCAGCAAAAGATATGTGTGGCTTCCACCGTGCAGAAGCCCACATAATGCTGTGGAAACCAATTTTTCTGGGCTTCTGGGGTCCTGCACAAAAGGGCCATAATTTTATTTTGCAGGAAAAAATGCCTGTGCTTTTTGCCTATGTGTTACCACCACTAGCAGCATTCTAGGACTAAAGGTAAGGGGTGAAATTTGGCCCCAGCAGTATCGCTCAGAGCTTTGTTCGTGGGGCTAGAGTAGCAAGCATTGCCTGCAACGTGCAGGGTGATGTTTTGCAGACCAAGCTCCAGAGCTGTCATTAGACATTCTGAAGGCCACAGAATGCAAATATTAATCATCTTCCCTATGGTGGTTCTTTAAGATTGATCCTTTGTTTTGCTGTAACTAAAAACTTAGCTTGGAGATCAGACTCCTTTAACAGACTTTGCTGCACACATCTAGTTAGGAAACTCGCCTTTGAAACTCTTTGGGTTCCAGCAGATGTCTTCAGACGATACATGACTGTCACACGTGGCATACTTGCAGCATTCATTCTCAAAATATGTTTTAAAATGTTTCACTAAGACACTGAACAATGTTTACATTCTCTTAAAACAAAATTAAGGGAGACAGTCATCCTCCAATATATACCACAATTATTACTCATTAATTTCCTAAAGCTTGCTTCGTCCTTGTGCTATCCTCACAACAGTGAACCACTATTAGCCATTTCCTATTAATATTATTACTATAGTTTAGAACAATTATTGGTAAAGGCATTACCAGTCTCCAGTCCAAAGTTTCTTCTTCATGCCCCTTGAGTCCAAACCATCAAAGTCTCCCCCAGCCAAAAAGTATATACTGTCAAAGGGACAACAACAAAGTCCCCAGTTCTGACCAACCGCAGTGCCAAACGAAACTGTAGGACTCTTGGCACTTCCAAAAAATCAAGCAGTATATGTTCATTCCACTGTACCTCATTACTGGCACCTTGTCTACCACAAGGAGGCCACCACAAACACATATATGTATATCCATACATACATATGCATCCTTCTGTAATGAGCACTGCTCCTTCAGCAAACTCATAGATAGAACTAAATATTTCAGAGAAGACTGGGAGGAAAACATGGTCAGGACCCTTACATTTCTGCTTCCTCAAAACAACCCAGAGCTTTTTTTTTAAAACCCACCAGATTACCCATTGAAAGTCTGCATTCTAATGTGCAGGTATCTCTAGCCACATTGTGATGGTTTGCAAAACTGGGACTTGCCTCTCTCTGAAGGGCAAGGAGGTAAGTGTTCAAGTGCAAGCAAGTAGAAAGGTAGGCAAGAAAGGAACTGAGACGAAGGGGCAAGGACCCAACATATTGGCCAGGAGGAAAAGGAAACAGGAGTGAGGGTTGGAGGAGAAATGCTGAGAATTGGCCAAAGGGAGAACCACACGAAGTGAACCTCAGGGTGAATCTGCTTTCCAGGTATGACAGGAAGTTTGCACGGCGTGGTCAGAAGTTTTTGGTGCATACAGTGTCCAACAGCTATGGAAAATGCTGCTGCATCATGAAATTCCAAAGCAGCCATGGGAAAAGACTGGAAGAACACTCTCTGGTCACCAGGGACTATTTCCTCCATTTCTGACAGGGGAAGTCTCTGGAGGGCATTCAGACAAGCACTGGGAGCTGTTAAGGAATACCTGGGGCATTGCCAAGAATATAATGCAATTATTGCCCCAAATGAGAACTGGAGCACACAAGGCATGTTCTCTGCGTCACCCTGAAAGCAACTGGAGTCAACCAAAGCAAAGTTGACCATTATAACATTCAAAAGCCTGAAGGTGAGGGAAAAGCGTGGTAGGGAAGAGCTGGCAAAGTCTGCACACCACAGCATGCTTTAACATAACTGGCAAAAGAGGCCAAGCTCAGGCTCTGATGGGCCAGAAAACCAAGGCACAATTCCAAAGCGGTAGACTTTGGTGTCCACAAAACTATGGGTGGGTCATGGGAACAGTTAGAAAGATGCCAAACTCAGCAGACAGATACAGCAAAGAAATACTGAGTTCACTACAGATCAGGGGACTGCCAGGGGGCTGCTGCAGTGCAGGGGGTGAAGCACTTGTCCTTTTTGCTCCCTGAAATGACACAACAAAATAAACACTGACAAAAGAAAGATGTAACAACCTGGCAGAAAAAGAAGGTTGAGGGAGGGAGGAGACATCAGGAAATCGGTCTGTTTGCAGAAGACTAGCAGGTCAGCTGTGCTGGCAGCACCTTCATAAATATTTTTCTTAATGCTGAAGCAGTTCAGTTTTATAAGCATGAGATCCTCTCATGTGGTTACTGAGCATGAATCAAAGATGTTTTGGCTCAGGACTGCCCTATATTTTATTGTGCTTTATTGAACATCCTGGGGTTGCATAGTCCCAGCAAGCACAGCAGGGCTGGAGGCAGAGACCATTCTCCTCCTCTTGCCCTGCAGTGAAGGTGACCAAAGGTGGGCAGCCCTAGGTCACAGGAACCCCTCAGAAATGGGGTTTTGAGGAGAAGTACAAGGTCAGGCCACCAAATGGAAGGAGTTGGCCAGGGAAATGGGCAAGAAAAGGTGCTGGGCAGCCTTGGGGATCCACTGAGCAGCTGCTGTCCCATCCCTGTCCCCCTGCCCTCCCAGATGACCCATCAGAGGTCCCTCCTACCTTTCAGCTTGCAATCTAATACCTATTTATCGTGAGGTTTTCTTATCCTCCCACTTCTCTTCACCATTGCCCTCACATTCCCAAACTTAAGGATTATCACTGCAAAAGGGAAGATAGGCAGAGCCAAAAGTCCAGCAAGGGCAGAGCACTACCAAAGGATAGCGGTGACAAAGCCTGAGTGAAAGTGTAGTCTCTGAGACAAGCAGAAAAGAGAGAACATCTGCTCCATCTAATCAAAGGAAAAATAATGAAAGTGGGCCATCCATTTTTCTTATGTATATGGCTGGTTTCACTTTCTAGTATTTCTGTCACAATTTTTGGACTACAACTGATGGGATTTTTCCAATCCAAACAAAAAAAGCAAACCAAACAAAACAGCCCTGTGGGATTACTGCAATAGACAAAGGGGAGAGGCAGGCTTGTGAGAAGGAAGGAGCGAGACTGCAAGTGCAACACTTATCTGCTCTTTTGTTAGATGATTTCAAAATAGTTATGACCATTTTTTTTTCTTCTTTCTTTTGTGGGGTGGCAAATGAGACAAAAATCTGTTTTGAGCAGGGATTATGCCTAAACTTATTTCTCAGTTCTGGCTGGTAAAATGCACCAAAGAACTCTGTTTCCCCAATTGCTCTGACCAGCATGCCAGAGCCCTCATCTGCCTCAGAACATTGCTGGAGAGACCTCAGGACCCTCATGGTGTGAAATCATAGAATTATAGAATTGCCAGAGTTGGAAGGGACCTCAAAGATCATCCAGTTCCAACCCCCCTGCCTGGCAGGGACACCATCCACTAGGTCAGGTTGCCCAGGGCCCCATCAAGCCTTGTCTTAAAAGGGGCTTCCATATTTCTAAAAATGGGACTTCCACAACCTCTCTGAGCAACCTGTTCCACTGCCTAACCACCCTCATAGTGAAGAACTTCCTCCTAATATCTAACCTAACTCTACCCTCCTCTAGCTTACATCCATTTCCCCTGGTTCTATCACTATCTGACCTCCTAAAAAGTCCTTCACCAGCTTTCCTGTAGGCCCCCTTCAGATACTGAAAGGCCACAATAAGGTCTCCACAGAGCCTTCTCTTCTCCAGACTGAATAACCCCAACTCTCTCAGCCTGTCCTCATAGGAGAGGTGTTCCAGTCCTCTGATCATTCTTGTGGCCCTCCTCTGGACTAGCTCCAGCACCCCTGTATCCCTCTTGTAATAGGGGCTCCAGAACTGGATGCAGTATTCCAGGTGGGGTCTCACTAGAGCAGAGTAGAGGGGGAGAATCCTTTCCCTCGACCTGCTGGCCACGCTTCTCTTGATGCAGCCTAGGATACGGTTGGCCTTCTGGGCTGCAAGCACACACTGGCGGCTCATGTTGAGCTTCTCATCCTCCAACACCCCCAAGTCTCTTTCCATAGGGCTGCTCTCAAGCCAATCTTCACCCAGCCTGTATCAGTGCTTGGGATTGCCCCAACCCAGATGCAGGACCTTGCACTTGGTCTTGTTGAACTTCATGAGGTCGGCATGGGCCCATCTCTCCAGCCTGTCCAGGCTTCCTTTTGCACCAGGACAGCTATCCTCTGCACTGAAGAGCAGTAAGCTGTGCTCAGACACAACAGGATAGAAAAGCTGGGCCAGGCAGAGCTGACTCCTCAGGTGAATGATGTCCCACCCTCTATGAAGCAATAAAGAAACTCATCCTCGTGGTCCAGTCATCCCAGTGGAGAACAGAGTCTGTCCCCACCATCTTCTGCTGCTTGCCATCACCCCTCTGCCAGATGCAATCCCAGCCCCAGATCTGTGGCAAGGTGAGGAAGCTCTCACATCTGCCAGTCAAAATAAACAGTTAATGTAAGCAGCACAAAGAGTGGGTTGCTGCTAGCTTTGAGCCAGGCAGTGAAGAAGGGACAGGGTGGTCACTTCTGCTGCTCGCAAAGCACCCTCCTGGCTCTGTCCTCTGGCAGATCTCACAGGCAGACCCTGCAGCAATTCACCAGCCCTGTCAGCGAAACACCCGTGGTGCTGCTGTGGCCTCCCCCACTGCTGAGGTGGAGAGGAGAGGTCCTCTCTGTAGAGCTCCAGGCAATACAACCTCCTTTGTGGTGAAGCTCTGACCCCACTGAAGTAGGTGGTAGGACACTACTGGATGTCAGTCCCTGCCAGTCAATTACTAACACATTTTGTAAAAGCAGGCTTAGATAATGTTCAATAAATGTCTTTGGGTGATTTCAGTTTGCTTTTTTTCCCTGTTAGGAAAGCGATTTGCTTTCTCAAAAATGCCTGCACAAGTTTCACACCTTTTTTTTTTTTCCTTTTCATCATCTGTTGTTATTTATAGACTCTACAGATGGAAAAGACACATTAGGTCACCCAGTACTCCCTGCCAGCACAGGACTATTCTCCAGCAAACATTTATTATGGTCTTGTTTAGACTAGTTTCGTATGCTCCGAACAACGAGGTTTCTGCCACTTCCCCAGGGAAAGCAGTCAGCAAGTTCATACTGCTGACCCACAGAAAGACTTCTTCTTATTTTCTTCAGCCCACATCTTCCCTTTTCATATGTTTCTCTCCATTTTACACTCTAACACCTACTTATCGTGAGGTTTTTCCCTCAGTTTTGCCTATTGCTATAGCCCCCCCTTGCTCCATGGTACACAAAACTTTTAAGACTAGGTGTGCTGCCAGTGTGGCCTCTAAACCACCTCCTGAATGGGTGAGCCTGACCTCATCAATGAGCATCCCTTTCCCACCCGTCTGTCCCTGCTCTGGTGCTCTCTTCTCTAAGCAATTCTCTGATTTGTATGATACTTTCTGTTAATCAGTAGCACGAAGTACAAAAGTGATAGTGCAAGTGTGATCATACAAGGGAAGAATCACCTCCTCCACTTATCTGTATGCTACCTCTTGAAACACAAACCCAGATTGTAAAAGGAGCTTTTCCAGAAGAAGGCACAAGAGATCAGACCTCATTTACTGTCAGCTACCTCAACAAACTGTCTGTTGTCCTGTTTGATGGACTTCCACATCCAATTGAATGTGTTTTGGAGTATTTCTCTCTGATAGAGTTTCTTGGTTTTTTTCCAACTGACCGAAGTTTATTGCTTTTACAGTTTAAAAATAAAGAGTAAGTTGCCTTGTAATTGTTTGGTCTGTTCTCTGTAACAAACAGTGAACTGAGACACAAAGGAGCCTTATATAGATAAAACAATAGGTATGAGTATAATATACATAATGGCAGGCCTAACTGAGTAACTTCCTCTTTGGAGGAATATTTGGCATTTTTCAACAGTAAATCAATTGACAGACTCTGGTATTAGTAGAATGAGTTATGCATCAAAGTCATTCCAAATGTCAAATTACAGAAGTTAACCTTCTTTGCTTGTGTTATGGAAAGCAGTGTCTGTTGTTCCAAACGAAAATGAAGCAGAAATAAGTGTCAAAAGTTTTAAGCATTTCTCCATCAAATTAAATTAGAATTACAGAATCATTGCTAAATAACACATTGGTTCCCATGAAACACGTTGCACATACTTGCACAAGGAAAACAAACAGAAGAAAATCATAAAGAAATTGGTTTTTTCTGTTTGTTTCACAGGGAAGAGTGCAGAGCTCCACAGTCCACTGTATTTATACAGGAAAGTAACACAAAGCCAAAGCTGGGAAATTGAAAATACAGGGAAATCAAGACAAAAGCTAGCCCAATAACCACAAATGGAAGGGATCATCTTGTCAATTGAGAAGAAACATGAGGAATATGAATACCAGTTTTTTCCCTAAACCCTGAACGCTGATGGCTCCATCGTGCTTTAATTTTCTACCCTTACATATGCCCTGCTCTGCAAAGTTCCCACATACTTTCACTTAATTTCAAAGTGGAGTCCCTCTCTGAAATGGCACTGTAAACATTTCATTGTGGGGTCTTATGGTTTGATGTCTGTCAGTGATTTTCAAATCAAAACTGCTCAGTTAACAAGTAAAAACCAGATTTCTTTTTGTTTATTTCCCAGCGTTGTAGTCTGCAGTATGAAAAGAAAAGTGGCTGCTTTACGATTCACGTTATCACCCACAATACAGACTGGAACTTAGGGGAGAACCCACTGATGGAGGAAGAGCTGGCTTGGGACCTGGCTAGTTTGCCCTCCTGCAACGGAGTGGCCATGGCTGAGAAGGGTAAAAACACTGCCAGGGCAGTACAGCCTCTTTACCGCAAACCTCCAATAGTTGCTTGCAGTCCCTTTCCATGAGGTTATCATCTGTGGAGCTCTGCTGGCAAAGTGGTGGTTTCAGCACTCACTAATCCACTTTCATGCAAAATCTACCAGGTTAGCTTAGATGGTTTAAATTGAATTACCCTACTGGGGTTGCCTAAAGTAGATTAGGAGATGCTTATATCATTTCACCAGCCAGAAAATGCTAGCAGGGATCAGTTGGAAGAGGGGAGCTTTTTCGGCAGTCATGGAGAGACCTAGAAATCATCACCCTGCAGCCTTAGCCTCTGGCATGCCAGAATGCAACACCCAGCTGGACAACCCATTTCCAGTTGCCTCCTTATCTGTGTAACATCACTGTTCCCTTACCTGGTCAGTTCCAGAACATCAGTGAATATTCAAGACCAAACAGATTTGGAGAAAACTCAGGAAGCCAAATCCTGGGGAAAGAAAGACATGCGGATCATGGCCACCCACTTAACAGAGCTACAATGCTGCAGAAGACTTATTGCTTAAATTAGTGATGTTTTCCATCATAACAATCCAACTCTCCAGGCTGCCCAGTGCATCGCTAATTAGCATCCTGACTTCTCTCCAAGGCAAACAATTATTGTGAGTGGAAAGAGAAAAGGGAGAAGAGAAATGACAGCGTGGAGAGAGTGGGAGGTACTGGAAGAGCAAGAAGGGGCTCAGAAAACCTGTCTGTGAAGGCATCATACTAAAGGTGTTAACAAGACAGAAAGAGCCATGTTAGTCCCAACTCAGCAACTCAAGCATTTGCTCCTGTGAGCTCAATTTAAACACATGCTTGCATATGTCACCAAATGAAGTCCCAGCCCTGCAAGTTTAAAAGCCGGTATATAAAATAAAGCACATTCCCAAATGTTACAGGGTGAGGGCCTAAGACCTGGGCTTGTGCTGAAGGACTTTGCTGAACCAGATAATAATAGCAGTACAATTCATAACATTAATGAGTCATTGCATAACATGATGGAGAAATTAAAGATGAGAAAAGAAGTGAAAAACTCACCTTTTTAATAAGGACTTAAGCTACTAGTATTAAGGTAGATGCTTCCACCTAGTGACTTATAGCAGTACCTTATAGAATTTTAGTTTGGAAGGCTCAGTGGCAGCTGCAGCAGAAAATGATATTATAGAAAAATATCATTCATCATCTGTAGTTAAGAAGAGACACAGAAACTTACCTTACAAAGAGGGTTTGTACATTCAGACATCAGCAATACTGAGAGTATCCTTTCCACAGACAATGAGGGCCCAGTGCATGCACTCTGATTCACCTCTGGATAAATGGCCACCCCACTATTTCTGGCTGTGCTACTGATAATCTTGCCCCCTCCAAGCCAACATATGGCAGAGCAGGAAGGATAACTCCCGGTGAGAGGAGGTGTTTCTGACATTCTAGCAGTAGGGAAGTCACCAGAGTGGTGACACCATCAAAGGTATTGACAAACCTTTCCTTCAGTATTAAAACTCAAGAGCTGTAGGGTTTTTTGTGTTCTTTAGTAGTGCAAATGCACACTTGCTAGGTCTGTGCTGCCAGTGCATTAGCAGCAGCACCTTTGGAGCCCAGTACTGTTATCCTTCTCCTCTATGCAACCTTCCTCCGCTCAAACTCCTAAGACTTTACACATACTTGCTTCTGCAAAAATTTCTGATATGAGGCCTTACAGCAACACTCAACAAAAGACAAAAACTCCACTAAAGAGAATTGCTCAATGTTAAGCTTCAGGATCATAGACCTCAGTGGACATCTTTGGGTTTCAATACCTAATGACTTTTTACAATAAACAAGGAGCAGTAAGTGGCTCTGTAGAAGAGTCAGAGTCTGCTTGACAAGCAGCTGTCTAAAATCAATCTCATCCACTTCAAGATGTATCCTGAATCTTGTCCCTCTCTGGAAGTGCAACATCTGGAACTAACAGGAGATATCTGCATAGCTGGAATCACGGCCTGAGAAGCTCTCTAGAGGGTTGCCTGCTACTACATACTTCCTCCCAAAGAACTTAACAGTCTTGTAATTTCAGATACTGCCAGAGGAGAAGTCCCACTAATACAATATTTTCAAGGTTAATGCAAATCACAAATTCTGCTTGCAAGGAGTCAAACCTTTCCATCCCATCACCCTGTGGCTTCAATTGCCAGGTTGTGGGCTCTACTGGTTGGGAAAGGAGTGTGTGAGGGGAAAAAGGAAACTTCAAGAGAGAGACATTGGGCTTCCCTATGCTAACAGTCTGATATAAGTAACTCATTCAAGGCTTTCACTGTAGTTAGTGGACAGAAGTGGGCACAGGACAACACAGTAAACGCAGGAGTAGTGAACAGAAATTAGATTAACTATCCCCTTGAGCTGTCCCTTATTTCCTCCACTGATTGAAAAGGGAGCTAAGGATAACCAGCACTGATTAAAGTGTCTAACATAAAGAACCAAATGAATGCTGCTTTGATTTCCTATTTGTTCTTAAGGATGTGCTATCAGTCTGCAGTAGTTTTGGACATAACCAAAGACAGAATTATAGGCATCAACTGAAAAGAAGAACCTAACAGAGAAAAATGGAGGAAGTTTGGGGGCAACTACTGGGTCTTTTTGGTTCACAGTTTTGAAGTTAAGGCCCCCATTTCTGTATGGTTCCTCCTCTGTGTTCCTGGTTTCCACTGAACCTTATTTTTGTTTGGCTTCAGCTTTACTCCCTGTGGTCATTAAGGACTGACCTGTAAGGCAGTGAGCAATCTACTCTGAGCAGATAAGTACCAACCTTATCTTCAAGCCCATGGTTTACCCTTTTGAAGTTAAGTGTCCACGTGTTTAGCTGACTCAGGACCTAAACCAGTAAATGCATGGCATTGACAGTAGAATTCAACAACCTCAGCTCCCCAGGCAAGAAAGCAAGAGACAGTGGCCAAAAACCCCCAACACTTGAAAATTGTTTAAAAATTAATAGATCATAGGATTGTCAGAGTTGGAAGGGACCTCAAAGATCACCCAGTTCCAACCCCCCTGCCTGGCAGGGACACCATCGACTAGATCAGGTTACTCAGGGCCCCATCAAGCCTTGTTTTAAAAGCTTCCAGGGATGAGGCTTCCACAACCTCTGTGGGCAACCTGTTCCACTGCCTAACCACCCTCATAGTGAAGAACTTCCTCCTAATATCCAGCCTAAATCTACCCTCCTCTTGATCTACTCACTAGTTGCAAAGCCAAGCGGAGTATGTTCTTCATCCCATCAGAAACACTTCAAGTTATTGAGTCAGCTCCTGAGGAAAATGTGAAATACTTTCTCAAAGATCTTGTTCTCCTAGATTTACACTGCACTGTCATTTTATCTGCAGTCACTGAAATCTCTGTATTTAAAAAGGTAACATATTTGGATTTTGAATGTTTAAGTTAATATTACTGTGTATGTACACATCCATGTGTTCACACATGTATAGGCATACATATGTTAAGCTTCAATTCATTATGTTATAACCTATAAAAACATCATATAATTTATTGAAGTGCAGAAGATCTATTTTCCCTTCCCTTCTTCTGACAGTTTCTCTCTCACCCACGTGGGTTATATGAATGATATTTATAACAGAGCTGTTTTGATCTGATAGAGCCTCAGTGAATTTACTGCTCTTTCTGTCCCACTGTAACTGAACCTGACAAGAACCAGAAGAATCTGCAGTTTTATTTTGGTCTTTATAGGTTTTCCTTCACTCCATTTTCTCATGCCTGGATGGGGTCGGCAGCTAAAGACAACCCTCACATTCTGCAACAACAGATAGCTGTTAGGCTGCAGAACTTGCAGGATAAGATGAATTGCTCCTTTGATCAAAACCAGGGTCAATTTGCCCTGCCTATTAATTGGTTTGTCAAGAAAAAAGCTGAACAACAGAATTTTTTCTTTATAAAAGAAATGTAATCTTTCCCTTTAGTAATAAAATAGTTGTGGTGTTCACAAATAACTTATGCTGCATACAATCATTAGCCTTACTATCTTAAAGGTGCTGCTGTATTTTCCAAAAATGTAGAGGATTTTGAAAAGGGATGAGCATTTCCTCTTTGTTGAGACAAACATATGTTTCTGTTTCTCTTAAGATTTTCTCCCTAACACCGCATATAAAAATGAAATGACTTGCCTAAATGCTTTAGATGGCTTAGAGGAAAGATAAAAGGGATTTAGATTTCATCCCACTAAGAAGGAAAGCTGTGCAGGCACTCACTTGATAATTAAAGTTGTTATTTTAAGTTAAGCATTTGGTAGCTACAGTCAAGTTTTAATGACTGGTTTTGCTTTTAATTTTCTCAGAAGCGTTTTTACATAAAAATACATTTTTGTTGATCCCAAACACAATTCTGTTTGCAAAAAGAACTACTATAAAACAAAAAATAATTAACTGGAGTCCTATGTCTTGTGAGCAATGTGTTCCTTTTGTCAAGTTTTAAGGTACTCCAAAGTCAGCTTCCCTGAAGTGCATGAATAAAACTTCAAGAAATTGCACTCCCAGTAATTCATCCTAGCATCCAATACAAACTATTCTTTTTCAGAACGTATCCACATTTATTAGCAATCACCAGATGGGATCCCAGTGTAACCTCAGGGAAGAAAACTAATGGCTTTCCCATCAAGTCATATTTGGATATGATCCAGTCACTGTTAACATATCCAAATTCATTACGAGCCACTGAATCCAAACCCTGTTTAAAGCAGAAAGATACTTGGGAAAGATCATTTTGGAAATTATTTCATTTCCTTCCACAGCAAATTCACATTACATCTAAAAATGAATGAAAGCTCTGGGTCTTCTGTTTCTCATGAAACAATCTCGAAAGATACCAAGGCAGACCAAAAGTTGTATTCGTTGGTTTACATTTCTGTGTGAGGTTTCTGACAGAAATAAGATCCTAAAATGTAGAGATTGTGAATGAAAGCAAATATTATAATAATATTCTTTTAAATGTTTCAAATTTATTTAGAAGTTTAATATACATTTGAAAAAGTTTTGCAAAAAAGTTGTTTTGTGCATTTGATTATCATTTGTTGTTCTTTAATGAAAGCTGGAACTTCAGCTTTTCTATTTTTCTTTTAAACTTTAATCTTTGTTTCAAGGCAAACCAGCAGCAAAATTCTCATTCACTGAAATAGGCAAGTTTAGATTCAATATAAATTTTTTATTAGCAAACAAATTAAATCTGTATCTAACTTAAATTTTTTTCAAGTATTAATCTATTTCTCCAAGTTAGGCAATATTTATTTTCATATAACTTTAACAATATTTTTCAGTTTTAAATATTATTCCATAAATTTGTTTGACTGTATCACTGTGTATTTGTTTTTTAAATTACTGTTTAGATAAAGAAATCTTGTTTTCTGTGTTTTTATTACAGAATGAATCTTGTACTTTTAAAATGTTTTCTTCTCCCGAATTTTATATTATCTTGCTTGTACTCCTGACACATGTAAGATTATTTTTCTCAGCCTCAATGATAGTTGCAGGAATGGATGCCTTTGTTATAACAGTGGTTTTTGTTATACGAGCAAAATTTTTTCTATGCATTCCTAAAAAAAAAAAACAAACCCACTTTTATTTTGTGAAAGTACAGAAAAGTTTCTGTAGTTTCAAAACTAATTCTAACCTAAGACAAAGAGTTATCCTGTTTTGTGTTTCTCAGGTTACCTTTAGAATTTTTTAAAATCCAATTCATTTTTAACCATGTGAAACTGCTGGTTTAAATTATTGCACATCATTACCTTTGGACAATGAAAACAACACAGGCATTTTTACTTGTCTCTGGTCAACTTCACTTCTGGGTTTCCTTGACACAAGACCTTAGTCGAAATCACCACGTGGAGATTTTTAAATCCAAATAAAACACGCAAATATAAAACAACTCTCTTTCCACTGAGTTTCTGAAATTTTCATTAAAATGTTTCAGTTGATTGAGAAGAGACTTTTCAAGAATCTTCCTTATAAAAGCAAAACACTATATAGCTGAAGCCGTCATGGATGCCTTTGTGTCCTTTAAGGGAAAAAAAAAAATCTCTCATTTAAGGAAACATTTGGGGAAACATTCATATCAAGTAACTTTTTGTAAAGGAGAAACGAAATAAGTAAAAATACGAAGTAGTTTTACATATTTAAATGTCATTCCTTATTAGGACAAAATATCTGACAATAGTTCTAGCAGTTTTTCAGGCGGTTAGGAGACCAGTGAACCTGGGAGCTCTAGAAATACCCTCAGCAACATCCCCCACCCTCCAAGACTAGTGCACAATAGTGCAGTATTCTGCCATGTATGCAGAGTTCCGCATTTTCCTGCAATTAATACATGCCCCGATTGGAAACTAGTGACATTTCTTAAACGAAAAAATATTTTTCAAGGTGTTGGCGATGTGATTTCTCAGATGGTCCCTGAGCTGGGGTCCGTTCCCAGGCTAATCTCCCGCCGCCCGCCGGGACGGGGGATGGGGATCGGCTCCTCTGGCTTCTCGTCCCCTCTCCTCTGCCGCCGGTGCCACCTACCGGGCAGCGGCTTCCAAAGCGAGCCCCGGGGCTGCACGAAGGTTCCTTGCCCACAGAACAGGCAAGGGCAGGTTCCTGGTGAGATTGCTCCTTGGACGGAGGCTCATTTGTCACAGTTGTCTGTCTTGAAATACCCGGAGAGGGTCCTGTTGATGATGCTAGTAACATGGACTGAAGTCGCTCACTCATTTCATCTGTGTCACTGCTGAATTGGAATTGCTCTTTTAGGAGGTGATGCCATTGAGCACTACAGCAGCTAATCCACTCTTACTGGTGGAATTTGGACAGTGAAATGCTGAGATTCTGACAGGGGAAATACATTACCTGATATTCTTTTTGCTTCCTCCTCCCATCACTGTTGCAGGGCAAACACCAGACACAAAAGCATAGATTCAGTTCCCACTGCTGGTAGCATCTGTCAGGAGCTTGTAAAGGAGTTAAAGGAGTTAGATAAAAAGTTTCTTTTCCATAGGGAAAAGAAAGAAAAAAGAAGAAAGAAAAGAGGGAGGATGAAAGAAGATGACAGATGACGAAGATGAAGAAAGAAGACTGAGGAGGAAGGAGCAGTAAAAAAGAAAGAGAAAAGCAGGGAGTTAAAAAAAGAACAACAGATTACTTCCTCAAACTCCAACCTCTTTACAGTTATCAGGGGACAAAATTCTGTGGATGAGCTCTGATAGCATGTGTTAAAGACGTGCATTGGCTGTCAGCATCTTACTGGTTGATTAAGGACATATAACCGGTTGTTTCAGGTTTAAGTTTTATAATAATCTTTCTAGAAGACACTGGACACGCAGAGGGCTTCAAAGATTAACATTCATTTTGAACAGCAAGCAAATTAGCAAGAACGCAATTTTCTCCCTCAAGAGAGAAAAAGAGGTGGTCTAGTGCTTGACATGTACTTTAGATACCTCTTTAAAAAGAGATGGATAAAAATGTAGCTGTCCGTATATAAACACACCATACCCTAAAGTTATTGCATCAACAGACCAACCTGTTATCTATCGCATGGATGATCTTACACCCTGGTCTTTCACTCAAGGAATTAAAACCTTTTTCTCTTCAACAAGTAACAGCCAAGGATATGTGAGCAGTCCATGCAACTGCTAGCATACGGACCACACCATGGCTGCAGCTGCTCCAGAATAACTGTGGCTAACCTTGTGTCATGTTCACATTTTCTTTTCATAGCCTTAAGAACATTTAGGACAGAAAAACCAATTAAAAGTGTCTGAGGGTATCAGACTGGGATTAAGATAGGTCAGTTTGGAGCTCTACCATCAGCTTCCTTCATAACCTGGTGCATTTTGTTCTCTGGCTTCTTTCTTCACATCTTCTGACAACACTGCTTTCCAAGGGGATGCAAGAAGTTTAGAAAAAGCAATGTATTGTACTTTCAATTTTTCACAAGCATTCCAGTTTTAATATAAGCAGTATGTGCATAAATATATTTAAGTAAACTAACTTGAGTTTTGCATTTAGGGTAAGGATACTCAGTAGCAGTAGTGATCACGAGCTAGACCTGAGACTCTATGAGCAAAGAAGCTATTGACACAGCCCTCCCTCTAATCCTTCACAGAAATCTTTTGTATTCATTTGCAAGACAAAATGCAGCTTGGATTTGCTCTGTACTGAGCTATGTCCCATTCTGCAGAAGCAAATGGACAGAAGTTACCTGGAAGGCCTATAGCACCAGGACAGCAACAACAGGTTTAAAAGTTCTTGTTTCATACACAGACATTAGAAACCATCAAAAGCAAAGTTACAGGATGTCTGTTCTCAAAGCAATTTAAAGACTGAAGGCAGCAAGCTGTCAGACTAGCTGTTGCACCTATACATTATGAATTTGTCAGCTTTCAAATAAGAGACATTATAGATGTTTCACTCTCCAGTGACAGGTATGAATGGATCGGCTGGACTCAGTTGGATGAGCACTACTGAGACAACAAATGTGCCTCTGTTTTCTGACATACTGTCCACTCACTCAATTTCTGGTTAAAGGCAAAAGTTTAAAAATGCTATATAATCTACATCCAGGCTTCAGAAGCCTTGCAAGAAAATTAACCACAGTTAAAAAGATGCTAAATATAAGTTTATCAAACCAGAATGTAACTCATAACATCCATAGTCTCCTGACTAGTTGACTAGATTGACATTGGAGGAAAACAATTGTGTGTCCTCAGTATACAAGCCTTTCATAAAGCAGATCTCGTGCTACCTTGTGTAGGACCCGTGATCCACAACCCTTTGTTACCACAACCTGTATTGTTTCTAGTATTTCAGACCTTTTATATCAATTTAAGTGCATCAGAAAAATAAGAGACCTGCAGGTGTGATGTTAAAGTGATTGGGAAGAGGGTTGTGCAAAAATCCTATTCTTCCCTTTCTGCCTTCTCTTTTACTTTGAATACTGTTGCTATTGATAAGGGAAAGTTGAAATCAGAACAGTGGAGTAGTGTAGGAAGAATAAAAGGACAGTGGGAATGGAGGGACTTGTCACAACTATGCAGTGTTAATTAAGTGGAAGTTGTCAGTTCTCTCTTTTAGCTCAGACAACAAAAAGAAAAAAAATCAAAACACAACAAAAACCCAACAAACCAAACCAAAACACCAGCAATGTCCATTTCCCCTGAAGTAGGAAATAATGAGCTGGGCAATGCAGCTGGAGAAGAGGAAAAATTGAAAAGAAGAGCCTCTTTCTGCAGCACTGAACTTTCAGATGGTTCAGTCCTCCCCCGAAACAAGTTAAAATTGATGGCAAAACCCTGGCCTGTAGAGAGCAATTCATAGCTATTGCTTCAGACTCTAATCATCCCCACAATTCCTGTAACACCATTAAGACCATGCCACCCAGAAGAAGAGAGAGCTTTGCACAGATTTCTGCAATACTAAGGCTGCAGTCCTACAATATCTAATAGCAGACAAGTTCATGCTACCAATCTGATACAGATCAGACATCCGGCTTCCATCAAACTGACCGGAAAACTTAGCATAGTAGAAACAGATATACACAACAGAGCTTTTGTGTAGATAAAGGAGGGCTACTTTTGGTTGTTTTTTGGGGTTTTGTGTGGTTTTCTTGTTTTGTTTTTTAAAAAAATGTTGTGACCACATGTAAGAGCAGCACTTTGCCTTATGTGACCATCCAGTACTAGACATCCCCAAACTACATTTAGTATACTCTAAAACCACAGTGTCAGCTGCAGATAAAGACAAAGCAAAAAGATAAAGCAAACTGAAAGAAGCTGCAAAAGCCTGCAGCCAACTACAAGTACCAGTGGAGCCAATGTTTTCTGAGCATTACAACAAAACCTAACATGGACTGTAAGAAAGAATACTGACCTCAATTATTCTAATATTATATCCTCGACTGAACAACAGTTTCAAAACCACTATTCAAATCATTTGTTTGATCTGATCTGCAGAACCACTTCCAATCTTCAAAATGCTGTACTGCATGGTGTCTGCATTACAAAAAAGAGCCACTACTGCCCTAGGAGGACAGGTGGCACCAGATCAGTGCTTAAGCAAGTGTCCCACATAGCCCTGCCTTCACTAGCTATTTTTTTCCTGGTCTTGTATTGCCTCCTACTGACAATACTTTTTGTACAGTAAGGCTGTAAACTGATACAGCTAAAAAAAAAAAGATGAAGGAAACCAGGAATATTTTCAGTGTATCTCAGCTAGTTCCTCAACCCACTTGACTATGCAATGCAGAAAAGAATTCCAGAGCAGGAATGAGTTACCAGGAAAGCCCAGGAACTGCACTAAACCTACCATTTGATGCATCTGAAATAACAGACTTTAAAACCAAGTCCTGCATACTGTGTGTCAAAAAGGGCAGCCATTGTTGTCTTCTCAGGAAACTGCCAACAACCTGTAGGACATCTAGCAATTTACTAGTGCAGTTTTTATACTGTATACACACACATTTTGCACACAAACATTTCATAAAATGACAGTTCAAAACTGCCTATGTTATTTCCTCTACTCTTCATAGATCCATGAAATACAGGTACCACAGCACTTTGCAGGTAGGTGGCAGTTACAGTGGTAGCAGGTTTCAACAAAGCAGTTTGGTATCAGTGCAGTTACACGAAAAAAACCCAACCAAAGCCAGCTCTGACAATGCCATTTCAGTTAGAGACTTTCAGACTTCTTTCAGTTTAATCAACTGTAACCCTTCCTCCCTTGATCACAACCTTAAGAACTCTTTACATAAAGATCAATAAGTATAGTATATTTAGAATGCTCTTTAGAGGCAAACATCTTACTTTGAAAATCCTTCTAAGGACTTAAAACATATATTTCATCCAAACCCCAGTATGTTTAATTTAATTTTCTATTATAAAGAAACAAGTTTTTAACCAACTGATCAAATACATGTTTCAGATTCAGCAATGCAAATCAACTATAAATTTGGCTTTCACATTTAAAAATATAGCTGCTCAAAGCAAATTCTAAATACAAAAAACCAATATCCATATATAGTATATGCTCAAACCCTAAAAGATAAAATTCTCCTGCTGCACAAGTGACCCTGAGGTTTCATTTGTGCTGCACATTTAGCCAAGTTCCTGCTGTCTGTCTACAAGGTAGTCTAGAGCCTGGATTAGATCCCACCTGACCAGGCTCTCAAAATCCTTCCTGGTCCACAGAGCTCTGCCATCAGCAGAGAAAACTGTGAAGCTGTACACAGAAGTACACTAGCACTAGTCTAACAGCTACCTTCCAGTAAAAAAAAAATAAAATAAAAAAAAATCAAACAGGATGTCTTAAAATATCTGTAGTTTAGTGAACATGTTTGACTTTATCCTGAACACCATGAAGGAAATACCTCCCACAGCCAATATTGTTTCAGTTGGTAGGGAGCAACTACTAAACAAATGATCAGTGCAGCATCTGCTATTTGGAGGTTCAAATCCTTAATATGGTCACAAAAGCAGTATATTAATACATTTGTGCAATGAAGTGCAGGGCTAGGTTATAAAAGCAGAAGTAAGAGTATTCAGTTGTGCATACAGAGGAAGGAGCAGAGGCAGAATGGGAACAACTCCAGTGAGAGGACTGGGTAAAGCAAGTACAATGGTGGCAGCCTTGATTAAGATGAGACAGTGTGGTTGTGCACCTAAAGAATGACAGTAAACTGACTCTGAAACCAGATATTTAAATAGAAGTGCACTGCCAATTTGATGATCTCTACTCAGGAAGAGGAGTCTGCTTTCCCACCAGCAGCTGTTTGAAAGAAATCTGATTTACAAAGAAGCATGTCAAAAATAGAACTGTGCTTACTCTACCAAAAAACTGTTAGCACTTAAACCCAAGACACTCCACTCTACAATTCCCCAAAGTACACACTAAGCAAAATAAAATAGTCAATAAAATAGTAAAGTAATACAAACTGACTGTTCATTCCATTCTATTTCTGGATAAAAAAAAAAAAAAAAAATGAACCTTAAGGAACACTTTCCTCCATACTAATCAATTTTTAAATAGTACTAATCTAAGAGATCACATATTTGAAACTGAAATCTAGACCTAAACAAGCATGTGTTTTTTAATGAGGGTATTATCAGCTTAATGGAAATATTTTTAAAGTACAGTTATTAATGGCATATAATTTGGCTAACTTTGATCTATACCTTCTGCCAAATCTCAATGTTCCTGTATGTGAAAACCGAAGATGCACTGGTATTTCCTCCAACGCTTTTGCAGCTCTTTACCTCAGCAAAGAATATTTTTTCCCTAACAATAATAAAAGTCCACTGCATTTTTCCAGAAAAAATAGATTTCCTAGCAGGTCAAGTTCTTCTTAGTGGATTTTAGCACAGTATAAATTACTGTAATTATTTCAGAAGGATAAATCCTACTTCTAATGCCCATGTTACCACAACATACACAATCTGTGAGCAATTACAGAACGTAGATCCCTTCTTGGATGAAGCTGGACAACAGTCATGCTCTGTATCAATGAATGGTAATTCAAAAGGTAACATACTACAGGACCAGCACTGTAATTATTTCCATTGCTGAAATGAGAGATATTTTAAAAACACAAGCTTTCAGGGCAACTAATTCTTGCATCTGTCCTCACATGTTATTGCTGAGTAATATGCAATCAACTGTAGCTGATCACATAGAAATGGCATCTGGTTGTTAGGCAATTATGTAATATTTTATCCAATGCTCACATCATAAAGTATGATGGGCAAGTACCATTCTAAGAGGAATAAAAGGCTACTGAAAATACATTTGTAAAAGTAAATTCTCATTCACTTTACTAAAACTTGGAAAATGTCTTAAATAAAACTATTTTATTTCCAATTTGTGCATTTGCATTCTCTTATTAATAACAAAAGAATCAGTTGTACTCTTATGTAGTTCCTACAATATTTCAGTTACAGACAGCAGTGAAAAACTTCTCTGTTCCAACAACTTTGCCAATTAGTCAGACTGACACTTTGTCTTTTTACTTACAGAAGTTTCATGGAGCCTTGGTGTTGATTTCAGTGTATAATCTCTAAGTTACATGTTGAAAGCCTGTTTTCATTAATTACCAGATTTTAAAAGCAACATAAATAGGAGCCACAAAAGTAGTTTTACAAAAGAATTTAAAAGATATGGTAAGTTTACAGAATCCTTTGTTAAATTTACTAAAAGACAAGTTACACTGATGAAGGCTACAGTACAAAAAAACCCCAACCATTTACACTTCCATTATTTTTAGGATCTCCTTTAGCATTTTTAGCGTTCACAACATAAAAGATGAAGACCCTCCCCCCTCGAGAAAACAGATAACCACAGTCACTTAGTCTATTCAGAGGCACTCGGATTGCTTTCTGTCTTTTTGTGATGCTTATTTTGTAAATAAAGTATTCATGTTCTTGCAAAACTCTTGACTTTACCAGGCTAGGCCTTTGGCCAATTTTGATTTTTTTTTCCCTTTAACACGCTGTGCCTTCAGCTTCTTTCTCTGCCTGGAATTCATCCATATTGGGTACTGTCCATTCTGGTCTAGAAGAGTTTTTTTGTTTCTTTTATTATCTGTGTCCATTTTGCAGTCATCTGAAAAGGAAAGGTATTTATAGTGAGTAAAATATGTTAATCAGCTCCATAGAAGGTGTTGATTCACAAACATGATACAACAATATCCCTATGTACAAGAGTATAGGTATGTAGAGAGCTGAAGGCTTTACACACTGGAAGTACTTTCCAAACCAATAGAACTGCAACCCAGGAGCTTCAACAGATGATAGAAAATAGGCAGAAATCTCCCTAAAGGGCCATGTCTGAGCAAAGCACCTTGTTCTTTAGTCTGCCATCTGTTCCAACACTGTGTCTAAAAATACTGTGTGTGGTCTCCATACAGCCATGTACAAAGCCACAGGCTTATTGAAACATATGCATAATTAAACACTTTTTATGATGTAATTTTTAAGATCTGTCCTAAAAAATTAAATTAGAGTGGAAGACAAGTGAAGAGAATAATAAAGAGAAAAGCTGAAATACAATGATGGTACAAGGCATGAGCCAGCAATGATACAGCTGACTCAAAAAGTGAGCATGAGAGCAAGTCTAACATATTTAGAAAGAGAAATGAGGGATTAATCTCTAGTATCTGGAAGACTGCCTGTGGCATGGTCACTCCCAAGAACGGTGTTCCTAGCTAGCCAATACCACATGAATGCCATGTCTCACAACAAGGCTACAAGGGGAACACCTTGTTAAATATAGATTTGAATTGTGCTCTACTAAATGTCAACCTTGTACAACTCCAAAAGATTTATTACGAGCTCTTTCACAGAGGAAAAAAAAGATGTGTTTCTGTTGTGCCTGTCTGATGTTGGGAGACAGTTCATGAGGAAAAGACCAACATGCTCCTTCCACAGCTGAAGCATGCTGACAGTCTACAGGGATCTGTACCACACAGACGTGCTTTGGGAGCCCTAAAGCTGGAATACAAGTACTTGAAGTCAGAGGATGATCAGCTCAGGGGCCTGATGGCACAAACAAGGGCTAATCCAGCTTGGGATAGGCAGCAAAAAAAAGTCCCAACTTCAGAAGACTCCAAACACATCAGAGAAACACAACATGAGGCCGTCTTAGCAGCACTGTTTTTCAAATGTTACAGAAGAAGAATTGACCTCTAATACCACAACACCGCAAGAAAACCAACTTAAGCTTCTCCCATGCCTATCATACGATTGCTAACCTTTTACACAAATTTTGACTGGAAAAAAAAGCACTTCCACGATAAATGTCAGCTGCAGTATTAACTAAATGAAGAAACACCCCTGTACAAAAAATTACCAGTTGTTCACACAGCACAGCGTTTTTATTGTACTTTGCAGTCTCAAGGATGCTGTACGAGTCAGTAGCAGGAAGAAACCTGCTGAATAGAAGTGCTCCATGGATATAAAGAAAAACCTACCAAATGGGTTAAAGACCAAAAACTAAGGAAGAAAAGGTATAGAAGTCGGCAGTTGAGGCACTCTATGAATATGGTTATCTTGGAAAATAACATGCATGCTCACAAAGTTTAAAAAACAGTTACAAAACAATTTTTGAGCAAAGGCTAGCCAGATCTAATCTGTAATTTTTTTTCCTAACAACAATTTTCTTTCTCCAGTTTAACTGCAAATATAATGCTATGATTGGAACAACTGCTAAGTGATGAATTCTCACTCACCTACCTTCAAAAGAAGATGCCTTTCTATAAGACACTACATACCTTAAATCAGAAGTTAATAAACTTGTCCCATGGATACAATACAGAAGCTAATGTTGTGAGATGACCTGATTCAATGATTTAATTGGATCTTTTAGCTTTAAAAGATACGGTTTTGCTTTCCAACTCACTATTCTCGACATGGAATAACCTTAAGTCCGATCACAATAGTGAAAGTCACAGCAACAATAAAAATAATATATAATACAGCAGGACGTCCCTGCACCTCGGTAACTGCAATGGGCAAAAAACCTGATGAACCAAAAAAAAAAAAAACCACGTCAAGAACGGGACCGAGGGGAGGAAGAGAAAGGGGAGAGGAAAAGATAACCGGACACTCGAACGCTAAGTCTTGGGCAACCCATGGCCCGCGTGACATCCGGCGCGGCCACCCTGGCTTCCTTGGGGCCTGCTCTGGTTTCCCAGCGGGGCCCTCTCCGGAACCGCAGCGCCTCACCTAGAGCCCAACTCACCCACTTGCTCGAGGACTTTCTCGGGGGGCAGCACGGTCGCCACCTCCTTGACCTCCTCCATGATGACATCCGCGTTGGTTCCCAGGATTTTCTTCAGCCTCTCCAGCTCCTTCGGTGCGTTCTTCTTCCTCTTCTCCGCCCGCATCTTCCTCTTCCATTTGCTCCTCAGGCTCTTCGCCATGTTCTGAGGGGAGGGAAGAGGGAAAACAGTGAGGGCGCAGCCAACGTAGAGCAGAGCAGCCGTTATGCGGGCTGCCGCCCCTACCCCTCTTACCCCTTCCACACACGAGACGTTTCCGCACACCGCCGCCACAGGCCCCAATCACTACCCGCGCCTGCGCAGGGCAGGCCCCGCCCCAAGCACCTCCCCAGTCGCCCCCGCGGGACGGCGCCTGCTACCGTAAGACTCCGAGCGGGCGCGCAGCACCGTTGCCGGCGCCGGCGGGTGAAAGGGGAGCCCCGGCGCCTTCCTGCTTCGTGCTTGTGCCACGGACCAGCTGCATGCGGCAGGTGTGAAACTGTGTCCAACCACCACTGCGTGTGGTGGGAATGGATAAAAACCAAACGCGGATTTCATCACAAGCTTAAATGCCAAGTTTTACTCTTAGCTACTGCCACACGTGTCTTAATGAAACCCTAAAAGAGATGAAAGAAACCATCACGCTTACTCAAAATATTTCGCAGTCCTGCTTTAATAGCCTCAGCCAAGTTCCATCACGGAAGGCAGACGTTGTCACTGCTCACAGTACCACACAGGATGCTTCCCAAGTACTGCACTGCCTTTTTGCTAACCTGACAGAACAGGCGAGTGGTAACAGTGCTTTGACTTCGGGCTGAACGTGAAGTAAGAAAGCATTTCTAAATTGACCCTGCTCACCCCTTCTACTATTTCAGCAGTTTAGAAAGCGGCCACTGGGGCAGTGTCTCACCCCTGTCAGGAAGTGCTTGCCTGTCCCGCAATGGTTTGTAGTGTTCCTTCTCAACACCCCTGAGTCCTCTAGTCTCAGCTGCAAGCACAGACTAAAGGTTTTCCAATTGCTATTGACAGACAATTAACCTTACTACACACAATTTTACAGCTGATAAAATGCCAGAGTCTACCCAATCCAAATGATTTTTCAGAACACTGAAAGATAGGCAATAAATAACACTTAAACAAAGAACATTCCATGAAGAAAATTCCCTTTAATTGTCTAACACCCTTCCATCTTACATAATAATCTGATACCTCAACAAGAACAGAATATCTGTTAGAGACAGCATTCCATTTCACCAGACAGAAACTACAAGTTGTTTTAGCTTAGTAAAACAGTGCACAATGATAAACTCAGGCTGCCCTTATGTGGTACACACATTTAAAAACCGAAAGGAAACACTTCCAGCAGCTACAGAACAGAGAGATGCTTACTCTGCAGCAATAAGACATTGGCAAATGTTTTCATCGTGCATTAAGTCAAGTGAAAATTAAGTGATTAAAAAAGTGTCTGAAATGACAACTGCATATTAACTACATAAAATATATATTCTAGAGAAGAACTTTAGCTACATAAAAAGCCTTTTTTTCCTAAGGCAGGATCAATATTCATGGAATGAAAAAGTAATAAAGATTCAGCCTCTAGAAGAGCAAACTGCACAGTTTGCAGATCATCCAAATGCTTAACTTTATTTATGCTATAGTCAAATCACACCACTCCTGGCTATTTTTTATTAAATGCCCCAACTAAACGCAGCAGGTGTAAGAACAGATTGAGGATGTCCAAGTAGAGATTTATTGCAGCCAGTATGTACTCTTCAGGGGACAGTTTGTGCATCAGCAAATGAGTGTCATAAATAATAAATCCACAGAACAGAAGAGCTCCAACAGCAGCAAACACCAAATCTGTTGTCTCACTGTAGAAAAACAGCTGGAGGCAAATGAAACAGGAAAAAGTAAATTCCATTTTATTTTAAATATTAAAACCCCTGCATAATGATAGGCCACACTTAAAATAAGGATACACGCTTTTTACTTAGGTACACACAAATAAAATAGTACAATGACATTTCCATGTTCTTATTTCATATAGTCCCAGTCACACAATCTCTTTCAGTAAAAGTGCCTCCACATAAAAGAGAGGAAGCTCTGGTCTCCAGAATATTAACAGCAGAAACATAAGAAAAAGAGAAGAAGATTTCTGTTAAAGAGCATTTTTAACCTTGAACCTACGATACCTTACCCGCAACAATCCCGAGAAGATTAAAATCCACAAACAAGCAAAGAGGCTGAAAAAAAAAATTGAACTGTGAGCAACAATATCTTTTCTTTTGAATTTTACTTAAAATATCTTCCCTTGCTATAAAAGCTCTTCACAATATATTTGTTAAGTAAATGCCCATAATCCTTTGATGCCAACTGTTCATTGGTATCAGCAGTAAAACTCGGTTTTATAAAGCTGTCAAAAGTTATGTCCTAACTTGACTTTTTAAAAAATACTTGACACAGCTGCCTTCTGTCTCAGTGAAAAAGCCAGGTAAACTAGTTTTCTGGTGTAATACATGCTATGGTTTTAAGAATCATAATCACAGGAAATAATTTGCTATCAAGAAAGCGGAACTGCATAAAATCAGTAATTTCAGATAAATAACAACTTCACTGTTCCCTTGGAAGCTGGTTCCATTGACCAGTATTCATTATTATATCTGCAAAATTTACTTTGAAAAAGTATCTTAACAAGATTAAAAAAAAAATCATTAATATGACAACATACCTTGCTCCAAATTTGCTGAAGTCTCTCTTTGACTGCAAGGTATATGCAGTCAATCCAAGAAATACAGCAGTAGTAAGAATAAAGGCTTGCACGACAGTGGATACGTCATAGAAACTCACTATAAACAGAACAGGAACAGTTGTTTAAAGACAACTACACTATATATTTGCTGTTTTATCTTTTGAGGAAGCAGAAGTTTAAACTTTCACAGACAGCAAAAAAAAATCTGAAGTGCTAATAAAAAAGTAGCTTATGCCTGAATTTGTCTTTGCACTTCAAAATCACGATCACAGGACACATGAACCCTTGCATTAGCTAAGTTTGACAGTTCCCTTGTAGCTGCAGCTTCTTAAATGGAAATAACAGATCAACCCTATTCACAATTAAAACCAAACAATCAAGCAAAACCAAACAAAAACAAAACAGGAACTATTTTAAGCACATATTTGTGAGATCTTAAGGAAAAGACTATCAGATATTTTCACGATACTGAAACAAGGGAAAAAATACTTTGTTCTGTGAAGGCTCATAAAGAGAAATAAGTGGAACCTTTTTCTTCCCTCCTTCTTCCTTAATCTTTGCTTTCTCCAAATGACATTTGTTTGGGTTTTTTTTCCAGGAGATCATAAGCCATAGTGAAGAGGTTTCATCTTGTACTAGAAGCTATAGTACAAGTGCATGACTTGTCCACAAAGAGCTCTATCTCAACTCTGACAACAAAGTACAGCATTCTCCAAACTGAAATTCCCTTGGAAGAAGCTGAGGGGAAGACAAGGATACTTCACTTGCAGATAAGCCTTATATGAAAGAACATTTCTAGCTGTACCAAAAGAGTGGATGGCACAACTCATCTCTCACTTCAGGTTTGTACAGTTCCAGTTCTTTTTTCCCCTTGATCCCCTGTATTTGGCTAAACTCATATCACTGCCATTAAATTTTCAAACAGAGGATTAATTATCATTTCAGTCACATCTAGGAATCTCAGATGGCAATAAGTACAAGATATTGGATTCCTTTTCAAATTTCTTTATGGAATCAGACAATAGGATGGCTACCATTTACCTGTAATGCCAACTGTCAGTGCTTCCAGTAGGGTCTACAGAAAAGTAAAACCAAAAAATTACAAGGGAAAAAAACCACAAAAAAACAACCAAACAAAAAAATTGGAGACTTCACATACAATGAGAGCCATTCTGCTACATAATCCCAGCATGCACTACACTAGCTCTCTTGTTAAATCTTTGTATATGAAAATATGCTTCATTTTCATAAAAGGAAAGAAATATAAACTGAAAATGAATGAGAGACAGCCCCTAGAGAAAAATGCCATTTGGGTTTTGTACTCAAAGCATGCAGTGTTCTTATCAGACTTCTTACAAACTATTCAAGGGGCTATAAAATTAACACACTCATAACATCCTGTTAGACAGCTAAGTGTCAGCAATGATCTCCTTCTCCCACTTGTCCTTGTTTTGAAACAGCTATCTTAAAAGTCAAACATATTACTGATGTCTAGGCTAAATGCTAGTGTGGGCCCTGAGGTTTTCTAAACAATAATTTAAATTAAGTTTCATTACCATAAATGAGAAAAATCTCTATGTCATGAACCAAGAGGTCAGAAATAACATAACATTTAGCCCACATTCTGTTTAAACCAATTTATCACACAGAGATTTGAATACTTCTATTCCTATGCAAGACAATACATAAACTGTGATACCACAAACTCTCACACCACATTTGGCCAAACTACTACATCACTCCTTGTTACAGCAACACTTGTTGAAGCTTTTGAAACATTTTACTCTCCTACAAGAGTTCAGAAGTCAAAAATAATATAACTGTGTTACCACTCAAACAGGCACTTACACAACAGAGATGCCTTCCCCTTGTATCACAAAAGCAATTTAGGCAATTCCTAAAGCCTCAAATTCTAATTGTGCAACTGTGACTTCTTTTCAGAAGACTCATTTGTTACATAATTCAAAATATCCAAGAGCAAGGGTTAACCCATATCTACAAATACATCAGGAAAGAGACTGAAACTTGAGGACATCTTCCTGTGCTGGAAACACACTCAGAATTTAGCATCAAAAAGACAACAATTAAAGAAATAAACACATGGAGCTGGTTGCATTTGAGACTCTGCTAGACACTGTCTATTAAACAAATAAGGTAACAGAAATGCCTCTTCCTTTCCTACTGAGCAGTTTCATAGGAAAATCACTGAAATCAAGAGAACAATGAAAGCACTCACACAGAGAAACAAATGAAAAAACCCAACCACCAACAAAAACACAACAAAACTTGCTCAACCTGATTCCAAGTTCTAACACTCTTCCTAAAAAGTTGCTGGAAGAAATCTGACATAGAAACTTTCTAGGAGCAACTTGTGGACAGAATCTCCAAAAAGTAACTCAGATCTTTTTAAGTATATAGGGTATCTTTCAGTAAACACAAGAAAAACAAACTACCCACTATGAGTTTGCTTCAATGAGTTCCTCACAATGAAGGATATTCTAGAGACTACTAAAATTGAAGTTATATAAATACTCACAAATCCAAAAAGGAGGTATAAATTAACAGGATGCTTGTGTCTGCAGAAGACCAGTGCCACGATTATAGCCAAAGATCCAAACACAGATATCAAAATCAAGACAGGCCTGTGAAGTTACACACACCCAAAAAATCTAAATTAAAATAAAATATCTGAAAGACTAAAAAACATTTTATATAAACCCAAGTTTTTAAGTGGTCACCTAGGTAAAGACACCATTCCCTATAGCCAAAGTAGCGTAAAGCCAGTTTTACAATAAGCTGTTCTAAAACACACCATCACAGATGATCAGTTAAAAATGGGACAGTCACAAGTAAAGACATATTTTTCATACTAAAGCTAAAGATTGGCCAAGAATCCATCAACTGGAGATGAACCCATCTGACAATCCAGCTATACTAAACTAACAGTATTAAAGTACATGCAGTATTTTGCCTATTAACAACTCAACATTCAGGGAATGATTTTTGATGAGCACTTGAATGTTTCAAACATGGGCACTAAATGCTCCAAAGAAAATCAGTACAGCCCATAAGTGTTGCTATAATTAAATGTTCCAGCAGCCCCCCCAAGCAAAATTGGACCAAAATTAAACACAAAAGTCACAATAGCTTTATGTAAGCAGGACTATTTTAAATGATCACATTTAAGTAGAAAATTGTAGTATTACAACACTATAGCTTATAGAGAAACTTTCATATAGTGTTTGGTGCTCCTTTTTTATTTGGGCTTTGAAGTGAAAGTAAAAGCAAAGTCTGCAAGTGCACCTGGGAGGAAACAGAAACTGGATTTCAGTGCTCACTTCTTCTTTCCTAAGTTTTTCTTTTCCCCTGCCCATTTACCATAGTTTTGATTTTGAGACCTTTTCTTACATGAAAATCTGAGAGGTCAAAAGAAGCAAGCTGACAGGACTTTTAGCAGACTAGTTTTCAGGAAAACAAAACAAATCAAGACAAAATGGGAGAGGGAGTGACAGAAGTAAGATCTAGTTCAGGTTTTTGGAACAGGTACCTATTAACAACACTGAACAGATTCTACAAGGAGATACTTAGACCATAAGGCAAGAAACATCAACATTAAGATGTTCTATAACTGCTGTCCAGGTATTCACAGTGTAAATATTAAAATAAGCACTATTAATAAAGTATTGATTAAAACTAACTTTAATGATAATAATAATAAAAGTAACATTTTAATAATAAGCCAAGGAAAAAATGCCAGAGAAGAAAAGTTATTTCCTAGCCAGCTTACAAAATTTCTATTATGAAATCCAAACAAAGGGTATAAAAACGATGAGGAATGAAGTCTTCCAGAGCAACACACTACACAAACTAAACAGACAATAAACAGCTTCATTTTGGTTTAGTATTTACCGTTCATGAACAAATGCCTGCACTCCAGCACAGTACAGGAAAACTGCAGCTGTGACCGTGGTCAAAAGAACTTGAATGGAAAGAATGCTGTAGACTTTCCGTAGAAAAGCTAGAATAAAGAAAATAAAGGTGAACACACTTTTGAGTTACACTTACAAAGTTTACCAGTAAATCAGATACAAGTTTTCTATTTGATAGAGACTCCTTAGAAACTATTGATTCAATGAAGAAGCATGAAGTAAAGTTGGAAGAAGCCATTTTTCCTTAAAAAATTGACACAGTATTCCACCAAAACTACATTTATTCCTGGACTTGATTATTCAAACAATAACAACAACAAAAGAAATACAAAAAAAAACATTTTCAAGGCATTTACTGCAGCATACATTCTCCATTATATTACATCATTCTCCATCTTATCAAGTCCATATCTAATGGATCTAAAAGAAGAAAGATTAACTTGGAAGTTCTGTGGAAGACAGAAACAGCCATTAACAATTTTAAAAGGAAAAACTTACAGTAATACCAATTTGATTGACCTTCTACCATGTTAAATATCATTTATCATCATTTGTTACTTGGATTGTACTGGTTATCTACAGATACAGACTGCTAAAAATTATCCATTATTAAGGTAACACCATTAAGCTAACAGAATTCTAGAATTATGAAGAGTAGAGAGTGATTCAGAAGACACAGATATATCACACAGATATTCTCTCTTCCAGATGGAAGGAGGTCAAGCTCATCAAGCAAAATGGACTGAAAGGAGGAATAAGCTTACAGGGAGAATCAATTCAATCTTATTAACACAGCATAAATAAGTTTAAGAGCACATACTACGAGAAGATGAATTGCCTGCTTGCAGCAGGTAAAGTTATATATACTTGCAAGCCATGAGGGACTGGGACCTACTTTATTATAATAAAATGAACAAATCTAGGAGACACCTGCTAGCTAGCATAGCCTTCTCTCTACGTTATTAAATGCATCAGCAATTTTGCTAATGGCAATATCTCTTTTGCATTTCCTATGGTGTCCTTTATTTCCCAAACAAGATAAAACTGTATTTTTCTAGGAAGAGGTCTCCTGTTTATCAGAAAAATATAATAAAAAAATTCACAGCACACTGCTGTTTTTATTCCAAGATGTATCCAATAACACTATTTCAGCACAGATTAATGATTAGACTTCTACAAGAATATTCAATGCACTTGAGATCTATGTATTAACAGCAAAACCATATTTCATGGCCACTAATATTACCTTAGAGCATGCAAACGCTTCAGTGGAAGAGACAGTATTTCAACATCTCACAGAAGATATTAAAATCTCTCCAGTATCCTAGTTAAACTACTGTAATTACAGGCACCAATTTTAGCATTTATGCTCCTCTTGTACCATGTTTGGGCTTCAAAATGCATCGATCTGAGAAAAACCAAGTCTGAATCTATACAGGTTTAATCCCTCTGATAAAAAGACCTACCCCTATAAGCTTAAGTGTTAAAATCTTTTGCTGGCCACGGGTCTTTCCCTTACACTTAATGCTCTGCCTGGACCAAGTAAGGCCCTGGCTCTCCACTCAAAACTTTGCCCAGAAATTTAAAACACTGCGCAGAACCTGAATTGAGCTAAACGCCAAAGGCGATGGGGCTAACAGAGAGGAATTTGGGAACGCTGGAGTACTACACCCCCTTAGACCGCTCAGCAACAGGAGCAGCAGAAGCCTCTGCGCAAGGGCCGGTGAGGGCTGAGATGGGCAAGCTCAGGGGAGGGGGTATGGCCGCCTACCCATCCCCAGCCCCTACCCATGCGGATGTGGATGCTCGCCGAGGCGACGTTACTGCCGTAATTGAAGTCATCTTCGATGGAGCTCCACTGCCTGAGCTTCTCCGCTGCCGCCGCCATCGACAACGACGACGACCACTACAACGACGACGACCACTACGACGACGACGACCACTACGACGACGACGACCACTACTACGACGACGACGACACCACCACCACCACCTCCTCCTCCTCCTCTTCCTCCTTCCCTAGCCACTGGGCCAGCCTCCCCGCTTCCGAGAGAGATAGACGCACTCCGCACCGCTGAGCAGGACCCTCCGTCGAGCGGCCGAGCTCATTGATCGAGGCTGCTCCCCTTCCTAGGGGGCGCTGCGGGGCGACCGTGACCCGGCGGCGGAGGGCGGGGTGAGCTGTGTGCGGCAGCGGGACGTGACCAGCCGTGATAAACCTACTGAGTCTCACTTGATGACCTTGCAGGGTGGGCAGAGTCTGCAGCGGGAGGGAGGCAGGACTGAGTATAGCATTAAGGCCTGGTTTTCTATATGAAAGAAATGCAGGCCGATTTAGTGTGGCTGTGGCCTAGTGGATGGGCGGTGGGTGTGGGACTCGGCGTGGTATGAGTGACTGAGAGTGACCTTGGGAGGGATGAGACACCAGCGTCCTGTAGCTTTTACCTGCGGGATTTTTGTGAGTAGAGTAGGATTGGGTGTCCTGTGAAGATCTCTAAAGGCTACTGACATTTACCCTCCCAGGCCTGCATTGCGCATGATTCATTGTTGCTTCAGGAAGAGTTGTGTTTGTGTTAATCTTAAACTCCATTTCCTGTGTCTATTTTAGGTCTGAAAGGTCTGGAAAGGAAGTTCCAGTAACTGAAAAAACAGCCCTTTTACTGCTTTTCACTTTTGTTTTGCCTCTAGTTGCTGTGTGGAAAGAGTTCTCCATTAAGTTGGGGCTGTCCACAACTGCAAACATACCACTGTGTTCAGCATTAACAAATAGAAGAGGCTTTAGGTGTTAATACTTTCCATCAGTATATCCCACTAAAGACAAGTTTCAGTTCTATAAATCTTCAATGCAAAGTTGGATTTTAGTACGGCTTTCTCCTAAATTTGTGTCCTATCCTTCAAAGTTAACACAGGGATGCTCAACATTTCTCAGGTGTCACGTAGCACTTAGTACAGACTTCATACTTGCAGAATTACCTCCAAAAGTTACCTAAGATGGTAGCTCACATTTAGGAATTCACAAAAGCTAAGATTTTGGGATGTGAGATGGGGAGCACAATATGTTATTCTTTAATTTGTGAATATTGTCTGAAGCATGCCAGGGAACTGAAGTGATTGACATTTTAGAAATGTGTGTAGTGTATTAGACTGAAAGTGCTTTTAAAACTTGGAAAACAGTGGCCTCTACTGTATTCATATTCTCAAGGGAGAAGTAAATAAATTTGTATGATTCTGTGATGAAATAATTTTGAGTAAAGTTCTACTACATTGACTTAAGGTATTACACTTCAGTTGCAGATACAAAAAAATGAACATGGCTATATTCTGGGAAGTAGTTTTGGGTTTCCTAGTGGCATTTTACATTTTAGTTGCTGCAGAGCAGGATCTTTCAGCTTTAATCCTGAATTTGAAGATTTATGCATAGTTTGCATTGCTGAATAGTAACTGTTTGGAAATAATTATGTTGTCTGCTTTCTTGTGTGTGCCTTTGCAGAGAACAACACTGATGTTCTACCAGAAGGAGCGCTTAGAGTTCTGGAGAAGCATCCGGTGTTGCTTTCTCCTAATACGTGCAATGCAGTGTTCTTTAAAACACATCTTAGAAATAGCCTCACTTCTGTGTGAGAAACAGAAAATTTCAGAGCATTGCTGCAGAGTTGACTCCTGCAAAGAGTTTGAGCCTCGAGATGATTGAAAGAGAAACAAAATAGTAGTCTTCACATACTTTATGAAAGGCCATTGCAGTTCTCCTGCTGTAGAGCAGGTATCACATAAAAAGGTAGTTTGACTTAAACTGCAGTAAGGAAGATTCAGGGTGAACAGTTGAGAACTTTTTAAGAGTAATCAGGGTGAAGTTGTGCAATAGTTAGCTTGGGGTTTTGGCACAGGCTAGGAGATTGGATATTGCAGGAAACAAGCATGTGAACCTTTGCACTTCTGCATACCCACCTCCTGTGTGGAAGATGTTGGTCTGATGTAAGCCACCACAAAACAGTAATGGGCTTATTCAGAAAGCAGGAGACAAAGCAGCAAATGATTCAGTGATGCTACTCATGAGCACAGTCTGCCAGGTTTGCCACAGGTGGGAATGGAAGAATTACTGACATCTGCAACACTGATAAAGCCTGTAATTTTCATGCTGAAAGAGAACCTCATTCTGGTCTTAAGATCCGTTACTTGCAGGCGCACACAGAAGGCACTGTGCAGTAGGCAGTGCTTTGGAGTTACTGTAGTGACTGTACTGAACCAAGATTCAGTAGCACCAAGCCTGGATGAGTGCTTTCAGTGTCTTTGCAATTTTCCATGCCTCATTTGGGAAAGTGTACCTTATAAAATGCTAACTATGCCTTATAAAAAGCAAAGTATGTTTTATGTTGCCTTTCTTGTCTGTACTTGGTGTTTCCATAAACATACCTCCATCACACTCTTATTTATTTGAAACCTCTGCAGTCCCATAGTGACCTGCTTAGGATGGACTGGATGCTTCCACTCTGCATGTGTGCATGCAGGGGTGAAAGAGCTTTCTGTTTTCCAGGTTCTGATTTGGACTTTGGTATGGGGAGAGGAAGTTCACTCTCACTAGAGCCCTGGTTAAGGACCACAAACTCCTCTGTGCCTTTTGTCTGTGTTCTACATAATTGATGGCTTTACTGGAAAAAGTCCATCTGGTGCTCAGAGGTACTTGGGAAAGGTACTTGGAACATTGCCAGAATTCTGCTTCTTTCCAGAACTTTGTTTTTAAATCATTATGCCAGAGCCCCTTTGTTTGCTGCAGCTTTGAGCAGCGTTCCCAGAGTGACCCCTCTCAGCAGCCCTTTGATATACATCTGTGTATCTTCACAGCATTGTGTCTGTTGTTGAGGCAGGAGGACTAAGTGCTCTCCTCTTCCCAGATTGCAAAGTCTGTGACCTTGCATGGCTCCATACAAATGCATGAGACACAACTGCTGTAATAGTGCTGGAGTGGGGGGTATGCAGTTCCAGGAGTGCTTAGTCACACATGGGGCCCTGGGACTGCCTGCCAGCCCTTCAACAAGGAGGTAAAATCCAGGCAAGTTGTGTTCAGAATGGCACTGCACATGAGGTTCACAGAATCATTACGGTTGGAAAGGACCCTCAAGATCATCTAGTCCAACTGATAGCCCTACACTACTCTTACCCCTAAATCATCCCCTGAAGAAACACATCTATCCTCTTCTTAAAAACCTCCAGGGATGGTGACTCCACCACCTCCCTGGGCAGCCTATTCCAATATCTAAGCACTCTTTCGGTAAAGAAATTCTTCCTAATGTCTAATCTAAACCTACCCTGGCTCAGCTGAAGCCCATTCCCTCTAGTCCTGTCACAAGGGAGAAGAGGCCAACACCCGCTGTGAGAAAACAAGAGAAGTTTGATTATATAGGTGCATCCACATGGCTGTTAACCATTAATTTAACCCCAGGTGAACTTTGTTCTCTTCATTTCAAAATACCTGGCTAGTTACATTACAGGGGTCATTTTATTGTGTGACTCCAAGGAATCTTAATTTGAAGAAATCTGAGTTATTGTGAAATTACCCTTGCACTCAAAATAAGAAGTTTTCCATGAGAAGTGGAGACAATCTTATAATTGCAAAGTTCTTCCAAATTATGTTTCAAAATGCACAGTATGTAGCTGCAGAAAATGTTATGATATTCTTACAGGGCAGAAAAATAACAAAGAAACTTGGGGAGAGATGTGCCATCTATTGCTTAAAAATTCCAGATTTTCAAATCCATTGGTCAAGGGAAGAGAGTTTATCTTCTTTAGTACACAGTTTCATGAGAAAGGCTCTACCCTGTAGCAAGCAGGTCACCAAGCCAACCTTTTGTTATTCCATGATGAAAAACTTCTCTCGACGTTCCTTCAATTTCCTAGAGCCCACATTTTTGCATAATGGTATGTACGTTCTTTTTCTTACTCAATCCCATCTGCATTATATTTTTTTTCATTATACCTTACCATATTGTAACTTGATTGGCTCCATTTTGGTTTGGTTTTTCCCTGTGCATTGTTGGTAAGACACACCAGGTTGGTTTTGGGACTTGAACTCACTGGATGTCTCAGATGCAATAATAAATGGCTTGCAGCTAGGAACAGAGCTATCTGGTGGCACCCATCCATTACTGTGGGGGATATGAGCTTACCTGCCAGAGAGCATGATGTAGAAGGTAACTGCTGGGACCTTTATTTTAAGGATTGTGAACAGCTCTTGAGCAGACATGTTGGTTTGACTGATGCAATTGGTGAGACATTTTGAGTGGACTCAGGGTGGGTATGCTTCCTTTTGAAAATAGGACTTCAGGATCATTATGTCTCTGCAATAAAGTGCTGGTAGTTAATAAATTAACTGTAAAATTAACTGGATAAAGAATTCATTCTCTTCAAACATTTCTCCAAGATGTGTTGCTTTTCTCTTCATGTTCCTGTGATATTTGCATGTTGCTGAGAGGTTGCACTACTGTGGGTACCCTTCGGAGGCACTTAGCAGGCAGCTGAAGGTGTCAGTCCTGTCAGATATTACTTTGGGGGAAGAAATCCCAAGCAGAGCTCCTCCCTATCTAAAGTACACAGTCTGGAATATTTTCATATGGATATGCTTTTATTGAAGAGCTAAGGAGAACAAAAGTTTCTGTCCTCATATTTTTGTCTTTGTAATACAAAAAATAGAGTAAGTTTTGCAGTGCTGGAAAATGTTACCTAAGCATTCTTTGAATCCTGTATTCAAGGAAGCAGAGGGCATCATTCATCTGATTTAAGTTTGTGTGAATGGCATTTTAGGGCGATATCAGGGAATATTATTGTGTCTACAAGGCACTCTAGAAATACAGTACCTGCATAAATCACCCCAAATATTCTGTAGCTTTTTTTAGGAGATATGTGTAGAAGCAGACCTTTGGGGAACATATGCATTCTGTTTGGGGGACCAGTTGTAGTGGTGGTTATGATGATCTGGCTGCTTGTAGGTAAGAGCTGTCCAGAGGCCAATTTGCAGCACATACATTTTTTTTAATTGATATTTTTAATTGGCTTGATGAATTTTGTAGAGGAATGAATACACTAAGGTAAGCTACAAAACTCTAATGACGTGCTGATAAAAATTTATAGAATCCAATTATTTCTTTCTCTTTTTCTTTTAGGAAGCAATTAGTGTAGTATGCATCCCTGATTCTCATCATTAAGGTAGAAAATATCTAAGTATACTTTGACTGACAATTTCTAACAGCACTAATGTGGGAAAAGATGCATTTTGTCAACCCCACATATAATAATTGTAATTCTTGATGAAATTCTTTCTGTAAATAGGTTGATGCTGGGAATATAATTTGAGAAGCTCACATGCTTTCCTGAAATTTATGCTTCCCACGATGCCAATAAATTACAAATCTCATATTAAGTGCCTTTGGGTTCTCAGAATATAAATGCAGATTTTTCTTCAGAGGCTTACTCTCATTCTGCATCTGTGAAGTATGTTACTTCTACACAGAACTGAAAGCCAATATAAAACCATTGCATTTTTGTAATTATGTAGATGTTTTAATTTATCAACAATCTAGCAATATGTAGATACCATGTATGGTGTCATTGATGTTATTTCTAAATACAGACTAGCACAGTTTTATTTTGGCTGTGAAACTGTGGCTTCATCTCTTAGGTTACATCAGCCTCAGCACTTTAAAATAATGATGAATTTTGGTTTAATATTGGCAGTTGCATGTTTTGTGTATAATGTGTACTCCTTCCTGATGTCCAAAAGCTTCCTTTTTTGCACAGTTTTATTGAGGAATTGTATAGTTTTTCTAGTTTTCTTTATTTGCCTGTGATTAAGAGTACTGAAGCCTAGAGACTGACCTTGTTTATAATTCACAGTATGTTCAGGAGCAGCTTGAACATCCTGGAAACAGTGCATGTTTCAGCTCTGCTGTTTTAAGCTTCCTGTTCATGTTAAGGTTGGATTTCAGTATATTTGTAATAATAATAGTTTTCCTGCATGTCTGTCTGAAAGGAAGCATCATGATCAGTGCAACATTAAATAATACAGGTTTCTGAAATGTGGGTTGAGTATCGTTAGTATTGAGCACAAATCAGTAAGGGGACTTTGAACCTACTCTGTACTGATGGGGGCTCAGATAACTAAGCGGGTATTAGTAGAGGTGTGCCCTTATGTTCCAGTGCATGTATGTGCAGTCTTTGGATGAGGGTGGCTGCCGTCCCTTTGAGCTAGCAGGACAGGCAGACGCTGCATGTAATCTGAGTCTTTTAAGTGTTAATTTTCACAGAATCACAGAATGTTAGGAGTTGGAAGGGACCTCGAAAGTTCATCTAGTCCAACCCCCCAGCCACAGCAGGATTCCCTAGACCAGGTCACACACATTTTTAATCTGTTTATTATGATGTGAATTTTTAAAGGCTGCTGGGTGGTTTTAATAGAAGGACTTAAGTAAAGGACTTGAAATTCCGGTCCCAAGGATAAATGTTTAGAACAGAACAAAGAAGGGAAAACCAGCTTGCCTTTTGCTGTCAAGAATGTAACAACTCATTGGCTAGTGTTATTGAGACGTCAGAGGTGAAATAAAGAATCTGCACATCATTTTATTTAATGTATTTAGGTATGGAAACACCGTAGTTACTTTCTTGTGTTTTGTTATGGAGCATTGTCTTGCAATTTTATAGTGGGTGATTGAGAATCCAGGCTTCCTGCTATTGACATTGAAGAGGCACAGTCTTTTTGTATGGTTTTTTTTTTTTGGGGGGGGGATTGCTACCAGTCTGATTTCTGTTAAAGATTGTTTAATTAAACTATAATTGCAGAAGAAATGGTACTAATTAGCACATGTGGTCCCATGAAGTGTAGCTTATTCCCACTGATTATGGACAAAGGTGTGAACTGGGTCTCTTAGAGCCATCCTGGAAACGCTCCTAGCGCAAGAGTCTTGCTGGGACCCAGTGCCTGTCTGCAAGCAAAGGAAAATAAAAAGTCTTTGGTATCTCCCCTGGCATATGTTTATTCTTACCTTTTATTCTGGCAAATGTACCACTTCTTGCACATTCCCCTGTGGCCTGAGTATTGGATGTAAGTGAATGCATTTTCTCTTTATGGTGTAGGAATTGCATCCCACATTAACAAGTCTTAAGAACATCTGTGAACTGTAACTCACATATTGATTGTATATGTTTCCTGTCTAATATATAGGCAGAACAGATGAAGAAACAGTGGAAACTCTTTCATTCAGAAATCGAAGCTTTGCAGTTGTGAGTTGATTTTATATTATAGCTTTTCCTTTTCATATTAACTTCTTGCCAAGCTGCATGTAAACCTCCTTTGTTTAGAAAATGCAACCTTTTCAAGAGTAAAATATTCCAGGGGTTAGCTGAAACCAGTCTTAACAGTGCTATTCTTCTGGCTTCATGCCTATAGAAGTGGTTAATGATTGGAATTTATGTCACAGAACACATAATAATTTGTTAGAAGAAACTGGATTCAGTCACAGCACAGTCTTTTTTCTCTTCCTGTTGTTGTATTTTGTGAGGACGTACTTATTTCCTTCAATCTCAGCCCATGTGAAGAAGAGAATGATTACATTTCTGCATGATTTTTCTGAGAATACATTTATACTCCAGATGACCTTTGGAGTAAATTTGAACTATTATATTTTCCCACATATTTATAGCTCTGGCTCTGCATCTTTGCCAGCAAATCTTACGGGCTTTATCCATCAAACATTTATTTATGATAAAAAAACAATTTGTGCTTGGAACACTATAGGAAAAGTTCAAAGCCATTATATTTGAAGTTAAGCTTTCATTTATGGTCTTATTTTTTTCTGTATTGTCATCAGCCAAAGTTACATTCACATTCATAGGACATTTACCTAAGATGACTCTTTACTTCATTTAATGCTTTCCTGGGATGATAACAATCATCTGTGAAAGTGATTTTCCTGAGACTGCACTGGCATATATAAAATATTGGTCCTTTTCTTTCTACTGAGTGATCAAGGACTCAAAACCCACTTTATGCCTAGGTTTCTTCTTCCAAGCTTACTTAAATTACATGGATATCTCTCAGAGGATGGGCCGTTCTGCTTTATAGTAAGAAAGAATACTGTGGAAATCTTAATTTACTTTCATTTTGTGTCAATTCCTTTTTGTGCCAGACTTAAAAAAATATTTGCTTATACTATGCAATGTATCATGTTGTTGACTACATGAATATATATTCCCAAATTAAAAATGTTTGTTGGACAGTACTTTTTGGTTTGAGAATTTGATCTGGATTTGTGTTTGGGATTTTCTGCTTCCATGCGTGGCTACAGTACATCTTGCCACGCTGTAGGACACCAGGGTTGTTTTGTTACTTGCACCGTGGACAATATCCATGTAAGCTGGTTCTTGGTAGATATCACCAGATGATGCTATTGAAGAAACCTGAAATGTGGAGAAAGGAGGAACAGAGGACCTCATGGAACAGTAAGTGGGTGTAAAGAGTCCGGGGGCAGACTGTACAGGACAATAGAGCTGTGTTACTGGTGTGAGGTGTGTAGGAAGTGCTGCTTTCCACAGATTTGCATTAACTCATGGTTTCTTCGACTGTAAATACGTATTAAGGCCCCAGTTCACCAGTGCCATTAAGAACTGTTTCTTTCTAAGCATACTTCTAAGTCTGGTCTCAAAATGTACATTTAAGCACTTTACTGAGCTGAGGATCAAGTGTAGCACCTGTGTTATCTTATGCACTGGGTTTATGCACCACAGGCACTGAGGAGGGTCAAACAGGAGACCATTTATCTTAATTAGTGTGATGTAAGAGGAGCAGCATGGGGTAGAGAGGCAAAAAATTCTTTAATCCTGCCATGTACAGAACAAAAGCATTTTATGCACCCTTTCAAGATGTGTGTTGGTGCATAATTTCCCATGTCTCTGTCAATCCTTTTATAACTGCAGTGAAAATGGATTTACCCTGTCAACATTAGTTGAGAAACCCTTGTTGCCAGTAATTGAAACCTGCACTAGCAATAGATTTTTCCTGAGATTAAATGGGCTTTGAAAGCCTGCAGTATACCAGTAGAGTAAAAGGCTCTCCATTACCACTGGTGTTCATACCAACCCAATCTCTTCTATTAAGCATTTTTTTTTTTGTAAAGGTAAGAAAAAGATAATGTTAAGAGTCTTGGTATTGCAAATACATTTGTACTTCTTCAGCAGTATTGTCATAATTTATACTGAAAACAAGTGATATGAACTTCAGTCCCTCTGATAATGATGCAAGTTTTTTTCTTTAATTTTGATGACAAAACTCAACTCTGGCATTTAATGAAGAAAAATAAATTAGACTGTTAAGGTGAAGGGAATGCAGAGGAGACTCTGTATCAAAGCCCTTCAGCGTATCCAGTCTATATGCAAAAGCAAAAAGGTAGCAGTTATTATATGATTTTTTTTTTTAAGTTTGCCATGCACTGTTGTGGTTGTCTAGAGTGGAGTTTTTGTATCACACAGAGCACTTATTTAGTTACAGTACTTCTGTTTTTATCATTAGTCTCTCACTGTCCTGACAGACTTAACCTGAAAGTATTAATAGGAAGAGCTGAAACTTCAGTATTTGCATACTATCCAGGTCTGCCCTGTTATATGTGTCAGAATAGCAAAGTATGTCCTGACATCTTCATACATGCTGTGTGGGATGCCTATAGAGACAGAGCAGTGGGAACTAGCATGGCATGATATGTAGTTAGAAAGCAAGTGACTATGCAGTGACTGTGGGTTCTCAGTCCTTCCATAAGCATCATACAGATGAAACCTTGGTCCTCCTCAAATTTTTGTTGAGCTCAGTGAACTCGTGAGTGGCAGTCATGGTGCATCTGCAGAAGATTCATTTTAAAACAAGAGGCTGAATCTTGCAGTTTCAACCATGGTTGAAACTATTCTCAGTTATATGAATGCAAAAATTGAGCTAGAGTTCATGGTAATCGCTTCTGTCCTCTCCATGTAATGTGAATTTGGATGGATGGATTTTACAGGAACTAATAATACACAGAGATTGGCTTTTTGCATGAGGCCAAGTATTTGGAATTTAAAGTCAAAAAGGAATTTGGTTTTGGAAGTTACAAACAGCTGAAAAGAAAATTTACAATGGAAGCAAGTTTTACATTAGCCACGCACTACTACTAATAAATACCAAACAGTGTGGCTAGGCACTGAGCCAGTGTGTGCTTATTTTAAGCATCTGTTCAACTTGAAACAATTTAAAGAATTTCACTGAAAGTGAAAGACTTTTGAGCATGTTTTTCTACCACATACATAAATGGAATTGCTTCACTGAAGTTATAATGCACAATAAAATATTAAGCTAATAAACAGGGACAATTTTATGCATTTGTAAAGATTTCATTTCTTTTGCCTGATTTTTCACTCTCCCTCCTTTCTCTCCTCCTTCTTTTCTTATATGTAAGCTATATATAAACACATCTATATATAACTGCAGTACAAGCATATTTTGGATGACCATAATCAACCAAAATTGCTGGATTTTGCTATGCATGTCTGAGATCCTATGTGGTACTTCAGATTGGCACTGGAAGTATGCATACTAGTAAGTTCTGCAGATACATGCCAGAGAAGTTACTAAAATGGGGCAAACCCAGTGTAAAATGATGTCTACAGCTATAGCATAGCAAATATCAACTTCTGTAAACCAATAAACAAATCTTTTTCTAAATTACCTGGTTGGGAGAGGGAATTATCTTAATCTTTTAACATTATTTGATTTAATATTAAAGTTAATCTTTAAGCATGATTTTATTTAGATAATATTGCATATTGTGCAATGATTTTACTGTTATAAGGAATTTAAGCAATAAAGAATAAAATCATTTCCTAAAAAGGTAACTTTTGAAAGATATTTAATGTCTATAGTTAGTTATTCATAGTTTATTAACATTTTATTAACTCAAAAATAATGTAACTTTATTTTATACTATTTTAGGATATAATGGAAGCTTTGACAAGCTTTGAAGCAGAGATAAAAAGTCCAAACCACTCTGCTGGTGAGAGTCACAGTTCAAAAAGGCATGCCATGTCCCTGATTTTATTTTTAAATGTAACTAGTCAGAAAGTTGTGATGGTGAACACAATGGAGAAAAGTAGCATTGATTCATGTCTTGCTGGTTCTAGTGTGTCAATGATTGCAAAGCTGAGGTCCACAGTGGGAGGAGTTTATATAAGATGATAATTTTGTGATTAAAATGGTATTTTACAACACTAGGAGAAAGCCAAGAACAGGATCAAATGCTGGGTACAAATGTCAGCATGGTCTCTACCAATTAAAATTAGATACCAACAACAGAAGATGGGAAGATGATAAAATATGTATAATTAAATATATTTTTTGTGATATCAGGACTGTGTGGATTCAGGCTCCAGTGTTATTAATGCACTGCTCGACACAGATGTCTGTCTGTGGAGTGGAAAAAGCTGCCAGCCATGATGTAGATACTCTGGAGCAGTGTGTGTGAACCCTGGCCTATGTGCTTATGTGGAGTTGTTCAGTCTTCTGATTTTAAAGAGTGCCAGCATGGTAGTGGTGGAATGCCTTCACTTTAGCTGGTTACTTTACAACCCTCAATTCAAATTAGGTCACGGTAGAAGCAGCTGGAAGTAGTTTTTTAGTTAAAGCTGAAACAGATCACACAGCTACAAAAGTCTGTGAAGACACAACTGGCTTAAGGATCATAGGATCACAGGGCAATTCAGAACCTCAGATCCTACAAGATTTCCAGCCCTACTCCTGTTCAAAGCAGGCTCAGCTGTGAGATCAGACACGGGCTTTGTCTAGACTGGTTTTGTAAATCTCCCAAGGATGGCAACTGTAAAACCTCTCTGGGCAACCTGTAGCCTTGCCTGACTGTCTAATGGTGAAAAAGGTTTTCCATATACCCAGCCTGAACCTCTTCTTTCAACTTCTGCCCTTTTTCTCTTGTCCTTTCACTGTATACTGCAGGGAAAAGCCTGCCTCTATCTTCTTGATGACATCCTTGTGGGTACTGGAAAGCTACTGTAAGATACCCATTTAGCTGCCTCTTTCCGTGTCTGAAGAAGCCCTGGTACATGAGCATCTTGTCACAGGGCAAGTGCTTCAGGCCCTACTATTGTGGTGGCCCTCTGCTAAACTTACTGCAGTTCGTTGATGTCTTCTTGTATTGGGGGACTCAAATCTGGGAACAGTATTCCACGTGCAGTCTAAAATCCATTTGGTTTCAGTTAGATGACTTCTCTGGTCTGTATCAGGTGGAGGCTGCAAAAGCACTGGTGCCAGCACAAGGCAAGGAGGTTTGTGCCCAGGTTGGTGAGGGCAGAACTGCCCTTGCTGTCAGCAGTGTGACCTGAGAACAGCTTACAGCTCTTATGTAGCGTTAGGAACCTGTCAACTTGGGGCTGCTCGTGGGGTCAATCTCTTCCTGCATTGGCGAGGCTCTTCTTGCACTAATGAGCTTCGGATTCCCTTTTCCTTCATCATCCCAATTTTTGTGCAGCCCCTTCCACACGACGGTTGTATTTCCAGAAAAAAACCTCAGGTGGCAGTAGCATCACATCTTTTGTAACCTGTTCTGCTCTTCGTGCAATCCATCCTTGGGCCACTAGTCATTAGAACTTGTTAACGAGCGGCCCTTGTGCTTAACAACGTTATTAGCGACTCATCAGTGTATTGAAGAGTGTAAGTGTTCTTTTCTAGCTGATTTAGTGGTGTGCATATCTCATTTGGAAGTCCTGCATCCGTGTTTAATATATTCATGCAAATGATGCGTGTTTTGATATATTCATGTAAGGTGAATTTGTGTTACTTTGAGATGATAATGTGTTTTATCTGAGTTAAACCTCTCAGAGCACTCTTTGAAAAATTTTCTGTCTCCTTTAAGCTAGGTAGTTGTCCACTCTCTCTTTCTTATATGGGGCCAAAATGGAGGGAGGAAGGTGTTCAAAGGATCACTAAAAGGGGAAAAGGGAATCCAGAAGGGAGTAATTTTGGAGATGAACAAGCAACAGAAAGTTATAAGGATGCATGCTGAGAGATGTAGGAAATCAGATGGAGAATGCACAAGGGAGGGAAAAGGTTGAGACTGGTTGGAATAAGAGTTGTTTCTCACAGCTCTGTTTTCAGGGCTCTTGAGCACCTGCAGTTCCCTTGCTTCAAGACACAGTGTCACAACATTTTGTTTGGGCAAGATGGCAGGCAATTTTACATCCAAGTGAAGTATTTAAGGCTCCACTTGCTTCAATACTGGAAAGAATGGGATGAGAAGTAAAAGAACCTCACAGTAGCATATCCTCCATAGTAACAGTTTTCTAAAAACTTTAGAGTTATTTCTAAGTAATATATACAGCAATCATAAGAGAGAGCCAGTATAAGATAGCTGCAAAAAAATCTGAGGAAAAAAATATTAATGTACCAGACAGTGAAAGTGGCAATGTAAAATCACAGTTCAAAGCACAAGACATCACATCATATAGGTGCAATTAAAGCTGCCCAGTAGCACTGAGTTATGGTTTTAAAACTACAGAGAAATATCCTATGCAAAAAAAAGTCATTTAATAGATAGCTTTGGCAGATACACAAATTCTCTTACCTATGATGTGGATCTGGTTTTATAATGGAGCAGCATCAGGCTAAAATAATGTTTTCTTGATGAAGCTTTCACTAACTCTAAATCAAAGTGAAGACAAGGGCAATAGAAACTGTTGGCCAACATCCCGTTGTACTTGGCACGCCATGAATGAAGACGCTTGAAGCTCAGTGCATCAAAGAGTTTACAACCTAGATAACAAACATAAACCAAATGTTAGAAATCAATCCATGACACACTGTACAAGGTTTGCACAGATTTCAGTGAGACTGGGTGTCAGCCAAGCTTTCTAGACAGTGTAGGACTGAGATTAATAGATATGAAGGACAGAGGAGACCATCTGTTATCTAGTCTTGACTTCTCCATAATGCAAGATTTAGGATTTCCCTAAATGCTCTACTTAAAATCCATCTGCTGTTGACCTAAGGTGTAACTTTTAGACAAGTCTCTATTTTTATTACCTATACTTTGAGCAGTAAAGAGCTCACTAGTTTCCTTAGGAATAGGCCTGTTTAACCAAAGTTTACAGTTTTCATCTTGAGATCCACCAGTGGTTAGTCCATTTAATGCATGACTTGGCATCTCTTTAGCTGCTTTATCCAAATGTCATGCTGGGCCATCTCTCATACAGGTATCTGTCTATGTGTGTTACATTCAAACTGCTTCCTTGCCAACAGCATTTATGATCTGTAAAAAGGCACATTAAAAAGCATGGGTTGGGTTTTTCTCCTTTTTCTTTTCCTTTCCTTCTTCTTTTCCTTTTTCTTTTCCTTTTTCCCTTTCTCTTTTTGTTTCTCTTCCTCTTTCTCTTTTCCTTAAGTCCACTCTGATTACACCAGTCATAGTATCCTGCAGATCAAGAGCCAAAAATGGGTTCAGCACCACAGTGACAAAGGCAAGCATAGTCAGCATTAGTCTTCTATTCTCCAAAGACCACCTAATAATTTCAACATCTCCTGCCAACCACTGATGAAATATGGCAAAATCCACCAAAAGTCTTTTTCAGACCCAAAGATCTTTTCTATCCAATTAAGCTGAGTGCAGGAAGAAATTGCAAGACAACCTCTTACCCCTGCCCATGCAAGCTTTGTGATTCAGAAAGCTGTTGGGAAAGTCAGTCACTGCCTCTCAGAGTGCCAGCAGAGACAATGTGAAGCCCTGGAGGGTTTGCCTAGGATAAATGTTAAAGATAATGATATTCCAGATCAAGAAAGAGATGAAAAAACCCACAAAGCCTGAGATTAGAAATTGTGCAATGTCAAAGTGGGTCAATGAAAAATAAAGTAGATCCTGATAAAACATTAAAGATAATAAAATTTCAAAATTCAGGAGAAACTTCAAATTAATTGTGTTACATTTGATTCTGCGTGATACCCCAGATCCAGATTCAGATGATGAGCTGTCAATTCAGAATATGCCTAAACTACACAACTGAACAGTGCAATGCTTTGTGAACTGTCTTTCAAACTGATAAATCCAGCATGGATTCAACCCATGGCAACTCCAATCTTTTTATCTAGTAGGGGGACTTGGTAGAAAATTCATAGTAGACTTAGGTTTTTGAGTCCCTGAGTATCTGTCGTACAGTGCAATGGAATTTTAAGAGGACAGTATCATACAAAGTGGAAATACTATAGATTATTTATTATCAAGATACCATTAAAGAGAAAAACAGCCATTGCTGTAAAAGACCTTGTAGCTTTCTGCTATTTGTTCCTTTTTGCTTTGCCAGAGTTACCACATGCATATCTGCAAGTTTGGGAATGGTCAACAAAATGCTTTCTGAGAGCTACTGCGTAGGTGCGTGGAGGCACAACAACTTTGCAGTACCTTTGCTGAGCGTGTTTTTCAACACAAAAAAAGTCTACTTCATTCACTTTCATCATAAAATGGAGTTTTGAAGTTACACAGTAAAGTCTCACTGCTTACTGCACTAAAGAAATCATAGAACAGATGGGGTCTCAGGATCATGTAACCTTGTCCCATGCATGGCTGCAGCCCAAGTTGAACATGTTGGTTTCGGTAGCTTTAGGGATAGCTAAGGAAATCCTCACTAAAGGCTACTTTGCCCCATCCCAGTACCTGCTCTGTGTTCTGATGTGCTGTGGAGCTGCACTGGTGTTAGCAAATGCACTGCCCCCACTTTGCACAAAGGGAGATAAGAGATTTTACCCAGAATGCAATGATTTCCAAATCGAGAGCTGCTCCTGGATTTGTTAGATTACAGAAACTGTATCAAGACAAAGCAGCTGAATTGGCAAAAGTGTGCAGGATCCCACTATGAGGACATGGATTGTCTGCATGGTGTTTGGTCCATGTACACTCCTCTTATTTTTTCCTGAGACCAGACTTCAGCAAGTTCTGTTAACAGCTGAAGTATTAAAAAGATGCAGTTCCATTAGAACAGGAGGAAATATTTTTATAAAACCTATATAAACAGCATAAAATTTGCTGAGTAAAATAAATGGCTTTCAGCTAGGCAGGAAAGTAGAAATGCAAATCAGCTCACAGAAAATGAGATAAGATGGTTGTTTACCAGAAGGATGTCAGCCCAGGAATTTAAAAATTACCTTTTATCCAGCTATGTATAAAATACCTTTCTTTGCCATCATCCTGGTCAAAATGAAGTCCATTTGTATGTTAATATTTTCTTATGGATTTTTTACATTTTTTTACTGAGGTATTTATCATAGATTAATATCCTGTCATTACTTTGAAATACCTATAGAAGCCTTGGTAACAGTCTATATTAAAGAACTATAGACAGGTAGTATCCAGCTTGCCCCAGGAACACTAGAACTATCATGGGAAATGAGCATGCAGAAGGCCTTTCCCAAGGGATCTGAATCTCTACCAAGACTGTGTTATATGATGTCTTGTTGACATGTTAGATAATGACTAGGGGTAGTCCTGTTCTTGTCATAGAATAATAGAATGGTTAGTGTTGGAAGGGACCTTTAAAGGTCATCTAGTCCAACCCTGCTGCAAGCAGGGACACCTGTAACTAGATCAGGTTGCTCAGAGCCCTGTCCAACCTAATCTGGAATATTTCCAGGGATGGGGCATCCACAACCTCTCTGGGCAACTTGTTCCAGTGCTTCACCATCCTCACTGTGAAAAAAATTCTCCTTATATCCAGTCTAAATCTCCTTTAGTTTAAAGCCATTACTCTTGTCCTATCACAACAGGCCTTGCTAAAAAGACTGTCTCCATCTTTCTTATGGGCTCCCTTGGAGTACTGATAGGCTGCAATAAGGTCTCCCTGGAGCCTTCTCTTCTCCAGACTGAACAACCCCAATTCTCTTAACCTTTCCTTACAGGGGAGGTGTTCCAACCCTCTGATCATTTTTGTGGTGGTACTCTAGATGTGNGGGCATCCACAACCTCTCTGGGCAACTTGTTCCAGTGCTTCACCATCCTCACTGTGAAAAAAATTCTCCTTATATCCAGTCTAAATCTCCTTTAGTTTAAAGCCATTACTCTTGTCCTATCACAACAGGCCTTGCTAAAAAGACTGTCTCCATCTTTCTTATGGGCTCCCTTGGAGTACTGATAGGCTGCAATAAGGTCTCCCTGGAGCCTTCTCTTCTCCAGACTGAACAACCCCAATTCTCTTAACCTTTCCTTACAGGGGAGGTGTTCCAACCCTCTGATCATTTTTGTGGTGGTACTCTAGATGTGCTCCAACAGGTTCATGTCCTTATGCTGAGGACTCCAGAGCTGGATGCAAGACTCCAGCTGAGGTCTCACCAGAGCAGAACAGAGGGGCAGAATCCCCTCCCTTGATCTGCTGGCCATGCCCACATTAAAAAAAAAAAAAAATCTTCCCTCCAACAAACCCCCTTCATGAACATGACTGTTGGGATCTGTCCATCCTGACAGCCCTAAAGAAAGAGCCAGAGCCAGTTTCTTTTCTGTGACATCTTACCCAGAGCAAGACAAACGAGAGTATCCATTATTAAAAGACTGGAAAGCAGAGGTAATCTTTGCCACATTCCAGGCAGCTGATAAACACCTTGCCCAGTCAAGAGGGGGTTCTATGGCTTTGCTCCTTGCCTAGAGTGGTGATTGTGCTGGGAGGGTCGGAGGGGAATCATTTCTAGGAACACTATTCTGTGTGTATATAAATATTCCCTGGTTGGGTCTGTCTTATCACACAAGATGGCAATCCATGTTTCCCTTCCCCCGCCTTCCTTTCCCTCTTCATATTTCTACCAGTACAGCAGATTCCAATAATAAACCCATCACTGTGAAAGCCAGGTGTCATCCAAATTCATTTGCTGCAGTGTTTGATCTATCCTCTGCTTCAAGATACAGGTTGCAGAGTATTTTATGAGATGCACTTCACAGCTTTGTATCATACAAGACACTCTGCAGCATTTTATGAGCTGCATTTTATAAAATTTCATCAAATATTATGTAGAATATTTTAGCAATAAGCCCTTTTTTAGGAGATCAGTTCCAGTACAAGTTTTCATAGATATGAAAGCACACAGAGAAAATGTGAACATCCTCAAAACAGCATTAACACTTAACCTTCCAGAAGATCTTTGTTGGGCTATTTATTTTGTGATGGAGCTTGTGCAGTCCAAGGGGAAATTAAAATGGAATATAAGGCACAACAACTGTTTTACTATGTCTATTTAGCTTTACAAAGCAGAGATGCCTCAGTTCATCCAGTGTCCTCTGCACTGTGGAGTAGCCCAGGAGGGGTTATGGGCTGAATAGCATCACCTTATTCTGCACTGTGGAGTAGCCCAGGAGAGATCATGGGTTGAATAACATCACTTTATTCCTAACTGGGCTCCCCATAGCTTTGTTGAACAAGCAACATCTCTGCAGGTCTCATCAACCACTGACACATCCTCCATTTGGTGGTCTGACTGTGCAGATGCATCTGCAGCTCCAACTCTTCTCATTGCAAGTATTTGTCTTCCCCAGTGCTAAGCAGAGCACATTGCTTGCTGCCAGCCCCTGCACACCTGCAATCCACAGCCACCCCTCCACCTTTCAGACCCCCCAAAGTACCCCAGGAGCTCATTATATCAAAGATCTGGGCATCAAAGTCATGGCCCTCCAGTGGTGGGAATAAATTAAGAAATGGCACCTAAACACTGTGGGAATGTCTTTTAATGTCCTGGGAATTGAACAAATAACAGCCACTGTTTGTTAATTTCCTCAGCTTGTATCTACGCTCATGCACAGGTAAGATCCATCTCAGCTTCTCGAGGTCTTAGGAGGGAAGGGGAGGATATCTGAAGATCTCCTTGCAGTTGCATAACAACTCTAGGAGCTCAGAAGCAGCAGTACTTCTCCAGTCTCTTTATGATGCTGGTCCTTTCCAAAGACTGGTTTTCAGATCCTTGGGCCTGCTCCCCTGGCTTAGGTGGCTGAGAGGAGCCTTCTCTGAGAAGTGCTGTGGTGTGGGAATCCCTGCACACCTGCAGACGGACATCGTGGACACAGCACTTTTCTACCTGCCACGGGAGGTCACCTTTTGTACAGCTCTCTGGAAGAGACAAAGTTCCATTGAGCAAAGTCACTATGAAATATTCAACTTTGTGTTTAATTTTTAAAGTCTTTTCCCATTTATTTAATGGGAGCTGAAACACTGCCATCACTGTCAAGCCCAGGAGCAGTGTCTTCTTGCCAGATCTTTTTGGGTTTACAGAAAATGGCAATATTCATACTTGCATTCCAGAAGCAGAAAATAAAATTGAACATGGCATTTACATTTGCAGCATGAAAATTCAGATCACTGAAGGCAACATGAAGGTTATTTAAGGTCCTAATAATCTGTACTTGTGCACTGTTGGTTCTGTGTCATGCCAGGTTTTTTGAAGGATATGCACCCTTTAAAGTTCCTGCAAGGGAAAGGGGAAAAAAATGCTGAAAAATTAAATCAATACACTCCAAAATAAATTCAAACAAAAGAAAGTTGAATAAAAAGAAACATAAGATGTCATTTTCCTCCATTAACCGAACTAAAAAGGAAAACCATAAAAAAAATTTGGGGGTTAGTTTTTGATAATTTACTGCTAAATTTCTCTCTCTCTGTTATTTTTTAAATTCCTGCATTAGTAACTTTCTTCTTCAGGCATCAATTTCTAGTTATTACTTGATTATGTCAATGAAAACAAGAAAATCTCAGGTAATAAATTCTTCTATAGGAAGGCAATAACAAACTAGACTTCCTTCTCTATTAATACTATAATGGAGGATCATGAAACATATAAGAAGCACCTTAAAATAAAGACTGCATTGCATTAAAGGTATGGTTTAGTTGGTCATCATGTTTCAAGCAGAGATCTGCTATGCTTACAAAGAATTGAGACATTGTGAGCTTTGTTCATCTTCACAATCCCTGTAAATTTTCGGAGAAATTGTCTCTGAGCTAGCAGAATTCTGAGGAAAGTGCTTTAAAATTTATTAATATAACAAAGTGAGTCTGATAGCTTAAATAAAAGAGCAACCCTGGAAGCTGCTGAGCTCTTACAACCACTGTTTAAAATCAAAGAAGGAAAAACCCTATGTATAAACTCAGTGACAGGAAGGAATCTGTAAAGTCAAGGATGAGAATGGAGTAAAAGAAGGACACAGAGATTCTGCAAAGGCAGGCAAGCAGGAACATGTCAGTACTACAGATGAGAATGAATAAGTGATACTATGTTTTTCACAGTACACTAATGAAGAACTAATGCAGTAGTTTCAGCACATTTAGGCTTCTGTTGTTTACACTGTTCTCTATTTTATATGAATATTTAATCTCAATTAGGCTTTTTGATTTCACACCAGTAGTCTCTGATGTAAAATACAAGTACATGTTACTTTAGGAGCATACCCTGGTAGGTCTGCTGATTAGCTAAGGGTTTTAGGAGAAACATGAGGGATGGTCATCAAAACTATCAAACCCTCCCGAATTAACAGGGTTATGAATTATTTTCTGGAACTGGGAAATACTCCAAAGCTGTGAGAAGTGAAAAATGTAACTGTCATTCAGTGATTCTAAGATGAAATATACATCTTAATCTTTAAAAGATTCCATAAAGTAACTGCTTGTGACAGCTTTGAAGAGTCCTCTTGGCACACTACTTCTACAGTTTCTGGCTTTACAGACTCTGGTTTTAGCTCAGTAGTAACTCAGTCACAGATGCAAGGCTCTGTGAGCCCCAAACTCCTCTCCCACTCCAGAGATCAGACCACTGAGAGCTCGAGGTGGACCTAGGCTCCAGTGCCTCATATTTTGGACACTAAAACCAACCTCATAGCCCTGCCCTTGTTTCATAGCAGGTGCTGCAGTCAGGAATTGCAGCTGGGCCATGTGTGAGGCTGAAAGCCCAAGCAGGCAGCAAGGAGAACCCAGCAGGGAGCTTTGAGGGTCATGCATGGTCTGAAACCCTGCCCATCTTGGGAGATCAGCTTGGAGTCTGCAGCTCAGAAGAGAGGATTGAAGAGCTGAGCTGGCATGAAAGAGCCATCAGAGATGTCCACTTACACCTAAGGTACTCACTGCCCTAGACCAGCCCTCAACATCAGGATTTGATCTTGCTCCTTTTCTTTTACTTTCCACCTATGAATCTTGGGTTTTGCAAGGGGATTAGATATCTAGGAGGGCTGCTGAATCAGTTAACATGGGAAAGTTAGGAGGAAAAATACCTCAGCTCTCCATCCTCATTGGGCTTTGAGCTGTTCAGTTCAGGTCCATGTGAAGAGACATGGGAAGCTTTGAAGTAAATAAGCTAGGTACCCAGGATGTTTCAGTAATTCCTGAATGAGGGAATTACAGAGGGGGTTTGAGTTGTAATTTTAGGTTTATGTGCCTAATCTCTGCTTAAATTCAGGTGCCTTCGAAGATTTTAAATCTGACTCTAATTGGAAACAGTGCTACAAGCTCTTTCCTCACTGTCAGCTGAAAAACAAGAGCTCTGGGAAGTTGCCTAGGGAAAGGTAAATCTTTTCTATCACACTGAGCTACTGTGGATGCCAAATAGAATGAGACAGCTTTAAAGGATTTTCCCACGTCAGCTCAGAAAAAGTGATTATATAGAATTTATGAACCAGCTTCTCATAAATTTAATAATGACTTACCATTTCCTCCACTTGCTAGATTGCTTAGCACTGATCTGGATGCTTTGATAGAGCAGCATTAGTAAGAAGCTGCATGATTTACCTTCAGGTGGTGTTTCATTCTCTGAAGATAGTTCACATCTCTGATATCAGAATGAAGGAAAATAATGGTTGAGTAACAGAAGATATAAATATGGTACATTCAAGAAATATTTTTAAACTGCTTTTCTCAGAGCTGTTTCAAATGAATCAGGGTTTCTCCCCTAAACTCCGTGACAAGTCAAGAAGAGAGCTGAAATGACCTGAGCTTAGGTAACTGATCATACAGTCTCTTCAAAGTGAAAGAATTTAGGAAGGTATCACCTCCAAACTGTTCTGTCTGTTCCTCTCATCATGTTTAGCATGACTATACTTCATCTCTGTCCCTGGAAAAGCAGGCTGTTTAGCTAAAACTGCTTCTGCAAGCTGCTAAACTAAACTGGCTCACTTCATGGAGGAGTGGAGGAATGCTTGGACATCTGGGTGTGTGGCTTCACCTGGGTGGAGGTTTACAGAGCAGGAGAAGCAAATAGACTCGGATGATGTGGTCCATCTGACCACAGCCTAAAGTCTCAGCTCCAACATTTAACGCCATGGCAATTGGACCAACGTGTGGTTCATCAGGAAGTAGAATAACAATATAATCAATAATGCAGCTGTCAAGGGCTGGGCTGGCCCCTAAAGCATAGAATCGTAGAATGTTAGGGATTGGAAGGGACCTAGAAAGATCATCAAGTCCAAACCCCTGCCAAAGCAGGACACCCTAGATAAGGTCACACAGGAACGAGTCCAGGCGGGCCTTGAATGTCTCCAGAGTAGGAGACTCCACAACCCCCCTGGGCAGACACTCTCTCTGAGCCCCTCTGCCTTCCCAAAGGGGAAGAGAAAGGGAATAAGAGCGACTTATGGATTGGAAAAGAAAACTAGAACAGCTTTAATGAAAATAATTAATAACAGACAAACCCAATATTGAACCCAACCCCCCTGATGGCAGTTATGTGACCATCACCACTGATGCTGTGGGCAGACACTGGGGAAGTCCCAGATTGGACTCAGCAGCAGATGGGAACTGCATTCAGGAGCTGGATTCTGGAAGGGATTTAGGAACATACAGGTTAGGATTGAAGGCAGGATGGACACAGTTGTCCTCGGATGCTGGCCATTGAAAAAGAGAGCTTGACCCTCATGATCCCTCAGCATTGTACTTAATATGACATATATGGAATGGAATACCTTGTTGGTCAGTTTAGGGTCACCTGAACTGTCTGCTCCTCCCTGCAGGTGCAGCCTTTTACTTTTTACATCCCCAATGTTGTACACAAGATTTAACAGTGACCTTGGTCTGCATACCAATCCTTGGTACTAACTATAAACATTGAGTGTTATCACTACTAGAAGCAGTCATTCTCTGTGAAAACATGCTGCTAATTGCAGAAAGTGCAGTGGAAGAAACTTAGCTGAAAAGTAAAATCGCTGAAAACTAAAATCCCTGAACAGAATTAGTTTGGTCCTATTTCAAACCAGGACAGCAACATATCAAGATCTTAATGGAAATAATTAAAAAAGAAATCACACTGTGAAATGTATTGTGGAAGAATGACCTGGTACATTTGTGTGTATGTTGTCTTTCATTGATTCATGAAGTTAGTGACTATTCCTTCATCAGTAGTGAAAACAATCTTAATACAAGTGTCTGTTGATATTGTGCCAAAGAATTCAGGAGCTCTCCTGTAAGCACTCTCACCTGTGAACAAGCCAGAAAATTGCAAACTCCACTCTTCATTAGAATCAAAAATACATGTTATCCTGCAAATATGCCTCACAGGAACAGCACTCTCAAATGAAAAGTAAATATGTGAGAAGAATTTTTAATTTTAAAATCTATCACATCAATATAAACAAATTTGTACTATTCTCTGAATAGCTGTTACATGAGCAGATTCACACAAAAATGAGCAGGAAGAGTAAAAATATTCCTTTATTTGTTAGAAAACTTTCGCCACATGTCAAGTCAAGAAATATTACATCTTAAAACTAGCTTTTCTGGGACCATCTTATTGTCAAATAATTTTGGATGCAAAGGTCTCTCTCTATATAATAGGTGCATCATTACTGCTTGGGGCATTATGAATGCTGTGTGACTTGTGTTAATACAATAAAAGAGAAATCATGATTCATTACTAGTTTCATAAGGTGTGGGATTTACAGTGAATTCTGCCAGTGTTTTGCCTTTCTCCCTGGAAAGCTGTAGATAAAAAGAAACATGCTCATCATGCTAGTCAAAACTCTAGCCAAGGAGCTGGTTTCTAAATAAGCTTAAGAACAATGTTTATTATTAAGCATAGAGATTTCAAGTGTTGCTTTTTTTCCCATTGGAAAACTGCTATGGGAAGTCTGCCTTTCTTTGCTTTGCTTTATATTGATTTTCTACTTTTTCTTTCAGCATCCTCAGAAAGGACGGACTTCTTTTTCTTTTCAATTTTCACATCTTCCCCCATTCCTCCATAATTTGGCATCTTCTAAAATTCTTCAGTTTACAGTTTGAGGCAGCCCCCAGATTATCCTGTGCTGGCCCTCATCCTTCCAGCTCTGCATGCTCTGTCAGGGCTACCCTGGAACACCATGTTACTGGAGCTGCTGGGAGATAACTATTACACACTGTGGCCACCAGTGCAAACTCTTTCGTCACTTTATAAGGGAAATTTTGGCTATGTTGCAAATGTTAGAGCTCCACATGAGACTTGCCCTTCTACTTTATCTCAGCCTATTTGTCATATGTCATGTCATATTTTATACTTCAGAAGAAATTGCAAAAACTACAACAAAAACTAGGAAACTGCCCTACAAAAAGCAGAGCAAGCAACTCACTACCTGTTAAAATCATTGTGTATCAAGAAAAGGGGAGCAAACTTATTGGTAAAGAAAACAGGGTCTGGTTTGAGGGTCACAAAGGAATTACTACATACAATCAAGAGTGAAAAATATTTTAAGTTTTGAAAAATCATCCTATAGTTTTATTTCTTAGATATGACCAAGTCCTGGCCTGCAGTGATTGCTAAAGATCTAAAACATTGCCAAAGGAAAAGGATATTAGGTGCAGCACTCTATCAATCCCCAAACACTGTACTTCTACCAGTCCATATTATCTCTGGCATTTTAGTCTGGAAAACTTCATTTTCACTCTGTCTGAGGACCCTAAAGGGAGCTTTATTCCTTAATTTACTCTGTCTCATACGGTAAAAGAAACCTCATGGTTTGAGCAATGTGGCTGACATCATGCATTCATCTGCCACAAGTATCTTCTGATCTATTCTACGTGAGCGACCTTGCATGTTGTTATATGAACATTGTAACTTTTTATTAAGTTTGGAGCTGCCATATCCCTCTAGTCAGAGCTACTTTGATTCTTCAGGTGGTTTTTGTAAAATGGAAGCTGGTCACAGAGAAAAATGCATAGTGTCCTTAAATCTCAGTGGATTTAAAATCCTCCAGACCTATATGCCCGTCACTGCTTGACATCAATCCACAGGATCTCACCACTCTTCTCAGTTTTTCTACTATTCACAAGCCCTTTGTATCAGAGTGCCTTACACAAAAACAAAAGGCAGGGTTTACAGTCTCTTGTTGTCTTTCCAGACCTGGAAGAAGTTGGGATGAATGGGAGGACTGTACAGTTCTTTCCCATAGTGCTGGGCTCTGGTAGCATCTTCCATCTGCTCCTGCTCCATCTCTTTTCTCCTCTGTTAATGCTCTTTGGAACCCTTGCTTTTCCAACAGAATACTTATGGGGAATGGCTGTTTGAGGAGAAAAGAGAAGTATGAAAGTTAGTGTGAAGTTAATCTTTGTATTCGTGACTTTTGTTGTTAGAAAAGAAGATGAACCATTGCTTTTAAGCTGGTTTTAGGGGTAATCTAAGAGTTTCCATCTGTTCATTGTGCTTGTAAGATCACATGAAGAATATTGCATTAAATTCATTACCAGGAAAGTACAGAAACATTGGAGGAACAGTAACAAAAAAGCATTAGTGCACAACAGGGATTTGTTTATGAAGAAATATTAATAGCTAAACTCAGAAGCCTAGCTGAAAGAAAATTATTGGGAAGGATCCTCTGGAAACAGGCTCAAACCTCAGAGTGTGAAAGCCCTTACTCATTTTTATTTAGTCCTCATTCAAGAAAAGCTCAAATTAAAAATTAAATGGGGAAAGTGGCTAAAAATATTTTCCAGATACAAGTATCAGGCAAGGCTTTATATAGCTAATGTGAGCAGTGATCTTTGGTTGCAAACAGCTGGAAAGTAGAACTGTATGCAGGTAAATGATTTATCTTGGGAAGCTTTAATGGCCACCTCTGAACCACAAAAGAAAACAGCCAGGATCTGTTCTTTGGACCTGAAGCTGCACTGTGAGAAGAGGGAGAAATGTGCTTAAGTCCCAGGCATCTCCTGGGTTGGTGCTTGTTGGCACAGACTAAAATGTGCCAGGGTTCCCACAGCTGCATACAGAGTGGGTGACGGCACATCAGCTTTAGCTCTGGTTCTGGCCCCAGTCAGTTTGCAAATATAAATATTAACTGGGCCCAAAATCAGGTCTCAGCAGTCAGACAGTACCATACTGCTGGCAGTAGGGTGACCTTCTACTAGTAAAATAAAGTAAAAAAAAAAAATTAAGCACAGAACATACTAAAATCTTCAGTCAAATCTTGAGGGAAACATGTCTCCTCCTCCCCCCATTTATTCCTCCCTGTTGTCAGACAAATAATCTTGAAAAGCAAGGATGAACAAGTACAGAACAATGTTGAAAACATATTTACAAATACCCTATTGTTTAACAGTCTCAAAGGTCAGAGAGTTTTCCTTTCCTGAGACCCCTTTCCATTTAATTTTGTATTTATTAACTAGATCTTTGCTGATACATTCACCAGGAATGTAGAGATGACACCATTACAGAACAACATAGGTCTATAAACTATAAATGTAAATGAACAGTTTTAGACTCTTTTGCAAAAATGCAGACTTCTGAAATTCATAAACTAGTTCTTCACCAAACCATTAAATATGACTGGATACTGGAGCAAAGAAAAAACCCAACAAAACCAAACCAAACAAACAAAAACCAAAACAAAACCCCAAAGAAACAAAACCAAAACCCCCCAAACCCCCAGAAAAACAACCAACCAAACCAGAAAAGAAAATATTATCACATAGTCATTACAATTATGCAGTCTTTGATTATAAATAGCACTAAGGGTTTTCAGGAATCTCAGAGGAAGGCTTGTGTTTGATATTCTGGTCTTTTGTGTTTGTTTGTTTGTTTTCTGTTTTCCTTAGCTTTTTCATTAATGGAACACAATGGGAGAATGTTGTCATTTTTTTTATAAGCCACCAAGATAGAGGCTGGTTTAGAAACAGCACTGCAAAGTATTATCCACTACAAAACATGGTTAAGGGAGGTTTTATCTGTTCCTGGAGAATTATATAACGGTTCTGGATTCCTCTCCTGAGAGATACAAACCCTTAAGCATGACATGGAGCCTGGTGAATAGATGTAATAATATTCAAGCAGAACTCTTCATACACATACATTTAATGATAAAAACAGTTATCTTGTTTTAAGTCTGTAGCAGCAGTCATTCTATTCAGAATTTTTTTTTGTGCTGGGGTTGCTTTTTCCTCCCTCAGTCACAGCAAAGAAACTCAGAACATCATCTTTTTTAGTGCTCTGCAACAGGGTGGTTAAGTTAAAGTGACCTTGATCCTACAGATGAGGTCACCGTTCTGTAAGGGGAAATAAATGCCAGATACTGCCAACATTTTGTGGACTTAGAAAAAAAGAAGAATGACACTTCTTTTCCTGCCACCAGTTTTGTTTGGAAATTAGCCTTGCAACACCAAAGAAAGTATTTTGAATTTGCTTTTAAAAATGAATCAATCATGCCTTTGAATAGAAAATAAACAGCCATAAAGAACACTGCCTACAAGAAAGGCAGGTAAGAGCTTGTCAGAGCATATTTAGTATCCATTTTCTTTACAACCTTGAGACTAGAAACTTAGTGATTTTTAAACACCCAACATTCCTGTAATAACAAGTTATAAGATCTTAGGCAAAAGAAGAAAATTCTTATCAAGGTACCTAATCTTGGCACTCTCCCTGCAAAAATAGCATGCTGATTAACAACTCCTAGGAATACCAGTCCTACTTCATATTCATTGGCCCTTGAATCAAGTTCATCTCTCCTGTGTCTGATTAAGACATAATGCTATTGTCTCTCAAGCATGCTGTACTTAGCATGCAGCACAAGCCATACTGGCAAAGCCCTTTTAGATAGCTTGAAGAAATTTAGGATGGCTACATGAATTCCAAAGAACAAGATATGTGGCCCTACACTACACACTACATTCAGTTCTTAAAATGCTACTAGCCTGGGCACATGCAGAGCATAAATGTACACAATAAGGGTTTGATTACATCCAATAATTGTTGAGCATTTGCTATTTGGCATAGTGATCCTGGCTTCTACATTAAATACCATGTGCCCTGAGGGAATGCTGGAACAGCTTCTGTCTTATGTTTCTTACAGACAAAAGAATGAGAGGATGCTGAGATGCAACACAAAGCTATGAAATAAGAACCAGTAGCCAAGGCACAAAAAAAGTCATTGCTGAACCTTTCTTTTTTAAAGGGATTTCATTGTAGAGGGCTACATAGAGGACTATATGGGCAATAGGCTTTATGACATTACCAGATATGCTTGTTTCTCCTCTACTTTCTAGAAACAGGTCTTTATAAGTAGGATTTTTTGACATCTATTTCAAACTGTTTGCTTTGTATGCTGCATCAAGGCTTTTTTGGATAATGAAAGGGTTGTGTTGGTTTTTAGATTTTTCTGAAGTCTTTAATAGGGAGCAGTCCTGTGTCAAAACTTTGAATTAAATGCAAAGAACTTGTCTTGCTTCCTAAAGCTCTGATAATGCCAACCATGTTTTCTGAGCAGAGTTCAACATTATTGCTAATGCTATGGATTATATTGGTGGAGCACCAAGTCAAATCACTGTATCTGTCCTGATCAGGGGGATCTATCCTACAACTCTCAAGTCTTCAGAAAGCCTGTCTTCTAGACAGCGATTCATATTTCAGTACTCTGAAATATGATGTTCACATAACAACTGTCATATTTTTTTTCCTTTCCTTTTTTCAATGTTTACATTCATCTTAAGCTCTGCTAGTTCATTACTTAATAGAGCCTGCAGGACACATATATCTCATTCATGGCATGTTTCACTTCTTTTGAAATCCATTGCCTGGGGTAAAAACAACATCTGTGGAATTATCACTTTCTGCCTTATCTATAGAAATACCATGCAGCTGTGAAGAGTTTTCACATGAGAAACTCTGGTAAGTAACGGTTTCAATTTATCTGTAGTCAATTTATGGCCTCTTTTCACTAGCCACCACTCTCCAAAAGCTTCCATACATTGGGACCTGTTTATGGGATCCCCAGATCCCCAAAATCACCATCCTCTAATATGAGGTCATGCTGCCGGTGGCAAACTCACAGATTCACAGATGATTCATGGTTGGAAAGGAACTTTGAGATCACCGAGTCCAACTTATATGTCAGTACTCTGAAGTAGCAGCAAGATATGCGCAGGGGCCTCCAGTTTAGTTACTGTGACATCAGTTCGAAGCAAAACATAGGAGAAACTGGAAGAAAATAGAGTTAAAAACATTAAAGGGGCAAATGGAAACACAAAAGCCAGTGAAATGAATTTAATTTTTTGTAAATCTTATCAAACAACTTAATTATTTGATGAAAACATATACTAGCTGACAAGGGTTAACATGCACAAATACAACTATGTGACACTTTATTAAAAGAACAAGAGCTAAATAAAACATGGCAAATGTTAATGTATTAAGTACTAACCAGTGAAAACCAGCTTAAAACAAACCCTAGAAATACTTCCTTTCATCACCAAATAGCAGGATTTCTGGTGAACTTCAGGAGAGATCAATACTAAACCTGTGATAGCTTGCTATATTCACCAATAAGCTGCAAGAAAACATGAAAAAGATAAAGATATCATGTTTGATAAAGTTGCAGAAAAGACAAAGATCTGCAGTGCTGAACAAAAGCGAAGACTAGGCAGCTATGTGACCTGCCCAAGGTTACAATGCCAGGAGCTATAGGTGGTTTTAAATGAGGACCTCCTGAAAAATGATTCACCAGTTAATTACAGGACTTTGAGAGGCAGCTGGGTGAAATGCAATAGGATATATTGGAAATCTGATTTTTATGATTTGACAGTTTTGTAATCAAGGTCATGTAAAGACACAGAATTATCACCCAATCTGTTAAAAAATGTGCTGTTTCTGCTGTAGGGTGCCAATGCACAAATACAAACAATGGCAGGGTGAGAGCTGGTGGTAAGGTCTCAGCCCTGCCCACATACAGTGTGTGTTTCTTCCACCCTTGAAAGGTCACACTACAATTACCAATTTTCTGCCCTGCGGTGGACAAAGAATTATACATGTCCTGTGTTGGAAGGGACCCACAAGGATCATTGAGTCCAACTCCCGTCTATGCACAGGACAGCCCTAAAAATCACACCACGTGCCTAAGAATGTCGTCCAAATGCTTCCTGCATTGTCGGGCTTGGTGCTGTGCCTACTTCCCGGGGGAGCCTGTTCCTGTGCTCCACCATCCTCTGGCTGAAGAGCCTTTTCCCGATAGCTAACCTAATCCTCGCATGGTACAGCCTCAGGCCGTTCCCTCAGATCCTGTTTCTTCAGTTCACCAGAAAGAAAAGATCAGCTCCTGCCCCTCTGCTTCCCCTCATAGGAAGCTATAGAATGCAATGAGGTCTCCACTCCGTCTCCTCTTCACCAGGCTGAACAAAACAAGTGACTTCAGCCACTCCTTATAATGCTTCCTCCCTAAACCCTTCACCATCTTCACGGCCCTCCTTTCAATGCTTTCTAGTAACTTTATATCCTTCTTATAGTGGCACCCAAAACTGCACGCAATACTCAAGATGAGGCTGCACCAGCACAGAGTAGAACAGGACAATATCCCCCCTCGACCGGCTAACAATGCAGTGCCTGATGCACCCCAAAACACCATTGTCCCTCTTGGCTGCCAGGACCACGTGCATTACCTCACCGCAGCTCACCTGCCCGGCTCCACCCGCCAGGAAGACCCGCACCTCCCGATACGGCACCCTCCTCTGGCTGCCCCGCCAGCGCCGGCAAAAGAGCAAGTCTGCAACCCTCTGGTGGCCACCACAGAACACCCGCACCGTCCTCCTTCGACGTAGTTGTGGGAGTGGCTGACGAAGGGAACCCAGGCGGTGCGCGGCGCAGTAGCAGCATGGCGGTGTTCGGCCAGCGGCGGAATGCTGCAGTGGAGGAGTTGTGGGGGGTGTTACTACCTCCGCGGCGGGCGGAGGCGGCGGACTCAGAAGAGGAAACCGATGAAGAGGTCGAGGAGGAGTCGCTTTTTGCAGAGACTACGCTCCTGGACGCTTCTGGGCCGGAGCTGGTGGCAGCGCTCCCGCCGCGCCGAGCCGGTGAGGGAAGGCGGGAGGGAAGCGGAGCGTGGCTGGGCCGGGCCGGGCCGGGCCGGGTGGCGGGCGGTCAGCTGCCGGTGTTGTCCAGTACCTGCTGTCTCCCTAAGATGTGGGTGTGGGCTCGGCGCGGGACGCTGCGTTTGAAACGAGTTAGCCTGTAGTCTGTATCAGCGCCGAGCCCGGCCCCGCCCCAGGCCCAGGCCCTGCTGCGGTGGTGGCTGCAGGGCGCGGGTTGCACGGGCCCTTGGTGCGAGGTGCTTCTCCCACGGCCTGGGTGTTAGGGGCTGTGCTGACTCGCTGGGGCCGGGAGGAGCCTGTCTGCTGGTGTAGAGTGTTACAGAAGCAAATCGAAACTCGCGCCTTCACCCGTTGGTGAATTCATTGCATGTAAAGGGAAAATGATCCCAAGTGTTACAGAGTTACAGTGTTACGTGTTACAGAGGTAGTAGAAGAATAGTGTTATTTGGGCTTTTGTATGGCTACAGTTTTGTAACATAAGAAAATACCAAGTTTTTCCATTCGAGTTAACTTTACACAAATGTTGCATTTTGTTTTTCCTTTAGTGTCGTGTAACAGTTGATACTTGACATTAATGATTTCCTGCTTTCTATTTAGTACTTAGAACATCAGGTGGCATTGGAGCAACTTCGGCCTAGCAATAATGTTTTATTCAAAAATTGTTTTAAAAAAAGGCTAAATTGAGCTAGGTAACAAGGGAAAAAACGAGCAGACAAATTGTGCCAGGCTTAAGAACTGCTGGTACTCTGCTGAAAAATAAGTTCTGCTAAACATGGGTGCTCACTTTATTATGGTCTTATCTTTTAGTTCTCAATTGAATCATGGATCGTGGAATAGTGTATTAATTTTTGTGAGGGAAAGCGGATAGAAATAGGAAGCAAACCAGGTCATGCGAAATGCTGAGTTTATTCTATTAATTGCTTGTAATTTTAGTGGTTTCGGTTGCAGGAGGTATTTGGTATACAAATGTATCTCAAGAGAATGCAGGCACCACAATGCAATACTTTATGGCAGTATGGTTTAAAATCGAATTGCAAACTTAACTTGGCATAAAATGGTGTAACATTAAACCATATGCCAGTGTGATTAACGTGCTTAATAAATGTTCAAGTTTAATTTTGCTTAGAGAAGCAGTTTTAGTGCTTGTTGCTGAGGCTAGTTTTGCTATTGGCTTAAAATATTGCTGGAAAGACTGACATTAGGAAGCTTATGAAAACCCCTGCATTACTTTTACTACTGCAGGTTAAATAGAAGCCAAAACTAAACTTTAAACAAACAAAACTCTCTTAAGCTAAAATTTTAATCTTTATGACTATCCATTAACAATGGTTTTATTTTTCTTTTTAATGATTCAGTTGTTATACAAGAAGAGTACTCTAAAAAGGAGTATGAAGTTGTTGGACGTTTTCCATTAGTTGGCCCTTGGTGGAGAGTTAATGTTAAAGCTAAAAAAATTGGCTCAAAGTACTTTGTGCAAGGATATCCATCATATTTTCTGCGGACTGATATAGAAGAAAACAACCGACAAGTCTTCTCACTCTTTCTTAAGGAATGTGCTGTTCCTGAGGATTTTAAAGCAAAGTTTTTTAGTTGGCTTCCTATGGAGTTTATGCTGAGTTTTAGAAATCTTGAAGAAAAACTGAAACAGTTCCAAGTTGCACACTTACAGACAGGGAAGAAACAAGGAAACACCAAGGCTTACGATATTTTCTACTATGTTTCAAAATCATGTAGGTATATCTCTCCTGTGCTTTTTTGATTCTTTTATAGGCAAATGAGTTCTATCTCAGATGCTGTGCTCAGGCTAACATGTCTTCACATGGGATGTATATTCAGATCAATTTTTAACATGCAAAGATTCTTATTTTAAATTTTAGGATAGTGGGACAGCTGACCAATTAAGGATGAGCATACAGTTAGAAACACATAAGAACTTTCCTGAATTCTACAGGCTTACTAAATAGAATTGCCTGTGCTCTGGATGCAAAGGCTGGGGCTGGCTTCCTATAGTTTATTCAGATGTGACAAGACTTATTAAAAAAATAGGTTCAGCACTGTTTAAACATGGTGGTATGGCTTTTTAGGACAAATACATGTTCAGAAATAGTATAGCCACTTCTTTGTACTGCTGGAGAACAGTGAATGAGCTCGGTGTAGTCCAGATCAGCTGTACTAAATAGTGCACTATGTAGATGTATTTGAATCCTGCACATCAACAGAGTGGTATGACTGGGGAGCAGAGTGTGGAAACACTGGAGTCTCCCCACATGGAGATGGTTCAGGACTGCTGAGGATCCTGTTGTAGACTATGTTGGTGTTACTACGTAAATGTTAGAGATTAAGTCAGGAGTGTGCTTTTGAAGAAAACATCCCTCTTGTCCCCATTGAGTTGCAGTCTCTAAGAGTATTGACTATGTTTCTGCTGGATGAAACCCAAAGGATGTGTTCCAGTTGCACACCTAGGATCATGGCTAGGCTTCGCGAACGAAGATTTGGGAAGGGCTCTACAACACCTAATGGGCATCTAGTCAGTGGGACCAGGCTATAGTTGGTCTAAAGCTAAACACTGAGAAAGTCAAGGAATCTGAGACACATCTTCAGCATTAGCTCTCTTCTTTTGCTCTGATTATCTGTTTCCATGTTAGCATGTTCCTGACGTGTACACAGGTAGTTCTGGGTTAATTGCTGTACAAAGCAGACCCATTTAGGTGTCAGTGCTGTGGGACTCAATACTCTGAATCAGAGGAGGTATTTTTAACTTCAGCCTTAGCTGTGCATAAATACGTACAGACAGGTCGAGTCTTTTACTGTTATGTGTAAGCAAATTAAGTCTTCCAATAACTAGTTTACGGGGCAGTGTGAGGTCAAAAGATGGAGGTGTTTCAGAGGTCAAATCATGTCTAACAGGATAGTTCAGAGCTTCTGCTAGACTTGAGCTGACTTTATGCCAAATCACATTTAAGGAGAGGGAAATGTTCAGTTCTGTGGACTTCAATGGTTTTTGTTCTGTTTTTGTAGTGGCAGAAAAGTTCATAACTCCTGTTTATGGACTTGAAATCTTTTCCTGAACACAAAGGGATGGGAATCAGTAGTGGTAGAAATGCAGATCTAGTTCACTGCATGAGTTTTAAAGGGATACGTGGATCAGTTCTGACTAAGGCTTGCCCAGTATGTTTATGAATCTGCATAAGTGCAGACTGCACAAAACGCCTAGGTATCCTGTCCACTGTTCTTGTAGTTGGCAGATTTTTCCCAGTATCTAACTTAAATTACTTCCCTACAAATTAAGCTTTCTTTACAATACAAACAGCAATAGAAACAACTGCCTCCCTGTATGTCATGTTGCTACTATTGCTCTTGTAATTTTTTTCTGGTTGTCATTAATTGTTACAGTCTTGAGCAGTTTGTTCTTCAAGCTTTCATGATATTTTTTGTGTGGATACTGTGTTGACTCTCCATGTGTAAATTAAGTATTTTTTTTAAAGGGAATAGGTTTTATCTTTGCCTTTTTGTAGGTAAGCCAGTGATCAAAAAAAGTACTTAACTGAGAAAAATTGGTGGATTAAATTTGAAATGAAAAAGTTTCCTTAGTGCTTAATGAAAAATTGTGGTGATTGGTTTTTTCCTTGCCAAGAGCTAAAACTTCTAAAGGTCTCACTTTCTTATGAAATTTGTTTTTTAAAGCAAGGTATAGAGCAAATCAATTTCATTATCACTCTTTTTTCAGATCCTAGGGCTGATACAAACAGGGAAAGTGATAGCTTAAGTTCAAGTTTATTGAGAAATCCAGTGGAGAGCACTGTTTTCTTAAGTTCCTCTACTGATCGGTACTACAAATTTAGAAGCTTCTTTTCTTTGGATTTTAAACATTTGGATGAAATTATCTTCAGGTATTATTTGTACATTTGGATGAAATTACCTTCAGGTAGGAGCCAGGTATGGGGAGGTCCAAACAGGCTTTCTACAAAGTGCTGTTGATAATGCAGTATAAACCAGGTGTAGTATGCATGTTTTCCAAATGAATACATTTAGTTGCAGTTTTTATGTCATTTCTTTACATTTTTTCCCAAGGCAGTTCAGGGAAAACAGACTTTAAAAGAATTGTGAAGGATTACAAAAAATAAACCAAAATAAATTTGGGATATTTGGGATGTAGAAGGATAAAAGTCAGAGTCAGTTTAAATTGCTTTTACCAGTGTCTTTGTATATTGCCTAAAACTTTCTTGGTTTACGGTGCACGCAGTTCCAGGAAAGGCAGTGTTGGTAGCTCTGACTTTTCCGATAATACTGGAGTTCTTGCCGACTCTTCTGCCACGCCATTTTTGCTGTCTGTTGGATATGGTGTCTTGGCAAAGAAAGACTGAAGAAAACAATGGTTTGGATGATGAGGAAGTAAATTTTCAAGACAAGTTGCTAACAAAATTGGATGAGGTATTAAAGAATGAGCCATGGAAGCTTGGATTCAGCAGGGTGAGTAAGGGTAAAACATGGTGTTTGCTGTGACAGAATGTTAGGGGTTGGAAGGGACTTCAAAAGATCATCTAGTCCAACACACCTGCCAGAGCAGGATTCCCTAGAGTAGGTCACACAGGAATGTGTTCAGATGTCCTTCTTAAACTGAGGGGCCCACAACTGGACACCATATTCCAGATGCAGCCTCACCAGAGCAGAGTAGAGGCAGAGAAGAGCCTCTCTTGACCTACTAACCACACCCCTTCTAATACACCCCAGAGTCCCATTGGCCCTCTTGGCCACAAGAGCACACTGCTGGCTCATGGTCATCCTTCCATCCACTAGGACCCCTTCATTGTTCTCCAACAGGTCAGTCCCCAACCTATACTGATCCATGGGGTTAGTCTTTCACAGCTGCAAGACTCAACACTTGGCCTTATTGAATTTCATTAGATTTCTTCCTGCCCAACTCTCCAGCCTGTCTAAGTCTTGCTGAATGGCAGCACAACCCTCCGGTGTGTCAGCCACTCCACCCAGTTTAGTGTCATCAGCAAACTTGCTGAGAGCACACTCTGTTCCCTCGTCCAGGTTGTCAATGAATAGATTGAAAAGTACTGGTCCCAGTACTGACCCCCGAGGGACTCCACTGGATACAGGCCTCCAACTAGACACCATCCCATTTACAAGAGCTCTCTGACTTCTGTCCTTCAACCATTTCATAATCCACCTCACTACCTGATCATCCAGACCACACTTCCTCAGTTAAAAAGATTAAAAGCTATGTTAAAAAAAGCTCAGTTAAAAGCTATGTTTGAGCTTTGGTAGAGTACAGTGCTGGTTCAGTTATATTCAGTTTCACTGGGCATTTGTAGGTGATAAGCTTTGGAAGTTCATGGTATACTGGACTCAGTTTTAGCAGAGGGCTTTTTTGTGTGGGTTTTTTTTTTTTTTTTAGCAAAGGACTTTTTTTCAAATTAATCTCAGAAGATTTTAAAAGCAGGTTTGTTACAACCATTTGTTTGGTCTTTTCTACAAAGAACAGAAAACTAAATACTTGATGTAGGCACTGGAACAGGTTGCCCAGAGAGGTTGTGGATGCCCCATCCTTGGTGGTGTTCAAGGCCAGGCTGGATGTGGCCCTGGGTGACCTGGTCTAATGATTGGCATCCCTGCCCATGGCAGGGGGTTGGAACTAAATGATCTTTAAGGTCCCTTCCAACGTGAGCCATTCTATGATTCTATGTAATTGGGCCAAAAATAAGAAACCTAGTTTAAAACCCTCAATTGTCCTGTTCACTTTTATACTGCCAAATTAGATTTTTCTGTTCCTAAAACATAGGGAAGTATCTGTGCTTTCACAGTAAAGTAGGTAAGTTACTTTGTATGAGGTCATCTGGTCTAGTGATTTTCCCTTTTTGTAATGGGATTTGTGGTTGCTGTTTACCTTCCTATTTTCCTTTGCTAGGCCTGCTGTGCAGCTTTGCTGCTGCACCTCACCTCAGCACTCCTGTACTTCAGTTGGGAGTAGTTTAGTAATTCACAAGTGTGATTAGTTAATCTCTCTGCTTCAGCCTCCCAGTTTTTTTACTGACAGATGTTCTGACTTGTCTTTAAGACTTCCAGTTTCAAAGATTCAGCAGTTCAGCCAACAGATTCCGGTGTTCACACCCTTTCCTTCAAAAAGCTTTTCCGTATGTCCAATTTGACTATTCCTTGCTAAAACATAGACTTCTTTCTCTCTTGTTTCTCGTACAAAGGACTTGCATTCTCACTGCAAGTTTTTTATTACTTTTGTTGCTTTTTCTCTGAAGGCTCAGCAAGTCCAATTTACTTTTCTTCTTTCCCTCAACAATTCATCTTTTTTGCACATCTGAGTCTGTGACTATTTCATGGTAGTCTTTGTAAAGGTTGTATAGTTCTTGAAGTTGCATGTTCACAGTTTGGTACAGTATTCTGGCTAATGCCTTTCCTGTGCTCTGTCTGTACCTCCTAGGTATTTCTAGGAGGAATTTAGCAAGAGGCTAACATCTTCTGAAATAAATACATGTTTCCTTTTATCCTTTTTTGGGAAAAGATTACCTATTGGGAGCTCAAGCTTTCTTACTGTGAGGCAACGTGGGCTGCCTTCCGTCAGTGTGAACATCTCCTCTGGAAGATTCCTGACTTGCAGAAGAATGCATTAATTCTGTATGATCAACTCAAGAAACAATGTAAAGAAATGGGACACACTTATGAAGATCAAGATGAATTAGCGCGTTTTCTGTCTAAGGAAATGTCAATTGAGCAAGTTTGGGAGTCTCTTGAATTTTTGAAAGATCAGAACATAGTGATTAGGGAGAAAAAACTAGTGTTTCTGCCACATCTTCACAGATCTGAAAAAGACATTGCAATGTGTATAGGAGACCTTCTGTCTAACTGCCCGTGGCAACTGGATGTTGATATGAGAAAGGTACTTAACATTTCTGAGACATCAAGAGAAATGGTAGATAACAAAAGTAATGTTACCCAGGCTCGTGAAATGGAACATCTGAAGGAAAATAGTCCAGACAATCCTAACTCTGAAAATCACTTTGCTGAAAAGGAAGTGGATTCTATGTCTGCTACCCAAAGTAAAGCAGAGGTAGACCTAGATCAGGTGACTGCTGTGGAAAAGATTTGTTCTAATCCTGTCACAATCATAAGTGGAAAAGGAGGCTGCGGCAAGAGTACAATAGTTAGCTGCCTTTTTCGCCACTTAAAGCAGATGGAAAAAGAAGTGGAAGCTGCTTCTAAGGACTTTGAAGAAGACCTGGATGCATCTGAGGAATGGAATACTTTTGATCATCATTCAGAGTCAGAGAATATGTACACAAAAAACATTTTGAATGTACTATTTACTGCACCTACAGGGAGGGCCGCAAGCCTTTTGCGTGAAAAAACCAAGCTTCCTGCATATACATTGCACCAGGTAAGGAATTATTATTTTTTAAATTGTGTTCTGAAAGACTTTTTGGCACTGTCCAGTCTTGTTTCAAAAAAAAAAAGCTTGTTGTTGAACTGAACTTTCCTTATAAATGTGTAGTTCTTAATGATAATGCTCAGGTATGGCTTGTTAACATTTGAAAGTCAGTGTTACATTTTGGGGAATCATAAATCAGTCATTTGAAATCCATTATTTGCTGTAACTTTGGGGTGTTTTTCTGCTTACAGATTTGTGCCTTTCTAGGGCATCTGGTCTTTTTAGCTTCTCAGGTTTGTTTGTTTTTTTAATTAAGACAGAAATACTTTCTAAATGGCAGAACTGTTTTCTAGTGTTCTTTTCCCTAGCAATCATGCTGATACCTGCAGATACATGGAGAGCAGTAGCCTGAGGTTAAATAATGAGATAAATTCCATTTACACAGTGTGTTTTTAATTACTGTTAAGTATTGTGCAGTTTTATAAAGAAAAAAGTAGAAAGCAAACTCTTTGTTAATAAACTTAGGTCAAGTCCTTGTTGTCCTAGGTAGTGGAAGATGACAAGAAGACATTATCATAACACGAAAAGTACTGTGGGCTTCCTTTATCTTTGGGGACTGGTTAGTTGCCCGTTCCCCTTCCCCATGCAAGTTGTAGTAGGAGGCATTCTGTTACTGACCAACCTAGTGGCTGGCCTTATATCCTTTAGGGTGTCTGCAGGAAAAAAAGGATGCATTTCTGTGCTTTTATGCTAGTAAGTGTTGATGATCTCAACTAGAAATGTGTTCACCAAGAAAGAAAATAGGACTGAACGGTTGAGTCTTCTGAATCTTTACTGCTTTAAATTCAGACTTTCAGATAATAGCTTTAAATACAAAATTAGAAGATAGCACATTCTGGTTACCTTTATAAGACGGTTTTTTACATTTGATTAGTGTCACAGCTTGATTTATTTTGATGTGTTTCTAGATCATCTGTAGTTTTAAATCGTGGAGGCAGGTGGAACGAGAACAGCCGTGGAAGTTTTCTAATGTGACGGTTCTGATTGTGGATGAAGGAAGTTTGGTGTCTGCACACATTCTTGGTTTAGTTTTAAAACTCTTGTGTAAGCATGCTCAGCTTGCCAAACTTATTATCCTGGGTAAGTGAAACAGCAAATTTAGCATTGTATAATATTTAATAACACATCATATACAGTGTAAATATCAGAGCTGTCACTGGTCTCACTGAGTCTCTTAAAAACCCCAGAATGTTACGTTGTTCTCTGCTTGGATATTTCTTCTTATATAAGGTCAGATGAGATAGATAGTTTTCCATCTCAACTATCAGTATGAAAGTATCAGTATCTTCTTTCTTTCTGAAAGTATTTTGACTTCTGTGTGGTAGCTTATTACATCTTGCATTTGTGAAACTTTTCTGTTTCACTTTAAAGAAGCTATGTTAGCATATTAATCACGTTACGAGGGAAGTTTCATGTTATTCTTAATGCTAGGATAGTCTTGTTTTAATTCAGAAAGGAATACAAGTGTAAAATCAAAATTTTCTGCTTTCTCCAAGCTTTGCTCTTTGGCATGTCATTTATAGCATTTGTTTTTAAATATGTAACTTTCAAAATGTGCTTGAGTAAGACGTGATCGGTGTCAGTGTTCATCATGCAGATTTGCACCTGCTAGTAAAGCATTACTGAGTGAGGAATATAAAATATTTAAACTACACTACAGCCTGATTCCCCAAACAAAGTTTCTTAGATTCTTGAAAGTTTTATTTCACGTGAATTGTATTGAGGAAGCATAGGTATGTATGTATGCAGAGGGTCGAGTGTTTATTAATTCCAGTGGTTCTTTCTGAAGATGGTTTTTAACAACGATCTCTTACTGCTTCTCACAAATACTAATCTGCATTTTATTTAGGTGATACTAGACAGCTACCAAGCATAGATCCAGGAAATGTGTTAGCTGATATCTTCGAGGGTCTAAAATCAAGAGGCTTTTCTGTGGAATTGAGAACTAATCACAGAGCTGAATCACAACTAATTGTAGACAATGCATCGAGGTAGGATTTCTTTATGTGTGTAAGAAGCATTCTTGTAGTAGGTCTGGTCCTTTATCTGCATGTTGTGCATCCAACTTCGGCTCTGTAAGACTGCTTTTGCTACAGTTTCTTACTCAAAATCAGTAACAGTGGTTTTAAAAACAGACAGACCCCCAGAGAAACAACAAAACCCCATGCTTTTTCCAAGAATATATTTATTGCACAAAAAAAAAGTGTGCTGGAATACTCTTGAATTTCACTGTCAAATACTGTTTGTTTTCAAATGAGTTGTGCATGCACACATCACTTCATGCCTTCTGAAATGACTTAAAATTGCTTCTCTAAAAAAGAAATTTTAAAGACATTGCTGGTAAGTGTGACAGCAGCTAAAACAGGCTGAGTTACCTTGAGAACTTAGTTGTCAAGGGCCGTTAAATCACAGTTTCTTTCTATTTTTTGCTGTATTAATACATAGAACCTCTGAATGTTTCCAGCATTTGTGTTACTTTTGGTCTGGAAATAATAATATTCTTTACTGTCAATGTGTTCATTTCTTTTTTAAACCACAAACAACAAAATCTAGGTCTCGGTGCCCAAGACCTTTTGATATTGATTGGAATATTAGAATATTTTGAATATTTGCAAGATGTCCGGAGTTACTAAGTGTTATACAGCACTCTCACTGTTTCTTTCAGAAACACATCTGTGCTACCTCAGTCTGTTCCCCTTAGAACTGTGTAGGTAATGCTAAGTGTCTACTGCAGTGCTGAAGGGTTTAGAGAATAAATTACTATTTTTTTAAAGTGAAATTAAGTTATGCTCAGAAGAAAGTGGTTTTGGTGTATGTAGTGCAGATGACCAGAAACAAAAATGGTCAACATCAGGCTGATGCAGTTGATGATACACTGGACTCTTTAAGTGGAAATAATTTTTCTTTTCTGTTTTCCCTCCACTGCTCTGGTCAAGAATCTCTCACCGGAAGTTTCCTGAATTTGATGAGGTGCTGAGAGTTTCTGATTGGAATGAGGAAATGACAATGCCAAGCCCAGAGAAGAAATTTATTCTTATTGCTTTGCCTGCTGGTGGAGGTGGTGCCAGTATGTGTATACAGTCAGTTTGTGATCTTCACTTCCCTTTGCTACAGCATAGGCTATTTGGCTGGAATTAACATTTTGGGAAGATTTTAGTCTGGTTTGGTTTGTGATACAAATACAAATGCTTAGATTTTCATAGTTTCCCTTTTGCCTTCTGGAAGTGCTCACAGCAAGACCCACAAGTACAAAGGATATGCTTTAGAGCTCTGGCTCACCAGTTACATTGTGAAATGGGGATGATACAGCTTCTACCAGCGTAGTCAAATGTGATTGTCTTTATGTTGTAGCTGGAGCTGTCAAACCTTAAAAGATTATTTTTTTCAGAGGTTAATCATTTGAGTAAACAGCAACTGTAACAAGATGGTGTGTTGGGCAGGAGTGTTCTCCCAACTCTTGAATAAAGTTAGGAAAGTGGAAGTAGAGGGGACACGAGTATTTCTTTAAAAATGTTTTGGGGTCAGGGTTAGGGCCATTGTTTTTGGTTTTTTGACCTTTCCATAAGTGGATGGACTAGCCTCTACTTCATCTGCATCAAAAAGCTTCAAAGGGGATGTGCGAGTATTATCACTTTATCTTACTATAGTAACTTACTGAGCAAGCAGAATACTAAAATCAGATTTCATCTGTGAAATCTAAATGTATAGGCCTGTGGGTTAAAAATGTTCTATCTTTACCTTTTTAATGTGCTGTATCAAAACCTTATTTTGCATGAAATGCATTCTATGCAGCTGTTTAACACGGAGAAATAAGAATTTATCTACTTCAAATAACTCTTGTGTTTCAGATTTTAATGTTGGGATAATTGCATGATACTTTTGGGGGTGAGCAGATAAGTGAACTGTTTTGTGATGTGAATTTTTTGGGGGGTGAGGGTGTTTTTGTGTTTGGTGTTTTTTTTCCTTGTTTTAAGCAAGTTGAAATGTCATTGAAGCAAGAAATAAGCAAAGGCAATTTCATATTGAGTTATGATTTTCTTTCTTAAATTGCTCTGTGTATTTTTATGTCTTACCTTTTATGTCTTCTAAAACAGATTTGCAGACTGCCATAAAGACTTTACTTAAGAAAGGACCAGGATTGCAGGATGCCAAACAATCACAGTTCATTGCTTTCAGAAGGTAATGGAGTATGCAGGCAGACATTGAAAAAATTCCTTGCTAGCAGCCATAATCTAAAAATAGCTGAATGTCTTGAGTTGGAAAGTCTAGTTGTAGTATCATAAAACTAGAGAGAACAGGCCAGGTGGTCTTTTCCTGTACCTTCTGGTTGCCTCCAGTCTCTCCATGGAGAGTTGCTTCATTTGTCTATAAGCTTAATGGTGTTTTGCACTGTGATTTCTGCCTTTGCATTCACGTTGATCTGTATTGTTTATGTTAAATTAAAAAAGATGGATGTAAGCAGTCAGTTTTTGCAGTAGATTCTTTGAGAACCTGTGCTTTGGTGTTTGCTAATGCAATGCTCTTCAGAAGCGAAAGGTGAGGGCTTGACTGCAGGAGGAATTTGCAGAAATAGAGAGAAATGTCCATATTCAAATATATTTCATTGTGGCAGATGTGAATCCAGGGTGTGTGATGGGACATACAACCTACTGTCTATGTGCTTGTGTCACAGCTGGACATTGCCTAACTGACAGAAGACGACTTGCATTTTGACTGCTTGACAAGGGCCACATTTACTCATATAATCTGATGGGCATTAGTGCTGCTGCTGGGCAGTGGTGAATGCCTGCAGTATGGATATTTGGAAGCACAATTACTTGTCGGTTAAGAAGGGGTGGGGTAGTACTAATCACTGAAAATGCGAACCATCACAGGGAGTGTGAGTAGTAGGGATGGCCTCACAGAAACACTGAAGGGATAAATGTAATGTCCAGTACTACCAATAGTCCATAAACATACACTTATGCACAAAAAAGATACTAAAGAAAAAAACTCTTCTGCTTTTTATTTGTGAAGAACTTTTTCACAGCAATTAAAACCCACCCATTATTTACAGGTTACAGTGTGCAAATAAGTGACTTATGAATTCTAGCTAGTTCACCTGTTTGTTGTGACTGCTGAGTAACTCTGAAATCCATTTTATCTCTCCAGTCTGCATTCAGGTACATAAGATTCTTCTGTAATATAAGTCCTCAATCTGCATTTATAAGTTAAAATTTCAGGTCTTTAAAAAGCAAGTAAATGCTCTGGCTATTTTTAATACAACCACAGACAGAAAATAATGTATCCAGGCTTTAGTTTTTGTTTAGTTTTCTTTATCTTAAAACCAAATCTAGCTAACAAAGCTATGCATTGCAAACATCCTTGCCTCACTTTCCATGGTATTTAGACAAAACTTTACTGCTCTGTCTTCTAGGCTCTGAAACAGTCATTGTTTTTCATTGTTGTTGGAAGATCTTATAGCTAAAATGGGCTTTTCATATTATTTATAATATAATCAGTGCTAATGTGACATGGTATGTAATTGTATGTTTTGTACATCATAATTTTATCAGTGTTCTTGTTTTGTATGCTTTAGGCAAGATTGTGATCTAATCAATGAACTTTGCTGCCAACACTATTCAAATCACGTAACCAGGTAGGGCAATGTTTTGCAATTTTTCCTGTGAACAGTCTCACATTGTTTTTGAAAGTGTCACAGCCAAGCCAACAACCTAAAATAAGATTGTAAGACTTTAAATGTTTCATCTAGATCTGATTATTTATGTTAGAAATTGTTTTTATGTAATCTTTCTTTGATAGGTTCTTGGACTGTCAACAGAGATAACATAGAGTATTTGTCTTTCATTTAAACTGTCATTATGTAAATTCCAAGATTTGAGTTACTGCTGAATATTGAAAATTGATATAAAAGTAGCTTGAAAACCCCCCTCAAGGCTAATTATGTTTTGCCACTGTATGATTTTTAAATAGATTATGAAATATTTTTGGAAGCAGGATTTTGGTGCTACTCCACATTACTGTTTTTTACCAAAAGATGTTACAAAAGTTCAAGAAAATTCTGTTAAATGTGTGTTGTCTTAACTGTTTGGAACATTACCAAGATTTTTTAATGTGGTCCAAGTATAGAGAGGGGAAAAGAGAAGAAATACTAAGAGATAGTGAATGCATACATTTCTCCCTTTCTCCTTCTCTGACCTAGAGACCATAAAAATCGACTGTTATTTCAAATTGATGACAAGATTTCCTGCATGCGGAATACATATATCAGGGATCTCTTGCCAGACCATGATTTTGGAAAGGATCCTAAGCACCAAGACTGCAAAAGTAGAGAAGCCCCTCTCACTACACAGCCTGCTGAGGAGGACAGACGACTGTGCAATGGAGATATATTTTTCATAACAGAGGTAAGACATTGCTGCAAGAACTTGCACAAAAAAATCCCTGGGGTAGCTGATTCAGTCCTTGTTGAATCCTCAGAACAGAACAATTCACACTTCAAAATTTACTCCATAATACATACTCTGTTCTGCTAAAGTATTATGTGAAAGGCAAGATGGAGGCAGACTTGCAATAGTGAATTAAGAAAAAGATAGATCTCTGGGTGTTCTTTTCAAGGCATTTCAGTTGGTCTGCTCATGTCCAGTGTAAATAAATCCTGTAAGTACTCAAATGTATTGTAATTGGAATGTATAATGTTTTGGATATAGATAGAAACATAGTCTTAATTAAAGAAAAAAGTTAATGTTACAGCTTGAGCTCTCCCCTAGCAGAAAGCTAAGCTGACCAAAAAATAAAGCAACAAAAAACTCTGCATTTTTCTGGTGATTGCAGTGAGTTGAGTTGCATTAGCAGAGGGTTCAGTGAAAGTATCAATATTGTGCCTGGGAAGGGGTTGGCAGGAGAGAGTGGGCTCTTACCTCTTTGTGGCAACAAATTCTTTTTGTTTAAACACTCTCAGTTGTATAGTTCACTGTACCCTGAGCTAATCTAAGTTTTCTGGGGATTAAATCTGCCTTTTTTTAAAGTGTTTTTCTTACAAAACAGAAGGAGTTAAGAGTACAGTGAATCTTTTCCTTGAAGGTGGTCAGTGAAAGCAATATTTTGATTTCAGCATCTTCTGAAATTATTTCACTCAGTTGACATTGTGGCTATTGTAATTTCAGGGAAATCTATGGATGCATTGAGATGTTATCAACACTGATCAAACTGCAGATACAAGCTTATGCTGAGTGTTCTTGTGCTATTTCTTTAGGATGTGGAAATTGATAAACAGCGCTTACTGACCATCAGCAGCACATGTGGCTCCACTTTCACTGTGAAGTATAAAGCACTGAAGAAGCTATGTCACATAAAACATGCATGGGCCAGAACTATTCACACATTTCAGGTAAAAAAAAACCAAACCAAAACAAACAACAAACCAAAACTGTGAGCTGATAAAACTTTCTCATGGCTTTACCTTGCTAATGTACTGTATTTTCATGTGAGAGTAAGAAGCTCTCTTGAAACTAGGATTCCTTGAATGCAGGACAGAAAACGCTCTTGAAACAAGTGTCCCTGGTGTTCTCCAACCTCCTTGTTCTTATAAGCTGACTTTTTAAGCTACTTACTGGAGATCTTAATTTGATAAGATGTTCTTAACCATGTTTCAGGGTTCTGAGGAAAACACTGTTGTCTACGTGGTTGGCAATCCTGGCCGTCAGCACTGGCAGCACGTGTACACAGCTGTGACCAGAGGACGCTGCCGTGTCTATATTGTAGCTGAAGAGCTGCACCTCAGGAGAGCAGTCACTAACAAGAACATGCCCAGAAAAACTCGCTTACAGAGATTTTTGAGAGAGGCAATTGCACAAACAAGCAATTGTCCCACACAAGCTTCCTCTCCCCTGACAAAGAGTTGGGAAAGGCAGGAGATTGCGACTCAGTCTGTTTCTCTAACTCAAGGTGCTCCTGACCCATCTGAACCTCTGACTGACTTGATTAAACAGGAAAGGATTAGTGCAACAGTTTTCAATAAAGAAGGGCCAATGGCCAGTTTACAGCAAAGTCCATGTAAAAGACAACAAACTCTTGCAGAAAATTCTGAGGATGCTATGAAAATACCCCCTGTAAGTATCTCCTTATTAAGAAAGTTTAAAACAAACTTTTGAAGTCTTTTTCACAACCACAAGTCACCTGGATACCATAATAATAACTTTACTATTACTTCTTTAATAATTTTCAAGATGACCAGTAATTGCTGAAGCTATCAGATGTTTTTCCAGAGTAATATATGAGTAATAAGAAAAACTAAGGTAAAATATCAGTAGGAGTAAATTTATACATCTTGTTAGTCATTGGGGCGATCTGTTGGCTAGCTTAGCCTATATTAACTTATTCTTTGTGTATCGAAGTCAGCTTTTAGGAGCTGACCTGCTGTGAAAGATTTAGATAGAATTTAATCTTTCAAGTTGAGTTCTATACAGTCAAACATGCTTAACAGATGCTCTTTTTTGTTGCATCTAATTTCTGAGCTCTGTCATTGGAGAAAGAGGTTTTGTTAAAGATACTACTTTATTTTAGTTCTAGATCAAATTCTAACAACACTTTTTTGTCTTGACAGGCAACAATACAAGATTCTCCACTTGGGTCTTCCAGACTTAAGAATCTGACTTTGGGAGAAACAATTCCTAGGAAGCTTTTCAAAAGCTAAAAATAAGCTGTCCTTGCAATGAACCTTTCTTGAACCTGTTTCGTTCAAGATTCTTGGAACAGAGAAGCTGGGTATGCAGTTGATTTTTCAAAGACTTTCCTGTACTTGCATTTTTGTGAAGAACAGCTTGTTTTAAAGTGAGCCTTCTATATTTTCAGTGACTGTTTTAGTAGGAGATTGCTTGGTGTGTCAGTCATCAAAAATCATATTGTTTTGGAGAAGAATGAACTTACAGGTCTTCCAGGATCCAAATGTTCCCTTCAAAAATACATGAGGATTTCTAGGTTTAAAGACTGTAGCCATCCATACCAAGATCTGTCCATCTCACACTGCTACAGAATTGATGAGAAGCTGTATGTATGTGCCAAAACTGCAGTTTGCTCTTCAGCCAAAAAAACAGTTTGTAAGACTTCTTTAGATTTTTTTCTAATATGGCAAAATTATGGGCATGAAGCTTTGATAGATTATGGATTTTAATCTTGTTACAAATAAAACAAGAAAGTTGGAATCAGTGCTACAGAAAATTTTTCCAACTTCATACTTGAAAGAGGTAGAACTTGCAATTGCTGTTTTAGCTAGTAGCTATATGCTGAGAAGGGATCTTGGTAAGAAAAGCAAAATTCCAAGTCCGAGTACAAATAACATTCCACTTTCAGCCTTTTTCTGTGTACTGTGTGTCTTGCTGCCGTGTAGGTTTGGAGGTTAATAAGCTGAATGTGTAATCACACATCAGGCAAATTGTATGAAAATGTGGACAACTTGCTTGCTTTTAACTTTCTGGGTTTTTTTTAAGCATATGGCAGGAAAAAGTGTAGCACAAATACAAACACTGCTATTTTTTTTTTTTTTTGCCATAACTGTGGGAAAAGATGAAGTAGCAAAATGCTGTCTCATTTGTAATGTCTTTAAATCACTGTTTATTTCAATTTATACAGATTTCCATACAAATATTTGCAACAGTTTGAATTTCAAAACCCGTAACATAGACGATAAATATCATGCTATTAAAGTATTAAATTTGTACAAAAATACTTTACAGTTTAATACTTATTTGGTACAAATAAAAATACGTATTTATGTGACTCATTAGGTTTTTTTTCATATGATTCAGCATTGAATGTCATTCTGACCTTTTCTGGCAGTGCTGAAATAGAAATCAAAGCTACTTGTGTGTGCAGGGCAGGTGAGATTGTTCATGTATTGGAAACAGCAACAGGGATACAGTTAAACAGTTTAAATTGACCCCAAACAACTCTGTAAGGTGACTGCTTAGATATGGAGACTTTACAAATGTACAAATCCAGTATCTTTATATTCACCAATAACAAGAATTACCAATAACAACTTGAATACTGGAATAAACCAAAGCAGCTGCTGGTGAGCATATAAAGCAACTGGCAGTATTTTATTGCTTGGTGGGAGAGGGGAAAGGAGAGAATTTGTGTGATGGATCTGTAAAATATATTTACAATTTTAAATTCTAGAAATGTGTTGCAGGGGGTAATGTTTACCATAAAGAAGGCTGAAAACAAAGCATATCAAATGGGACTTTATCCTTCAAGAAACTGTTTGACTTAAAAAGCTCATTTGTGACAGTACAGTTCTACAGGTTTATGGATCATTAAGGAGCTTTTTTATGAATCTTCCACTGATGTATTTTTTAAAAAGCCATTTGCTTTTAAACCCTTTCTAATTAGTCTGAACTCATTTCACTTTTACTCCTGTCAATAATCCTCCTTTGGAGGTTTTAGCTCACTAAAAAAGTCTCTACTTAAAAATCCCCACAGGTTACAAGACATGTTTGTTGTCAAATATTTCACTGCATAGGGAATAAGATACTTTCTAACAGTATTTACCAAAATGGGGGAGTAATGTTCACCCCCATACTGCACCTTCCTACAAGCATTTTGTTCAGACACAGTACACTTCAGGTGTTTTAAGAGTGCATCCTTCTTACCAGCAGAATAAAGGTCCCCAAAATCATAGATCTAGCTATTTAACAGGAAAACCTGGTACAGCATACCACACTCTTCCTTGTCCTTCAGACAGCACCTTTCTGATAAAATGTTTTTAAAAAACATGTCACCTGGATACCACTGTTAGCAGAGGTTAACTCTGTCCTTTTCCCTCAAACAGCAACTGCTGATAAAGGGAGAGGAACATTGAAATCATGTTTAAAATATCTCCCCACAGTTTGTTCCTGGAGGGTGAGGGGGTAAAAAAGGCCCTTATGATTTTTTTTTTCTTGCTGTTGCTAATGATAGATTGTTTAGAAGGAAAGGACTTGACTTAATGAAGAATTAAACTTTTTCAACAGTAACCATGAATTAATATAAGCTTTGAGACAGACAGACTGGCCTCCTGTGCTTTTTAGTGCTATATAGCATCTGAGCCTCAATCTCAGAGAAATCTTAAAGGGATTTAGCACCATAATTTGTCTTTTCTTACCAAATGTCCCACTAAAATAACTTCTCTGCTATAATGTGTTCGTAGGATCCCGTGTCTCTGTATTAACATTAGCATGTCCACTCTGTTGAAGGAAGGCATTATTCTGATCACTCCACTCTCCGGTCACTGGAGTCTGTTCTGAGCTTCCTTTCTGAGATGCCAGTGGGTTTCTGCTAATCACCAGTTCCAGCTTATTGCCGGATTCTGCAATGAGGGGCACGACTAGACAGCAGTCAAAGTCTCTGGTGCGAACGTGGTTTACCTGAACGATTAGAAAACTGATTTTTGTTATCATTTTAGGAAAAAGAAATAAGATCACAACAGAAACAGATTTATCCTTGAGACTCTGGGACCTGATTTAAATTTTCCAGGCAGAGAATTGTCTACAAAAGACTATTAAACTATTAAGTATCTGGTCTGAAGACCCCTGTTAAGTTTTCTACTCATGCTTTAACAGCATGTTGCTAAAGTGGGTGTACTTACACTGGTGACAGGTGTTGGCAGCTGTCACAATGTCTACTGCATAAATGGCATTTAACAGCACATAGCTTTTTCTGTCTTTCATTGTGTTCATTAATTTCAATGCAACAGATCACATCTCAGGTTATTGATTCAGTTCAAGTCTTCTCTAGTTTTAATTAATATATTAAGTATTTGATTGGGCTAATTCACAAAAATTTAGTTTATCCATCCTAGTCCAGCAAGGAAAGTGTGGTGCTCACTGAGAATTACATTATTACAACTCTGTCAAGCAACAGCTTGGATTAAGCACAGGTACAATGCTCAAGTCAATACCAAGAACAGCAAAAGTTATAAATCTGAAGTACCTTGAGAAGTTCCAGGTTTCCAGTGGGCATTTGTATGTCTCCTTTGGAGTTCTGAAATACCCAACATTCTGAAAGAATTTGTTTCTTAAAATATGACTTTACAGAAAAAAACTAGCCTTGGTGCTGCTGCTATGAAGTGCTGCCTTTTCTTAGTGAGGCTCTAAGTGATTCACATGGCCTGTGGTGCAGAGCAATTCCTTCTTCCCATCCCCCTAAACACATCCTTTCCCAGCAGACATAGAAGAGGACAGGACAATGTAATAAGCAATGTATTTAAAATGTAATAAGCAGTGTAAATAAGATTCTTGTTCTAAATAAGCGATGAAAACGCTTTGTGCTGTTTTCTAAAATCCCCTCTGGGTACACAGGTCCTAAACATCCTGCAGTGCATTTACAAGTAATCTGTATGTCATATTCATTCATGCTAAAGCATTACCTGCAGAAGTCTGTCATATTGTTTTAAACCTCCCAGATCACCAGGGCCAGCTGGTCGAATGTTTTTAACATACACGCCTTTTTCCAGTAAGCCATCTGAGACACTGAACCCAAAGTCTTCACCATCAGAGTCCTTGTACAAGGTTACCTGTGGAGGTGATGTGACATGATGAAAAAGAGGGATAAAAAACCCCAGAACTCAAACCCAAACCATACAACTTTATCCACATTTCTACAAGCACTAGGTAGCCTTTCTTCCTCGTGTGTTTTTTTAATTTTGGTTTGTTTGCTTTTTTTTTTTTTCACATTAGAGAGATCACTTACCTACTATTTAGTACTTGGAGTGTATTAATAGTCTCAGAAGATGCCTTATTCTTCAGTAACAAATGGCCTTTATAACTTCTGCTTGTCAGCTGGAAATCTGTGCATTTTATCCCACATTTTGTGATGTGTCCTAGCTTCTTGCTACCCTGTTTTTTAGTTGCCAGGATCTGAGTACAAGATCTAATTTTAATTCATGGATGAAGACCTGGCCTCAACCAAACAACTGGTTTCATGTCTTCCAAAACTTCCCTAGGGCATAAATACCACTGGCACCATAAGCCCTAGCTAGGCCTGCTGTTGGCCAGACAGTGATCCACCCTGTAAAGCCTCATCTCAAACATGCTCAGTATAAGAGTTCTAATGCAATCTTTTAAGAAAGTACAAATAAGGCTCCTTCTCAAAGAGCTTGCAGGCAGTGTTTTAACATAGCCATATGATGGTCATGCAAAAGCAGGAAACAGAATTTTAACTTTTAGGGGAAAGTTTTTCAGGTGTTCAGAGAAAGTCCTTGCAGGTAGTTTTGAGTTACTTGATTGATAGAAAAGGATTCAGAGAATGCTCTGTAGGTATGTGGTACACTTATGGTTTTCACTTCTGTGATTTCTTCATTCTTGCTTCTCTCTCACATCAGGAGTGCAAACCTATGCAAGTGGATTGTGTGAGATCTGTAGGAAGTGCCAGTCCACACTACCTCACCTTTCCTTCCTTCTGGTCTGTAACAATGCCTGAGGAGTGCCCATGCTATTTCATGCCCAACTTGTGAGTCAAAAACTGGAGCATTGCAAATGATAAGGGAAATGAAAGAGGAGTTTTGCTGTAGAGGTGAGAAACTGCCTTTGCAGGACAGTGGGACGTACTGCAGTAGAGGGAAGTAAAACTTTTGAGAATGATCATCCAAAGTCTTTTATTGTCCCTCTAGTTATTCAGGTTGGACTTTTATGTCTAAAAAATAAACCGGAACATTTATGTCTAAAAATATTGTCTCATTTCTCTGGTTCTTCAGATCTACATATCATAAAAGACTATTAAAAGCCTGTTTTCCTTGTGGCTATCTTCTCTGGACTTTTGATTTGTTTAACAGGAGCTTGGAAATTAAAGAAACTCATACTTAAGAGATGAAGCTGTGATCTAACTTTGTTGTGTGTTTGAGAGATGTCATATTTTTTTTTTTTAGTGCAAGCCATCTGCAGATAACTTTTTTTGGCTCTTCTTTTTAGGGCACTATATATTCTTAAAAGTGAATCTCAGAGTAAAAGAACCTGTTATCTGAAATACCCAGATGTTTATCTAATAACAGGTACAGGCAAAGCCTTATCACTTATTTTTCTCATCTCTACTTGCCAGTAGCCCTGTCTGAAGGGTATGAGATGCAGGCAATTCATGCAACACCTGAATCATAGAAATGTCAGAGTTGGAAGGGACCTTTATGATCATCTAGTTCCAACCCCTTGTACTTCTAATCACTATTGTTTGGCAGGATTGATCTCAACAGCAAAATTTCCAGTGTGGACAATTCATTAGACCTACAAATTTACAACAGGAGCCTAAGGGAAAAAGAAAGCTGAAATGGGAATTTAATTCATATTTCATAAGCAATTAAGTAGTTACATATTTTAAACAGTGACTACAAATTTTGAGTTGTTTCTATGCCTATGCTCTCTCTCAAATCTATGAGAAAATGGTTAATTTGAATTCATACATCTTGCACAGATCAGCTACTGAGGTATTTTAACTGACTGTAATTTTAGGTTAATCACCACTTGCTATAATAATATTGAAAAATTACCCGATGTTGAGTGCCTATTTTTGCTCTCAGAGGAATGCATGCTCTGTGAAACTTAAAAAATAGTCCACTGTGATTTTTAGAACAATATTAATCTGTGTGCTTACCTAGATAGATAAAATCAATTAAAGACATTAATTAAATTTGGGTACTGACAGAGCAATATGCTACCCAGTTAGATTAAATTAAGCCATCTAGAACAAATGTTTGAAGAGATTTGTATGACACTTATCTCAAACGTAGCTTCCTCAGCACAAAGACAGTTCAAGTACACATTTGGTGAATATAATGCAGTGATGTAAGAAAGAGAATGAAAAGTCCAGGTTAGCTTCCTGCAAATTTTGTAGCTTTCAGCAAAATAATCCTCGTGGCTGTGTTAGCTTTCTGACAGATGTATATCTGAGAAGGATATGCTAGTAATGTCATCTGCTCACCATCCTGTTCCTAGACTTACTCATTTGTTCTTGTAGCCTGAGCAGTTATTTATTTTTCTCTTAGCATATACAGTTGGACTGGTTATTGATGCATTTCATTCTTATGCGTGGCTTTTTCTTTGGTAGAATCATATATTCTTCCTCTTATTATAAAGATTATGAAAAGCCAGTGGAACACAAATCATAGCTGGCCTATTTCCTGCAATCAAATTTAAGGTACAAGCTCTGATCAGCAGGGCACATAGGCTCTGACTCAACAGGCAGGCAGACTCATCACACCAAGGCAGTAAATAGGCACCTGACCTGTCCTGCTAAAGAAACTGGGAAAGCTTGGCTGCACACAGTCAAGTATGTGCTTGAAAGTTTTGCTGAGGTAGGTCTTAGGCAAGCTATGTCTTAGCTTGCATTTCAAAAACCTTTTCTACCATCATAGGTTTCCAAACCAGTTCTTACTTCATTGGTTGTCCTGTCAGCAGCCCAGCTGATTAAGACATTTGCCTGCAGAGGGCAGAGCACATTTGCCAGCAAGACCTCTTAACGAAAAATACTTCAACCACAGCATTTCTCTGACATTGAAGTCATTCCTGTGGCATTGCAACTCTTTTGGAGAGCCATTAGGTTATCAGCATTAAACTAAAGGTCTAATGCAAAAACGAAGACAGAGAAAGTAGCAGGCACATTGCTGCACAAGAATCAGTACGAAAACTAATAAGCAAGAATTTGCTGAGATGGGCATGAATACAAAAGCAGCCTGTGATGCTTGAGTTAACCTGCATGGGTGATCATAGAGGTACAAGCCCACTTCAGTGAGTCAGACTATAAGACCCAGTCACTGGTTTCTGCTGTTCTTAAACAGCTCTAAGGATTGGAAAAATCCTTGCTCCAGGGCTTTCCGATTTTTAGAAGGGCAATGACTCTTTTCTGGATGACAGAATAGACAGTATAAGCAAACTGAACATCACTTCATCAGGCCAGGGAAAAGTGGGTCTATTGTCTGAACAAAAACTGGAAATCACTAAAATGGAAAGTCACAGCAAACTTAAAAAATAGACAATTGGAGAGAGAAAGCTCAAGGACAGGGTATTTTGTCATTGCCCAGGACTTGAAGAGCTAGCAGCTATCACAGAATACTGACTTATTAATAGAATCTGACAACTCCTTTCCGAGAAAGGATTTATTTTATCAGTCATGAAAAGCTGGGTTTATAATCCATAGGAGAAAATTGTCCCTTTGCTGAATGTGAGCACACCATGAAATGCCTACTGGTGTAGTTTTGTTTTATAGCTCACATTTACTTGCCACTCAGGAAAACTGAGCACAGCAACCAACTCCAGTAATCAATTCATATCAAGAATGGAAATAAGAGTAGCTTAAAACTATCAGAACACATGCTATTGATTGTTTACTTGGCAATGGATTGATTTTCCATACATACTCCACTCTCTACTACCTTCTACAAACATTCATTTAACCCATGCTCAGTGAGTTCTTACCTTACTGAACTAAACTGAATGAGCTACAAACTAAACTCAGTCAAATCCACAGAGTAGAAACCAAACCAGCTCTCCTGAGACTGACCACATGTGACCTCAATGAAATTTCTCTTTGCTTCTGCCTTCTCTCTAGGAAGATCTCAGACCTTTGAAATGAAGATGGATGCAGGAGACAGGATGCTCATTCCCATCAAGGAGAACATTTTAACATCCTCCAAAGTTTTGGAAACTGGTTGCTGTTGTGGACTTGAAACTTAAACTGGCTGTTTGCTGTGCATATGTAAAGATACTTTATGCAGAATTTCCTTGGGGTCTAAAGTCACCTTCATATCACCATGTGATTTCAACAGTCTTGAGCAGTGAAAGGTTGCATAGAGTGAAGATTATTTATCCTCTTCAGAGCAAAGGAATTATAAAAAGTAAAGAAGCAATAGTTAATCTGAAATAACGTTCTGTATTATGTACATTGAGTCAAAATGAGTGTCAGTTTCAAAAAGGACCAAGGGGAGTCCCAAACCCTCCTGTGTAATTTCCTAAAGAAATCTATTTTCTAGAAATTAAAGTTTGCTTTATTAATGAACACATTTTGCAGAGATGAGTTATTGGTACTGTCAATTCAAATTACCAGTGGATCCTCCTTTGCAAAAGAGCAGTCCCTTTTGAGGATTTATTGTAAAACGAAATAGTAGACAAGGATGCCTCTTATTTGTTTGTTTCTCCCACAAGGAGACATCATTAATGTGTTTGTAAGAACTAATATGCATGGCCCCCAAATTACATCTGTAGAGTCATTATAAAAAATGCTTACGGTATTGCCATATAATTAGACTCCCTATGCTGAACACATTATTTCAAAGCTTTCAGGAGAACTACAGACCTTGTGTAACTCCACAGGAGTTGGTGACATGATTTCTTTCATTTCTTGCTTAATTTTTCTCAGAGCCATGGACTTTCTCCCCGCATCTGATGGCAGCGTGTTGCTACGAGTAGCTTGACTGTAATGTGGCCTCACTGTACTTCTTTCCTGGAAGCTGGCTTGTCTTCCTAGCTGGTTACGAGGCTGTGGGTTTTCATGATTCAAACTCATTGTACTTCCTGACATAATAGTGGCCTAGAGCATTAATGAACAGGTTAATTTGTAACACAGAATGTGGGTTAATTCATAGCAGTCAGAAAAGCATCTCTATTCGTTGTTAAAACACAATCACTCAGGGCACAGCAAAAGGCAAGAGGATAGATGTTCGATCTGCTTGCAAAGTCACTATAGAATAAAGGACCACAACAACAATAACTGAGCACTGTGGGCAGAAGATTTCAGAAGGCTTCTCAAACTAAGATACTGAGCATTGGAATGTCTACGTTTGTAAGCTAGTCCCCTGGCAGGCTGACGAGTGTGTAGTATAATTGCTTATTTAAAAAATATTTTACAGGTAAATAAACTGACAGATAAGTTGTGGCAGAATGGCATTTGTTGGAATTGGAGCTGTAGGAAGGCATTTACAATTCAGACTGTGCACGCAAGGTAAAAAAATTTCTGAGTCAGCAGAATATGTAGGCAGCTCTAGAGTCAGCACTGGCAGAGAGCATGTCCAGATACTGAGGGAAAGCTCAGTGTGGGTAAGCTCAGTGCCTCGAAAAATACTTGCATTATCATGCATATTGCAGGAGTAACTGTCTTAGTTTTGCACTAATACTTCAGACACACAAGCCTCTGTCTCACTGCTGGTTTTAACCTCAGTAAAAGCTAGCCTTTTACGTTAGATGCAAGAATACATGGAGGGTGAAGTCTTGCAAGACAACTATAACTTGAACTCTGATTGGGACAGGATGCAGGCAGCCTGCTTGAAAATGAGAAATAAAAATGAAGGGGTGGGAAATAAAGAGAAAAGAGGCAAATAAATATTTGCTTCTGACTCTGGTGAACATGTCTGTCACCCTTTCTCCCAGCTGCAGCACTCCTTTCACTATGAGATAATATATTGTAGCCTTAACAGTCTCTCTTGTGCTCAGCAATGACTGATATTACTGCCTGATGGAGCAAAAGCATCCAGAGGACTTGGCAAACAACAGTCTTTGCTCTTTGGCTGAAGACCTTGAAATGAAAAACGACAAGGAGTCCTTGACTACGCAACAGCACTTCATAAAATAGAGGCATTGCCATTTCCAGCATCCTGACATACCGAATGAGTCTTGCTTTCCTCTCAGAGCTGTGGGCTGTGCAACAAGGCAATGCTATAAATGATACAGCATCTACAGTTCTGAATTTCACTTTTGTGAAAGGCTAAGGAAAATTCAACGTGTTGAAGTAGCTGAATTCTGGCCAGCATGAATGATCTATTTCCATTTTGGAATTATCTATTTCCATATCCTTTTATTGTGCTCTGAATATTGAAAATTGCAAAAGAAGCCTGCAGTACTGAACTGTATCTAACTACAGAATTAAAACAGTACAACATTTTCTCCTACATTTCTCTGGTTTGAAGCAACAAATACATGAGACTCACATTTTGCTACCCATACATGCAATACAAAAGGCATAAACCTGAGGAAGTAAATTAATCTGAACTGAGAAACTTTCACCCAGTTATGCCATTCACATTCCTCCTGGCTGCTAAAGGACTTTATATAACATAAAAATGAAAATGAGATTCTGCCAGTTTTGCAGCTCCAGGATTTTAAAAGAACATAAAAGAAAATATTTTAGGACCTTTCATTCCATAGCTTTAAGTGGCAGTATAATCTTAATTGTTCTGATTAGACAACTTAAGAGAAAAGGTGATTAGCATAAAAAAAGACTCAAAGTTACTCTGTCTCTGTTCCCTTTCCCCTCTAGTCCCCTCACAATATAACATGAAGCACAGTTAAATTTGCAATTCACTTCAGGAAGAAATGTGAAAATTTGTTATGTATTGAAGAAATTGCTGTATAACAAACCTTTCTTACCTTGGCAGCTTTTTTTGAAGTGTGGTAAGATTATAGATAAACATTTTGAAAAGCTGATTTTCTTTTATGTTCATCTTAATCAAATTAAGTTTCAATTTAAAAGACAACCTAAACATGCTAAGAGAAGCTGCATAAAGCATCTGTCAGAGAATGGGATGCATTGCTGCAGGAAAGTTGTGCCCACTTAAGAAGTTCTGCGCCATTTGCTGCCTGTGCAGACAGCATCAATAGTTATGCACAGCAGAAGCTGCAAGTCAAAAGCTCTGAGGTGAATATGTTTATCGAGTTTTGGTGGCATTGTACAAAAGAAAACAGCTCTGTTAGGGACAGGGAAGGCAAGTTGCACAAGCAAAAATATAAAGGTAAAGGGTAGGTACCAAGAGAGTCATGTTTCTCAAACACAGACGCCTGTCAGCCTTGTCCTGTGGAGAGGGGTTAAAGCTTTTAAATGAATTGGTGTGATTAGTACAACTTAAAAGAAACAAAGGAGAAAATAAAATGAATGTAAACCAAACTAAACCCATTAAATTTCTCTATAATTGGAAAGAAAGGTTAAGATTGTTCTACCTCTAGTTCCCTCAGAATTCCTGACTGGCCACAGGTCTCTAAATCCTCCAGAGCCTGAGACCAGAAATTTTCCTCCTGGTCAGCCTCGGTGTTATCATGGGTACCTGTGAAGCTAGATTTACAATGAGAGGTTAACAAATGTGGATTTTCCCCTCCCCCCTTAAAAATATATATTACACACGTGCCTTGCCACAGATTGCAACTTAAATGACAGAAGGTTACGGTAGGTAGGCAGGAGAGTGCGGAAGAGTCGCTGATCAGGAGAGGCTGGACAGACATGCAGAGCACATGACAGACAAGTCTTCTCATAACCTGGCAGCTACTAGCAGCTGGCAGGATCTGAGCAGTGAGTTACTCAGTAAGGAGACAAAAGGATTCCAAGAACAATCCAATACACATTTTACTGGATTGAAACTAAGCCATCCCTATGAAAATTAATGAATAAACCAGTTAGCTGTGCAGAGCTTTCAATCTCACAAACTTCTCCCAGTGAATATGAAAAGAGCCCCCATTTTTGCAAACAGCATTTTGCAAAAGAGGGATGGTGGTGCTTTTTACCGGATTCTTCAGCCTAAGCTGTATTTCTCATTATTGATTTAAGCTCACCTGACTGCCATCATATAAACTGCTCCAGTCATTTCACACACAAACAGAAAATTTCAGGAATGCAATGGTCCTTCATGGAGATTTAGGTCTGTAGTGTTTCATAAATGCACCAAAGTCACATGACTAGCACTCTTGAGCAAGGTGTTGGTGACAGCAATGCTTAAGAGAAGTTGCACAACAAGAGAAGCCTGATAAAAAACGCCAACTCTGGACTGCAGCAGCACAGCCCAAACCACCACCATTACAGTGTATGTATGTGTGGGGAGGAAGCATGAGATTTTACTGTCTTGGCAAGGGGAATCAGCTCAATGAAGGTTCACACAAGCATCAGTGCTGCTTCACGGGAGGGGGCTGATTATGTGAAAGGCACAGGGGAAGGATGAGGAAGGAAAGAATGAGAATTCACCCTTTTGGTGGCAGCAAGCTGTTACTTTGGAGCAGCTGCCCATGGACTGCAGGTAGTGGTGCTTAACAGCACAGAAACAGAGCAAACACTATTATGGAAGCATCTGAGGCCTTGCTTGACAAACAATGTATTACTAAGAATGGCATGAGTGTAACTCTGTTAACAGAGTAGCTTTCAAATAGTAGAACTGCCTGGCACAACCCACAACAGCTTGAATGTTTCACACACATAACACTCTGCCTCAGAGATGCTTTCTTACAGTTATGATCAGTCCAGCAGACAATGGTCAGCCATTTCAATCTCTTATCGCAATGATTCTCCATCTAGCATCAGTGTCTCTTCTAAGATATTGCAGTAGCAGCAATGGTAAGAATACCTACTCAGATCATAGATGCAATTCCTCCCAGGCAAGATAAGAAAGTATTTAAAAAATGATTTTAGAAAGATCCTTGACTTCTGAAATTAGGTCTTTCAATAAACCTAAGTAGTTGTTTTAACAGCCAGTGATGAACACAGACTAACTTACCCATAACAATACCTTTCTTTATATTGCATAATAATATAATAATATAAAATGGAACTTGAGTTAATGAACAAGATTATCTGAGGCAATTGTCTGCAACAGCAACGACTGGATTGCCTAAAACTGGAGGTCCATTTCTTCTCTGACTTCTGTGAAGTCTGAGATCATGATGCTTATAACTCTACTCTCTTTTCAGCTGAAGTAAGTCCTTTTTCTGCCCTCACCTCCCCTTTTGCCTTTTCTCTGAATCTTATCTCCTGGTGTGTGAAGTGCTCAACTTTTGCATTTCCACTACAGCCACATGAATAAACTGATTTGTAGGTGAGCTACTGCACCAGAAAAAAAGAGGTACCAAAATAATTTCTCATCTAGATGACTTTTTTCTTCCTGAAACCTGAGAGATTGATTTTATGTCATGTGATATATTGCTTGACCTATAACAAATATATTTGGTTTTCTGATGCTTATTCAAAGAGCCATCAGAAATTTAGAAGCATCAAAATGCTGAAGGAGATGTAGTGGGACAGGTATGAATACACAGGTGCCTATGAATTGGTTCTTACANTTTTTGTGTTCCAGTATCTGGCAGACTCATTCCTGTAAGTATTGTTTTATGATGCAAAAAATTTTGCCTGAAGCAGGAACTATAACAGACTTGTCCTACATGCCAGTGATAGGTAGACACCAGGCTACAGAACGGCTTAAGCCCTCTGGTTTCATTTCCTTGCCAACCGAAATTTCATTGCTATCCAACACCATGTTAATCATGTGTTTTCTTGCTTTTACCCTGTTTTTCTCACTTCACCTGCTTTTCCTTTCTTCCTCACCTTCCTGCCTCAGCCCAGTTAGATCTCACTCCTGTACACTCTTTGTTCTCTTACCTGGAAGTATTCCACTCTTCCAGCTGTCCCCCACCTTTCCTTTGCCCACCGGAGGTGCCTTTCCACATCTTGCCTTCTTTCTTCATGCTCCTGATGCTTTCTCCCCCTGAAGTTTGCTTTAAATGGTTTTCTTGATTCTCTCCCAATGTCTCAGTCTCCTTCTGTTGCCACATATTCTTGGAAGCTGTGCTACACAAAATAAAGGTAAGAAAAAATTACATTTTAGTGTTAGAGAAGAAGAAAAGTTGCTTAGCTAGAGGCAGAGAAGAGAAAGTTTTCTGAGGACCCCTGTAACAGGCTGGAAGAACAGACATGACCTTCTCAAATACTCCAGCACTTGGCATTGGAACCTCATCAGTGTGGCATAATCCATTTTACACATACAGGGTTAAAATAATTATTTTAATTTGTGACATATATCTCAGGTGTAAGTCACATTGACAAACAGAACAAAACTCTTTAATGTGTACACTTTCTATTGAACAGTGCTTTAAAATGGTAGTAGAATACAACCTTTTCATTTAGAAAATTCTTTATTTTACAATCCAGGTTCCTGGTTCAATGCTTACCAACATTTTCAGCCTATTACTTATGTAACAACAAACCAGCAGGTATTCTGGAAACTGTGTCTGCATCTCATCTGAGAAAGAGAATATGGGCTTTAACTGTGGATAAATATATTGCTATTAAACTTAAGATACTATCTTACCAGGAATGGGAGGTATGAAAAAAATTGTGGTAATTTCCTTTATTAAATATTGTCCTCTACTAACCTATGAAAACTTCTACTATGCTCCTAGCCAGTAGGGACCAAGGGAGCTGGATACAGACTGAGAGTTCACACTTGCCCAGACCTTTGCTACCATCTTGTCAGACTTGTCTCAGACAAGATGTCACTAGGCAACCTGCTGTATCAGAGCATGTATCATTCAGATTCTGAAAAGCACCTCTGACATCTAAGCTTTGCCTTGATTTGTTTCAAAGGTAACAGACTGGACCTTATGGGTTTATTTATCCAATATGTTTATAAAGGAACCAGAGAGGTTTTCTTTAGTATTATACTTGAATTTCTCACAGAGTAGGATTTTAGGCACATAAACTGTCCCAACTGTGACATCTGTCTTCCCTTGTCTGAGGAAGAAGTGTTCTTTGGCAGGAATTACCCAAGTCTCTGCTGGATCTTCCTTAGATTAGAGAATAAGAGACTTATGGGTCTTTCTCTATCTTCAAGCATTCTCAGACAAACATTTTTCCCTCAGGAAGTTCTTTTCCTGCAGAGAAATTCCCTGAAAAGAAGATTTACTTCTCAGAAGAAAAGGAATGAATGCATGGCAAAGTACCACAGTTTTGGACAAGATGTTTCTACCTGGATCACTTTGTTCTCCTTCTGAATCACTGCAGATGTCTCAAACATTTGTGGAAGAAAGTGATTTCTGCTTCTTTGCCCAAACCAAAATGAAGAATTTTCATGGAAGATAAAAGACTAACATGCCTGTTTTCTTTAGCCACTTTATTTGTATGTTTATTTTTGTGGAGTAAAATACAAGAGTAGTTTTTTTCCTGAAGCTTACCCAGGGGAATGCCCTAATTTTGTTGTTTGCTTATTCTTAAGAGATAAACACTGTGATTTTTTGTCTGAAGTAACTCAAAATAAATATGTCTTGCTTTTGGCATCATAATCTTCCATAAATGTCACTAATTTACCCTAATAATTTTCATGAAGTATAAATATTATATCTCATATTGAAAGAAAGAGCTGTTACAGCTGCATTAGAAAACCACAATTTCATTCCAGATAATAAATGTCCATTTTTGAGGCACTGCTGCAGCTGCAGATCAGAAACCAGAAACTTGTATAGGAACTTACCTGCTTGCTGTAGGTCGGTCCCAGTCATCATCACTCAGCCCTGTATCATGAAATGGGTGGTTTCGTGGTTTGCTTGGAGGGGATAAACTAGTCTGCTTAGGACTCCTCCACTCATAGGCATTGAAGTTGTATCCTGAAGCCTGATAGCTGTGTCCTAAAAAGATCAATTATATATTTATGGTACTGTACATGTTGTAATGACAAAAAAGCACATCTCTGAAGCTGAGTTCTGTAGAACTTGGGATGTAGACTCATAATTGCTACCTTTTTTTTTGAAGTGGTAGTCAGGTTGTTTATGACCAAAGTTATGCCTGGAATTAGGTGTGCTCTGGAGCTTCTCCTTTGAAAATCCACTGAAAGCAAAGTCCTAAATATATCTGACACTATTGTTTCTGTCTCAGTTGCTTCTGATATTTAGTTCCTAGATATCTTCACAATTTCACAATCACTTTCCAATTTGACATCATACATTTAATACTAGTGAATAAATCATGTGTGTTATGGATGTGTTAACCATGTTGTAATGTGCTCATGTGCAACATGCCCATAATTAACCTGAAGTTATTAAGAAAACTGTGCTGTAGACCTGCTGAAAAAAGCATCTTCAAGGATGCATTAAAAACTACCACCAACTTGACTTTTCAGATGACTAATAAAAAAGTTTTTTCTTCCACCTGATAACTTCCTCAAATCTGGAGGCAATGCAGCCAAAAATCAGTTACATATTAGTGTAAATTATACACAATACTACCAATCTGTAGAATGGCTACCTAACAGAAAAAGTTGGCATGGTGCTGAGGTTCTCAAGGGACCATTAACTGGAGCAATGCCAGAACAGGAAAGAGGGTGGCTGTCTTGGCACCACTGAGGCAAGGACTTATTAATACAAATACAGGACTGTGCTGTCACAGGCCTGCACTGCAACATGGGAATCTCTGTACCCATGCCCCTTGGTGGAAGGGGGATTTGCACTTAGCAGAGCTACTGATTTTTGCTAGGACTCAAAGAGCTGACAAAAGACCTGTCTCATGATGAGCATACATGCCTGGGACCAATATACACCCTTGGAAAGCTCACCTAGCAGAAAGTGATTTCTTCATCAGTCTTTTCCAAATAGCTCAAGGTTGTATGAGTGGCATCAGATAGCCTTTATATCTGAAGAGTTTATTTCTGGGTGTTTTTATCATACAAGTAATGTTGGTATTAGTTCTATAGTATTTCTTTAAATGAATGAAGTATAATTTGAATTCCAGGTAGGAACCAGACAGTCTGTCTTCCGAGTGATGTATCAAGAAGAACACATAGATCGACTTGTCACAAACTGATGCTAATCTGGTAAACAAAATCCATTATGGTACAGCTGCTATATGTATTTTTCATCTTGACATATTCCTTTTCTAGCTCTATAGATGGCATTTTCTGATGTGCATATTGGATTAGGAAGTTCTGTTTTGTTGATGACTAACAAATATCACCCTGTCACCTCCCTGAAGAGGGCAATTTGCTTCCATAAATCAGACTAGACCTGTCTCCTACAAATCCCATGTTGTGTGCATTTTCCAGCTAATTGGCAGACATTAACATACTTTCACATTCTAGGAAGGGTTTTGGTTGTGAAAATGTGACTGCTGTGTGGGGAAGGGTCCAGATTAGTAAGGCAGACACATTAGACAAAGGTACCAAATGGGGTATTAATTTAAGGAGAGAAAAGACTGCTTACCAGCATTAAATTAGTAACTAATGGGATAAAGCATTATCTGGTGCTCCAGAAACATTCTCCAAACTCCTCAATTTGCTTAGCCTGTTCTTACGCCAAGAAAGGCTTGGAGAGAAGCCAAACTCAACTTGACAGGTCAAGACAGAATGAACTTCAACAGAAATGTGGGCCATATCAGTACCACAGCAAGGGATAAGGCACAAATACAATTATATTCAGGCTGTTTAGCAGAAGTGCCATGTCTCAGGCCAAGTCTGGGCTGATTTTTTCCAAGGAGTTAGAAAAAAGTCTTCTTTGAGATACCGGTTTAGTTTTGGAAAGGCATCCAAATCATCAGGAGTTTGGAAAGCAGTCTGGGCCTCAGTCCCTTCCACAGTTGGCAAATTGCTCCAAACATCATCAGTTCACCCAGGAAATGAGAACTATCATTTTGGCATTTTTTCAGCAAAACTTCTTCTTAGAACTTAAAAATATCAGAAGAAAATATAACATGATTTATTTTGATAAACTGACCGACACAGTTAAAAACAGAAAAAAGGACAAGTTCATCCCAAATCTAACTCCAGTGAGATACAAATTATAGAGGCAGAATATAGCCCAACACTTTGAATACTAAATAAAATGTTATATGTAACAGTAAATTAAATGCAAAATGGAGAAAACAGGAGTTATAATTAAATGTATTGAGGCTGTCTTGTTTGAAGTAAGTTGATGCCAAATATATGCAGTAAGGCTAAGAAATACTTAAAAATTAAAGAACAAAGAAAAAATGGCCACTAGTAGTGATACCAGATATCTTTCTTGACTGTGGCATATTAGGGCACGGACCCTGGTTGCTGATGGCAATCAGAATCCTTTTATTGTTCCAGAAGCTGGAATTTATATTTTTACAGAAAGGATAATGACCAATTACCTTCTTACAGGAAGGGCACTGACCAGTCAGTAAGTAGCACCTTCATACACAAAGTATACTGACGAATTAGCAAGTGACACTTTCATATACAAAGGACACTGACCAATTAAGAAGTAACACTTAATAGATAAAAACAACTACCATAAACGGGATAAAAACAGTTCACTACAAAGACATGTGAATGTGATAAGACTGACGCTGTGATCTGTGGGGAGGATAGCATGCTAAGACTGTGTAGGGTGCCAAGGCCTCTGTGTGCAGCTGCAAAGCTCCTGCTAGCTGACTCCCACTTTCTCTCTCAGGCTATCTACCTTCTTTCTTGTGAGAAACTGACCTCTGCTTTGTCTAGTTTCTCTCCTGTATGAGCCTGGCCTTTGCGACCTATAGTGACATACCACACTTGAACTTGGGCAGCTCAGCAGCTTTCAAAGGAAACATTCTGCTTTCTGGAAGAAACCACCAGTGTTATCACTAAGCAAGGAAAGTAATCAGCACAAAACTTAAGTCTATATGGGAAATCTGCTGGGCAAAGCTCAGTTTCAGCTGTGTGACAGTATACAACAGCTATCCATGAATTATACTCACGCTCTTGTAAGCAACAGAAAGAAACAGTGAAATAAAATTGAAAGCATGTGTTCAATCAGAGTGAGGAATTAAAAATCTATTTGAGGTAAAGCTCTACCTGTCCTAATACCTGCCAGGTAGTTGGAGTAGCTGCTTTACTATGGAAAGAAATATTTCATGGATAGTTAAAACACCAAGGCTGCATGTTATTTTTCTTGTTATCTAGAATATTACAAGACTTCTGTATCCCTCATGGCCTAAATAAATGAATCTTACAAATTAAACCAAGGTTATTTGAAAGTCCTATGTAAAACAACAGCCAAACAGAAGTAGAAAATTTAATTTAATGATTTAAGGAAAATCATGTCTTTAAAAAGAAACTGTTCTTGAGAGCTGCAAGTTATATGTTAATGCTGCAGGAATGAGGAAGAAGCAAAAGATGCGCATATCATAAGCAATGCCTAACATTTCCTCTTCAGCAGTTTATAATAAAATTGTTGGCAGTTAAAAAATTACTGCATATAGGCACCAAATTCATGGACAACTTCAGTGTGTTCTGTGCCTTACATTGATCTTTATATGAAGGATGAACTCTTTTGTTGTGGATGAGCTATGGACTGGGCTATTCAGATGCCAGCAAAGTCAACAAAATCCTCTTAATGTATTGATAAATGCCTCATAACACATCACATGTCATGAAAGAATGAATCCGAGGCCAGCCAAGTGTAAGAAATCATGCTGCCTGGTGAGGTGTGTGGTCATAATGAGACATCAGCACATTACAAAGTACAAGGTTTAATGTTGGTACTGATAAAAGTTCCCTTTAAGGCAAAGGAAGGTCAACCATGAAGGTGATAATTTCTACTTTAAAGGTTAATTTCATTCTTCATAGTACCTTGATTTCCAAAGCTGGTATCAATACCAGAGCCATCCCATGATTCTACTGCGCTGTCAACACTTGGGACCGTAGTGGAATAGATGTCTGAGAGTTTGCCACATTTCTGTGCAGCAGAGTTTTCATCTTCAGCATCACTCAGTTCACTTATGTGACCCACAGGGACAGAAAATTTCTTGGGACTGGTAGCTGAAGAGGATTATAAAAAAAGTGTGGTGGTGGTCATTGCTTTATTGCAGTTCGAACAATATGCTTTTTACTACTGATAAGACATTTTTCCAGGGATGGCCTAAGTGCCTGTTAATCTGTAGTAACATACACATTAAAGACCACTGATGCTACTCTTGGCCATACTCACCATCTGTCTGCTTCTTGATTTTCAAGGTGACAGTTTCTCCTGCCATCTGTAGTAAATGAATGGCTTCACTCAAAGGTTTTCCTTTCAGACTGCTACTATTTATTGCAAGGATTCTGTCTCCTATGTGAATTGCCCCTGTCCTACAATAAGAGAAAAAAGTAAAATATTGAAAAAAGAGCATAAAAAGCAACAAAGGCAATTTCTTCATCTATTTGGAGCATAAAAGTCTCACCTCCCTTCCTTACTTCCATTTTGCTTTCATAGCTGTGTTACAGAGTGATTGTTTTGTTAGAAATGCTTAAAGCAAGACAACTTTGTTGTAGTGACAAGAGCAGAACTGAGGCAAGGAGATATGGAATTCTGTGTTACTGTGATAGTTCAATAAATCACTTATGCATGATACTAATTGCAGCCCTCCTGTTTAAGAGCAATCTCAGACAGTTCATAGAATCACAGAATGTCAGGAGTTGGGAGGGACCTTGAAAGATCATCTAGTCCAACCCCTGCCAGAGCAGGATTTCCTAGACCACGTCACACAGAAATCTATCCAGATGGGTTTTGAACATCTCCAAAGAAGGAGACTCCACAACCTCTCTATCCATCACTAACCATGAAGAGCATTGCTACTCCTCAGATAATGCTTGCTATGGTGTTATGTAAGTGCATACAGAGACAGTGTCTATATATGGTAAGTGGCAGACAAGTATACAATATGTTTAGATAAACTTTGACACATTAAGTGCTTCCTTTACCTATTGTGCTTTACAGAGTTATTGCTTTTAAAAGGCTCCTAAAATGTTAATGTGATTGAGCAGTTTGATTGACTAGTGCTCCCTAGGTGATTTATGCTAAGAACCACAATCCTTTGCTCTCTTGTATGGTGCATTTGCAAGAACATCCTGTTAAGATATTACTCATGCAACCTGGCAAAGATCAAAAAACAGCAGCAGAATATTATATTATATTATATCTCAATTTTGGAGAACTGTAAAAGCTAAACCATCAAAATTAGCATCTTCAGGTAAACAAAATAAATCTGTATCTTGACAAAACAATATTTAAAATAATTTTCTTTACAATTTACCTTTCAGCTAATCCTCCTTTTGTAAGGCTGGAAATGATGATGGGATCAAAGGGCTCTTCAGTACCAGAGATTGTAATTCCAAGAGGCCCACCATAGCGCTTGAGCTCAACAGTATAAATAATTGCTCCAGAGCTCTCCTGTTCATCTGCAATAAATACCAAGAGGATGCAATTGTTTTTTTATGAAAGAGGGAATGAAAAAAAATAAGAAAATTCAGTCTAGTGACTGGTAATCAAACAACATTTTCAAAAGATTACATAACAGATACAGTTCTTAATCTTACACTACTGGATTATTTTGAAAAAACCCCCATTCTTTCTTCTGCAATTTCATTTTCATTGCAAAAACCTGATGACATTGAAGTCAATAGAAAAAATCCCCTCATTCTATTAAAAATGTTTAAAATCTTTGTATCTTCTTTCCTATTGAAAAATAACTTCATTTTTTTCGTTACAGAATCACAGAATGATTGAAGTTAGAGGGAACCTCTGGATTTCACTTTGTCCATCCACTCTTCCCAAGTAGGGCCACCAGGATCAGGTTGTCAGATGGCTTTTGAGTATCCACAGCTTCTCTGGGCAACCTGTGTCAGTGCTTGGTCACCCTCAGAGTAAAAACGTGTTTCCTGATGTTCAGAGGGAACCTCCTGTGTTGAAGCTTGTGTCCATTGCCTCTTGTCCTGTCACTGGGTAGCACTGAAGAAAGCCTGGCTCTATCTGCTTTATATCCTCTCTTCAGATATTTATATATATTGATAAGATGCCCCCCCAACCCCGAGCCTTCTCTTCTCCAGGCTGAACAGTTCGTGCTCTCTTGACCTTTCCTCATAGGAAAAATGCTCCAGTCCCTCCATCATCTTTGTGGACCTTTTCTGGACCTGCTCTGTTATGTCCATGTCCCTCTTGTACTAGGGAGCCCAGGAGTAGACCCAGCATTCAAGGTATATCTCACCAGTGCTGAGAAGAGGGGAAGGATCACCTCCCTTGAAAGTGTTGGCAATGCTCTGTCTGATGCTCTGTCTGTTGGCTGCCTTTGCCACAAAGACACATTATTAGAGAAAATTACTACTATTGTATAAATACTAGTACTCATCTGTTTCTTGAACTGAATGGGAAATATCATAGAATCATAGAATGGCTGAGGTTGGAAGGGACCTTAAAGATCATCTATTTCCAACCCCCCTGCCATAGGCAGGGACGCCACATGCACTAGACCAGGTTATCCAGGGCCACATCCAGCCTGGCCTTAAACACTGCCAGGGACGGGGGCTCCACAACCTCTCTGGGCAACCTGTTCCAGTGCCTCACCACCCTTTGGGTGAAGAACCTCCTTCTAATCTCTAGCCTAAATTTCTCCTGCTTTGATATTTAGAATCAAAAGTAATTCCAAAGTTTCAAAACAAAATGTGCCTTAAAAAATTACAGGAAAAGTCAAAAGTCATGATGAGTTAAGCAGCTGTCTCACTATGAGAACCTGAAATGTATCCCATGTTTTTGATGGACAAATTTTAAACTTTAGTAACAGAATCAAAAATAGCTTCTGAACTCTAAATTTTAACTTAGTTGAATAATAACACCATTAGATTTGATTTAATTATAGTGCATGATGTAATTTGTGTTATTTTGAAATTTTAGTCTCACCAAATGATAATCAGAACCACAGAAGAATTCATCAATGGGTGAGCTTAAATACAATGTATTTTCCTTAAACAATTCCCAGCAGGTGTTGCAGCAACAAGAAAGGGTCCTGCATTTATACAGTGCATGCTCTTTGCATGTTACCAATAAAATATCACAGCAGGAGAGCAATCAACTGCAGTATCCTTGAGTTGTGAAGGGATATTTTAAAATTTAAAATGACAGATTTCTCCTCAGATCAAAATATCAAATGCTCCCTTGCCCACCTTATGATATTGGTATTCAGCCAGGATGTCTGGCCTGGCAGGCAACTCTTCCTAGATCTTTGGGCAATGACATTTCAACGGCTCAGAGAGTGTGGAAAATGCCTAGGACACACGTTCTTTAAATGTTACTAGAACTAAAGTGAAACAAGTTGGAAAATTCAAATGTTCTCCTGTTTCTGTAGGTAGAAAAACTTTAAAAGGAAAAAAAAGATACTTGCATCACTAGCAAAAGTTCAAAGACTTGCTTTCTTCTAATGCTGAACATGGTGCTTAAGCAGAGCTGCAAAAACGCTAGTATTTTGGAGTGACTTTGTTTCTTCCTAGTTTGAAGAAAATTCAGGTCCTTAGCTTCTTCCCACTCCAAATCCCTCCTATTTTTCACTTGCTACCCACATAAAGAAAATGGTACACATTCAGAATCACAGGAGAGAAGAATTAGTGTTTGTTCATAATGAATACTGGGATTTTCATGCCTAATGTTGGCCTTGTATTCCTACTTGGGGCATTATCACCAGTGTTTTGGCACATTTCATATCAACTACACCTTATCTGACATGCTCTTTCCAGAATCACCCAACTCCCAAGAACCCTCTGGAAGCCTCTGGCCAGCATACAGTGCATTGAGCACATAAGCTGCTACTGCACCACAGAAGAGTGGCAGCTCTTCTTTGCTTGCTAGAGCATTCATGCAACAAGGACAAATCCTCTGGGATCTAATGCTAACAATGTTTACACAGGTGTGGCACTGACACAGTAAAAGACTTCAGCTGAAGGATGAAAAGTAACCCACCAAGCTAATTGAAAATGTAATAGCCAGTAATTGCTAAGGGTTGACACAATACTGATGTTTCTCTGCTATCAACAGTAAGTGAATAAGAAGTTATTAATCATACAGCAGTCCTGCCACATGAGAGTTGGAAGTTTATAGATCTTAATGAATGACTGGAAAGGAGACTGGTCCATTATGTCTGTCTTCTCGTTAGGCCTAGTTAAGAAAATTAATGGCAGAACAAAACAAATGTCAAATTGCTACCCTCTTCTCTTCAGTGCTCCTTCCAAGCAGCAAATTGAAGCTACCCGAGAACATGGCATACATGTGACCTGAATTCACAATGAAGACCAGTTTTGCCTTGAAAGAAAGGAACTGTGATATTCAGAAAAGTCATTCAGTTCATCAGGAGATGAAATTGTCCTTAGTTTGGGAAGCTGGCAGGAGAAAAAGAAAACTGCTGAAAACATACTTCCATCTGGAGAGGAAACAGAATCAAACTTCTATGTTTCTGGGTTTCATGTTTTTGAGATTCTTATTTCTTTTCTTGTGATGCAATTGCTGATAGTTCTTGGAAACCACGTTTACTGAAAGTAGACCCTCTGTGCTACAACACCTCTACTCTGCCCACTAGTCTCTTGCTCTTTAAAGTAACATCTCATAAATACAGCCAAAAGCGCAAAGAAGAGTAGAGCCTGCAGGAGCACATAACCTGTACTACCCTGCTGTTGGCCTCATCTGCATGGTTGGCTCTGAGGAACACAGCTCTGAGAAACACACAATTGCCTGGAGAAGGAAGGAGTTGGAGAGAGAGCAGAGGAAGAAAAAACAGAAGGCAGAAAGAAGAGCTAGAAGCTAGAAATACTTAAAAATGAATATAAAGAGTTTGAAAGACAGTGAGGAAAAGAGAACCTCAGAAGGAAAAACCCCGCTCCCTGCCCTCATCTCCTGCAAAAAACATGCCATGAGAAAATAAAAAATGTTTCAATCTTAATCTCATTCTGCTATTTAGAGATTATTTTGGAGTGCTCCATGCCTACTCATCTATTAGCATCAGCCTTTTCTTTTCTTGAGGAATTCAATAATGATTCTTTTCTTTTTGAGTTTGGGAAGCTTGTTTCTTCCCTCTGTGAGAAAACATACTTTCATAAATAAACTAATGGCAAATAAAAATTATTTTAACTAAAATAAACTTTTTGCTACATTTTTGATACTGTTCTGCCACTGTTTTTTAAAATACTTTTATTTAGCATTTCAGGAGGCACTCATTCATTTGAGATTTCAAATTATCTGAAATCAGCTACAAATTCTTCCAATTGCCTTTGCCATTAAGTCAACTGTTACAGGAAATATTTGTACGGAGAATTTTGGTCAGTAGGTCTCTTGAATAGCTGTACATTCACATTTGAATCTGTTCAATTACAGCAATCACACCTGAGTAAGATAATGTAGTTATATGAGAATCTTGATATAGAGATTTGACATAACTGTAGAATAAGCAACTTGAATGTGTAAAAGAAACCCATGGAATAAGAGTCCCAGTCAGACTACGATCTGTACCAGCTACCACAGTATACAATACCTAAAAGAGCAAAGATGGGTGAAGATTGAAACACGCATTTCAGTGACAGCACCTGAAAATGTGTATCAACTTCAAAGGAAATGGAAGCTGTCCTAGAAAAAGATTAAGGTGAGGGGAAGCTGGAGGTTGACACACAAGACAAACCCCCAAGTGTTTAAAAGTGTGGGAGCTGTTATTACCTCTTCGATACGGCTCTAACTCATGTCCTTCTTCTACAGTCTGTTGGTAATTTCTCTGCAGGGTTGTTAAAGAGAGGGAGTATTCCAAATGAGGGGGAAAAGGTGGTGGAGGGATCCTAAGTGCCATGAACACTTAACAGACCCCTTCTTGTGCAGGAGAAAACATAAACTTCCTTCTACAGACATTTTTCCTGTTAATCTTCTGCCAAATGTGGTTGTAGCTCGCTCTTTGTAACATACCTCGTTTGCTCAGTTTTGTAAAGTAATTGTCAATCAGTTGTTCCTTTGGACGTACAGCCCATGGTCAGTTTGGCCAACTTCTGTCTAAGATGGAGCAACTACACGTAGCATATGCCCACATTACCACTTGCAGAGACCTAATCACAACAACCTGTTGAGCAGTGGCTATTTATTTTGCTGGATCAAAATCTACTTCTGAAAGCCAATTTGCACAAGGTGTTAAATGCATCTGCCTTTGCTTTGTACTGATCATGCTGAGAAGATACTTTCTGTTTGTGTTCTAAAACAATTACAGGAAAAGAGCATTTAAATGTAATTCTAGACACTATTTCAAGAGCTGCACTTGATATTAAATAAAGAAGCGTGGCAGGCTGTGCCTTTTTGCTGTGAGATTATTTAGAGCTTAAGACAAGTGTATCTACATTTCATGCTGTAATGCTCTAATACAAATCCCAGCAGTAGTGGCAGTTATACTTGTCTAACTTCCTTTGCCACTAGAATGTATAACAAAACTCACTTTATTATCTTGAGGTAGGAATTCTGATCTTGTGGAATCCATAATGGGGGAGATCCAGGAATATTAATAGATGTTGGTGTGCAAAATGATGGCAGGTCCATTAGTTCCACTGGGCTCATCAGACATGGCTTCTCCATCAGCCTTTCAGTGCAGCATGTAGAGTACTACTTACCTTTAAGCATGTCATACTGAAGTCAAGTTTGCAAGTTTATGGCTAAAGCATGCACTTCACGACTCTGCTGGAGAACTGAGGCTTATGGATCCATGCTTTGCTAACCATGATACTATGATTCTTAAAAGCAGAGAAAATGTCGATACACTAGTAAGAGAACCCTTGTATGGCTGCACATGAGGGGAAATCACCTTTCCAGAAAACTGAAGACCTCATTTTGCAGTGCAGCTCCTGCAGGCAATCTAGCCACTGAGAAAAAAAAATTTATATACTACTGAAGTTCTTTTTAGTGTGACATTTTCTGATTAGCATTAGCATAAACCAACCATATTTAGGAAAAACATTTCACTAAAGCTTAAATGCAAAAGAATAAATAAATAAATAAAATCCTGTAAATACACAAGAATTTGCCAAAGGCTCATTGCTAATACCAGAATTGTCTTCATCTTTGCGGATCTTTAACTTTACAAGGTCCTCACAGTGCTGAAGAATCTGGACAGCATCTTCCATTGAGCAATTGTCAAGGCGAATGTTATCTATTGCAAGCAACTTATCACCCAGTTCGAGTGTCCCAGTTCTGTGAACAAGCAAATCAGCTTACATGAAATTCTAATAACATTTACAGAAGGTATCTCAGAAGGTATGAACATTATTATAGAAATGAGATTGATTTAAATTTTTTTTTCATATGATGGACTTTTAATTTGTAACCGATTAAAAAAAATAAAGTAAATTAAACTAAACTAAAATAGGAAGCACAGTCTCTTAAAAGCTACCTCTGTTTAACTTGAGCCTGGCTGGTGACACAACAGAAGCAGACTTTTACTGGGAGCTTGAATGTCTTACCTGTGAGCAACACTTCCTTTCTTGATATCAGAAATAACCAGAGGGTCCCCTGGTTTTCTACTGGATGGAGCTGTAATAAAGAATACATACAAGTATCTGGTTTTATTTCTAGATAGACAGATGGGATAACTGTCCACAAATCAATCAATTCAAACACATTTACCTGTATTACATTACTTCCCTTCCCCTAAATTGTACATACATGAATACCAACAATCACCATCAGTGTATTAGTAAGACTGCATACTCTCCAAAAATTAGAAAATGCCAAAAGTAAGGTAACTAGTGCAAAGTGAATTTCACTTGATATGTCTGAATTCTAGGTTAGGTAAGGACTGAACCATGTGACGAAATCACAGTACAGCTCCTGATCTATCATAAAATGCTGTGTAACTAGAACACATAAGGAAGACTTTCTGCTAGTAGAACCTTTCAGCACAACTACTAATGCTGATCTTCTGCCAAAATATTTCTGTCAGTCATAAATCATGTTTTATTATATCCCTGACCAAGAGAGCTGCTCTGGCAAAATACCTAGAGTAGGCTAGCCCACATTCTTTACATCCACTCCTATCTCTTTCAGTGTTTAAGACAGAGGTATAAAGATAATGTTTCTTGGGTGAGAAGGAGGAATCTGCTTCACAACAAATGAGATGCTGTGGATATTGGCCACACATACCATTGGGCTTGTACACAGTGATCACATCTGCACAGATGTAACTTGCATCACTTGGATGCTTGCTTCACTATCACTCACTGCTTCCTCTGAAGAAAACATATACCTCTTTTGATGGGTAACCTTGCTCCTCTATACTGCTGCTGGGCCTTAAACATTGTGGACATTTTCCTACTTTGTACTGGCAATACCTACCAGAAGTCCTGCCTTCCAGCAGGGGTGAAATTAGTAACATCCCTATCAGTCTTCTCCTTGAACACCTAACTCCTCTCTTCTTGCAGGTACCTGACATAACTTTAAACTTTGTATCTGTCCATGGTGGTTAAAAGGATGCTTTGCTCTACAGTGCCAGTCACTGCAATTCTTTGCTGACTTGTGCGAAAGTATTTGACAAGTTTCCCTTGGCAAGGAAGCTTGCTTAGCAATTTTGCTGGACTTTTGGTTGCACAGGAAGTAGTAAACTGCCCCAGAGGAAGATGACAATGATTACTGACTTCTTTCTGGAGTACTCCTTTCTTGGAGCAGCTTCACTTAATGCATTATTTTTGGAGGGTTCATGCGTTTGCTGACAGAAGACCTCACTGAAGATCTGACACGGTAAGTGGTGGGCTCAGAACTTGAGGGTGATGAAAGATACATTTTTAGACAATGGCATGGCACCATTTCTGCTTTGTGAAGTATACTACCTACAGCTGCTCTGGCCAAAGGGCAGTCCATGTGGTGAATTCAGACCGAGTTGGAGTACTGTTGTTATCACAAAGCATGCTAATATTAAAACATTGCCATGTATTATAAGGCTCTCAGTTCTCCTGAAAGCACTAATGGTTCTTGTTCAGTCGCCTCAAACCACTTCTGTTCTTTATACTGAGGCCTCTGCAGTCATTCACAGAAAATACTTTCCATTAAGCTCCAATGCCTGACAGTCACTCAAAAAGCTACCCAAATTGGAGGATCGCCTACAAAATCCTGACTTCAGTTACTTTAGTAGCTCATGATTCTTCTCTTTGACAGAAAATGACAAATCTTCACCTACAGCAACCACAAGGTATATTAATAATGAAGTTTTCAACACAATAGTCTAACAGAACTTGTTAACCTTGGCTGCCCTGGCCGAGAAAACTTTTGAATGTCCAAAGGAACTGTTTAAGAACTGCTAAATAGACATACTTCAAATGCAGTGTCTTGAAAGTCCAAAAGGTAGATGTACAAGGACTTTCAAGAATTTTTAGACACTTGTTTAAAACAGCAGACTTTCAGGAAATGCTGATGTTGCAATTTAGAGAGCAGCAATTAACTTTTTGCAGGATATGTAATTTTCATAGCCTGTTTCTCATATTTCTATGCCATGGGGTAACTACATCTTATACGAGAGTTCCGTGATTTACTTTAATTCTTTGGGGTTGTTTCACCTATTAGTATCATGTTAAAATTTTAAAATATCACTTTAATGAACTTAATTTTTTTATAATTCTATATTTTTACACTCTGAGTTTCCTTATAAATCTCTGAGGTTATATGCCACCCACTGTACAATGCCTGTAGTTTGAGATTTGAGCATTGAGATAATTTTTGTGAAACTCTTTTATAAAAAATTACCAGTGCTAAAGAAAACAGTCCATTATTGTTCCAAAAAGAAGAGAGAAGAAACCAAAACAAGGGAAGAGCACAGCTCAACATGTGAAGCCACAGAGTACATGCAAAGGGTATGATATTGCACACAATGTTATTACAGTTTCAAACTGAGCAAGTGTGAACCAGAGGAATTTTGTCACTTACCCTGGGCTATTAATAGTGCCTGGTGGATGAAAGCCTTTTTGTAGGCAGCAAACACAGCTCAGTGTGAAATGAATCCCCCCATGCTGACAAACCCTTAATAAGTAGCTACACCACACTTTCTTTTGTTCTTTTTCAATGCTCATGACACACTACAAACTATTCAAGTTGTGTTGCAGAGACAAAATCCTTAATTTCCTCCTGGACTTCTGTAACGCACATCACCATAGCCTAAAATTGCCTCCCAAACACTAGCGCACAGATACCGTCCCCAGCAAGAAGGCTGAGTACTATTATCCAGATTTTATAGACGAGGAATGGAAACAGAGGAACATTTATGTCAAAGTATGACAATTTTCTGTGAGCAATTTGAGATATCCATGCCTTTACTTCTCACTATAGTTTGTAATATATAACACCTTCTATGTCCAAAGCACAATACTGGCATTTTTCAGCAACAGCAGCAGATGCTCAGAATTTTTGTGTTACACCAGAAAAATCAAGCAGCCACCTGTGGAAAATCTCTCTCTCCCTCAATTCCTTTCCCTCTCCCTCTCCATCTCCTCTTATGCCCACCTCATGAAATATCTTATCTCAGAACATCTCTATTGCAGAGAAAAGGAGAAAACCCCTTAATTTCTCCAAGGTAGCATTAAACCATCTTTACCATGACATCACCTCCTTTTTCTTTCTGCAGTTCTCCACCTCATTCGTTATGCAGCCTCCATCCTCACAGATAGACACCATTGTTTCATCTCTCCCCAGAGAAGCAAGAGTCCCAGTGAGAAAGTAGTATTTGACCACTTAATTAAAAAAAAAAATCCTCATGAATCGACAGAAATTTTCAGTGGCACTGTCCAGCTTTAGGTCTCCATTTTTATGCTTCATTTCAGAATTATTTTTGTTTTTAAGAAGCAAATAAAAACAAAGCACCTTACAACTCACTCGTGAACAGCCTTCTTGTTCAAGTCCCAGCATCCCCTGCCCCTGATCACACCTAAGCCTCTCCCCTGTTCTGTTACCTCCCTATTATGGCCCTCCAGTCATTTTCTCCCCTTGTCCCGTTCTGCTTGTCCTCTGAAGATCACATCTTTTCTCCTCCCTGGTCCAGCTGTCAGTCTAGCTACTGCTGATCTTCTGTAGAGACCTTAGACAGTCGGTATAGTGAACTACAAGTGGACTGAAGAGAGCACAGAGCTGTACAGATACTAAACCTAGTGTTACAGCTGGAAGGATGATCTTTAGCAAGTTATTTGTTCCCTTTCTTTATGATCTCTGTCCCAGGGCTCTACCCTGCTTCTACTAGTAAAAACACTTCCTCTGGCCTATCCACTGCCACCTGAAAGCAACTTCAGTGAAGTAGTGTCAGATTAGTAGATCAGCTGTTTCATCAGGTTAAAAAACCCCTCAAACAAGCCTCCTTTCTTATTTCACTGATAAATAACAAATAAACCTGATCTCCTGTATCACCCCTTATACCAAGTTTCCCTTAACATTTGTTTTTTAAAATAAATCATATAGCTTTCTGACAATATCAGTAATAAATGGAATGCTAAATTTGACAAAATGAATATAAAATGCTTATATTCTTCAAATCATACTGCTTCATTTAGAAATTAATTAGGCAGAACAGTGCAAAGCACTGAGAAGCAATCATGAAATGCAGCAGTTCAAGACTTCTATCAAGCAAACTTATGATCTTTCAGTTGTTAGTATAAATCCTTTAAAATCAAGTAAATAATGAATCCTAGACACGACTTGTATGCATTAAATACTACTAATAAGTGGGATTATGATAAAGAACAGATCATTTAATTTAAATATTAAAGATACTACGGTACACTCAGAAAAACAGACCTAAGATCAAGCAGGTCTGGTTGCTCTGGTCATAAGAAACAATAATTTTATAAAGCACTAACTTTTGGAATTAAGTTACAAGTCAGGAAGTTATGCAAAGTTTACAAGTGGAGTGCCAAACAATAAACTCTAAGAATATTAGTTTTCCATTCAAAGTTTATGCCTACAGAAAGAAAAAGTACAAGATGCCTGGATTCCAAAAGGCAGCACAAATCAAATTACTCACATGACTGTGTTTCTAAAATTATTGTACAAACCACTAATGATCCTAAGAATAACATTTACATAGAACAGCCTAACCTCAGGTTTTCTCATTTCTCAACATTCTCATTTACATAAAGACAAGAAGAGCTATGATTTTGCTTCAAGCATCACATCATATCTTAGTGTCTAATAATTACTCATTCAAGTCTGGAATACCAGCAAACAAGCCTTCAGTGTCTCTCATTTGTTCCTCAGATGTGATTCTTAGTATTGCATTCCCTGTTGTACTTTTGATTAACCTTTTCCCATTGTGCTGGTAAAAGCTTTGAGAGTTTAAGTCAAAGCACAGTCTGTCCCCAGGACATACGAATAATTCCCAAGACAGACTAACAGGCTAAGAAAGGCCACAACTGTAACAGAATGTTAATTCCAGTAAGACCAGATTCTTCACTGACATTAAGTACATTAACCACAAGACCATTAACTTTGATACGGATTTTTCTTCCTTCAGTCAAGGGCTGAACTCAGCACCCTGGAGTTTATCTGGCCAAAATCCAGTCCTAATACAGCATTTACTGTCTGCTCCCAAAATAAGTTAAGTATAGAAACACTTCGATTTCAAACAGCAGTAACAAATACTATTTGAGAAACAGCCTAATGCAGAAACTTGTTATCTTCTTTAGCAATCTCTGAAATCCCTAGTGAAAGAGGATTTTGCTATGTGACCTGCACATTTAGGAATGTCCAATATGTGCCACGCATGAAGGAACAGGTCAAGCTTTAAGCCTGGCAAACTTCTGGCTTCTTTAACTATTAGAAGGGGAGTACAAATCTGATACAGAATGGTATTTCATCAGAAGCAGAGCACTGAAAACCATCCATTTCTAGAAAAATAAAAAAGTTTATACCAAAGCAAACATGAATCTATAGCTACAGGACCTAACATCTTCAGATTATTCCACTAAAAAACCCAAACCAAACCAAATCAAAAAAACACCAACTAACCAACCAACCAACCCAAGAAACCCCATTTTCACTTACAACTTATGGTGATGCCAAGTTCCACATTATTCTTCTTTGGTAGTTTTACATGAAATGTTCCACTGCTTGGTATAACTGATTCTACAAAAAAAAAATAAAAATTAATATGATAGATAATTTATAAAGCACAACAATTCCAAATGCATGGAACTGCATGTGTACGTGATGAAATCACATCAGCATCACAAGCAATGGTTGAAACATGGGTGCTGAAGTATTTGACCAAATTTATGGAGATTACACAGGCCAGCAGCCGGATGAGACTGCAAATTTTTAGCTTGTATGCAAGTTCTGTGAGCACTTGGGAAAATTTTAGTGCTGGCAAATAATCTTTTATTAAAAGCACAGGAAACTAAGTCTTAAGGATTTCAGGCCTTTGTTGCTGTAGGTCTAACACATGTTTAACTGTATGCTAAGGTAGCTGCCATGTATTTTACTTCTACTGGGAAGATAAGGAATCAAAACATCACTAATGGAGATGCGCCTGGAGCTGACTGAGGTGAAAACCACCTGAACACACAGCACTCAATTTGAATCCTGACTTTTGCCATCACTGCTAGAAAAAGTTTTGGCCCTGTTCTGAAAAGGAGTGACTGAAATTACAGCTATAGAAACATATAAACATACATATGGCAAAGAAGTGTAATCATGAGTAAGCTGTCATGGAGCAAATGGGAAGAGCACAAACAATTCCAGGAAATAAAATACATGTGACTTCAGGTGTATTTAAATTACTTTCTCATTATTCAGTTTTCTTATTTTTTAATATTCCATCACCTATGTCTGTGAATGTACATATTGTATTTGGCTTTTCTTAAAACACATTGTACTAGATGTGTGCATACTAAACAGTTATACAGAATTAGTCTAGGAACCTTCAGCCTGCTTTTGACATCATGATTTATAATCACACTGTGCAAAATATAGCACATCCAACACTGTCATGACTACTGCCAGATGAACACAGAAGTCTTAGAAGGTTTTACTATTTACATAATAGGGTAGTGCACAAACATAATGTGTACTTGCTTGTTTTACATAATTTGTGATTCTGAAGTGTATTCTGTATGCTTAAACACATTACAGAAGAAAGGAAAGCCATTAGGAATAATAAAGACTCACCAGCAGCATTAACAATTTTTTTTCCTGGCTTTTATCAGTTCAATTTCTTGTATTTTATTTAGATTGTTGGTTTGAGATACTATAAGTGAAACTCTTCAGAGTTTTCTGCTTATGTTCCCTTTTTACTGTTTTGTCTAGTAAAACACATTTCATTAGCTGGCCCATAGAGGATTTGTCTCTCCTCAGCAGAATATTTCTATCTCAGGGCAGAAAAATGTCTGGAAATAGCTCAGAGGAGGGACTGTCACCAGATCTTACTATAGGGCTTGTAATTTCTATTTGTACTCTGAAGCACGCTGCAGGGCTAGATGAAATGAGAAAGCTAGACAAAAAGACACACATTTCAAATAGGTTATTTCTATTCTTAGGTAAGAAGAAAGCCTCCACTTTGCCTAACACTCACAATGTGCTTGGGATTTACTCTTTCACTTTTCTTGCAAGAGAGAGTAACAGTACATTCATACCTGCCACATCAAATTCTATTTCCAAAGTGACCTTGTTGGTGATAGAGGAGTCTCTGAGCAGCTGATTGGCCTCGTCAAATGTGCTGTCTTCTGTTGGGATACCATTTATTGCCACTATTCTGTCTCCTATTTGCAGCACCCCACACCTTGGTACACAATGATACAAAACAATCACCAGTTACCAGAATCAGAAAGATCAAACACTTTCAACTTAACTGTGAAGGAGAGGTGTGGCATAGCAGCTAAACAGTCTACTCAGGAACAGAGGGGGACAGAAGGTGCTGCTTCCCCTTTGCACCAAGACACTATCAAGCACTCCCTGCATGGGCCATGCTCTTTGGGACCCAGGAAGATGGGCACAGCCTTCAGGCCTCCACCCTACCCATGCACACCACCTCTGCCTCTGACCCTGGGCTACAGGTGTTATAGCTCTTCAGTGGCAGCTAGTGTTTGCCTGTGCAACTATTATTGTTCTCATGCCACAATTAAAGAAATACATAAGCACAAAAATGCACTTGAAATGCTGCATTGAAATCATTGGTATGTCAAAACTCTGGTATTCCCTAAAATATGGTTCTGTACTAAAACTGACGAGACATCACGGCACACTGAATGATCACTATTTTGACTTCAGTGATGTTTCTTTTTTGTTTCCTTTTGCATGGATATAGCTTCCAGTCTCCTGCTGGAGGACTTTGGATGTTAAAAACACTGGTGCTTGTCATTCTTCTTATAGTTGATCAACCATGTGAAATATCGCTGTCAGAACAGATGGTTTACTACTTGCCACACTTCCATTGAGCAAGGCCCTGAAGTTTATCACAAATCAAAAGCAACAAGCCCAAAGTACCCCGAGGAATGTTCATTGAAATGTACTTAGCAGTCAACTGAAAGAACCTCACCTTTCCGCTGGACTGTCAGACTCAATATAGGAAATGAGAGGTGGAGAAGACAAGGTCTCAGTAGCAAACACGCTACCCTGGAGCTGTATCCCAAACCCTACTACGGGGTCAGCTGTCAGCACTACTTCTGTTGTTTCTGTGTGGACGACCTGCCCAGCCAAACCAACAGTGCTAGAGGCTAACGACACTATAAAACAGAGCAGACCAGGAGGAAAGACATTCATACACAGCGGAAATTTAATTGCTGTTTGAGAAAATTGATCTGTACAATAAACCTAGTCAACAAAACATCTGTTTTAAAGTCAAATTAGGCTGAAGTTTATCAATTATGTATAAACAGTTATGACATATAAGAGAATAGAAAACATCTGGTTATATGCTAGAATGCAAAAAGATAGTTCTTGTACTGGGTAAATTAAATGTGTTTGATACCCTAAAAATCTCAGAACATTCTTTAATTCTGTTTGCTTTAGGTTTGAGGCATGGCTGACCACAATTTTCACAGGAGCTGAGGGAATTGGAGGTGCAAGTCCAGCTGTTATTCAGGCCGATTCCCACAAGTGCTTTTGAACATCTCACAGCAATGCATGGTTGTGAGCACAAAGCACACGGCCCAGGCTTGCTTTCATGAAGTAAGGATGCCTTCCTCTTGTACATGTTTACTACATTAGTAATTTGGTTTTGGGTAGTGTAAGCTGAAGAAACTCCTGTGTTTCAGCAACTGGTGATATCTCCAGATACTGGGAGAAAAAAAGTTCTTTGGAGTCTCTCAAAGGAACTGGGGGACCCTTAAGTGAGAAACACAGGCAGCTACTTCTGTACTCCTGATTTACTCTCTGCCTCTACTTTCACTCTTGTTCTGAATAGGATGCATTACAGAAGAAATCAAGATAGAAACATCACTGAGATTCAATGCAATTCCATATGAAAGAAGGAGATTGTACCTTTGGTTATTTGATCCCTGCCTAAATGTCTATTGTATGATTGTTTGAATTCCCCCAGTGACAAACTACTGCCTTCATTATATCATACACAGAAAGCTGGAGTTTTTTAGTTCCTGTTGAGAAAAGTAATGATAATCCTCCAATTCCAAGGATAATGAATGTTTTTGTGTTATTTATCTATCTATCTATCTATCTATATAACCTCTCCAGCTCTAATTTCCTTCAAGACTCATTTGTGCCTGCAGTAGCTACTAAGAATCAGATAAAAGTTCATGGCTTATCTTAGAGATTGTTTAACTCTGCGGATTTTTTTTCTTAAGTGTAGGAAAAAAATAATTCTTGCTTTTACTTTATAGATAGTATTAGCACAACTGTACAAACATGACCGTATTTCCCACACTTTGGGGCTAGAAGCATTAGAATTTTTCTCTGAAATAGTAATAAAATCTGATCAGTGTGGCACAGTTGGCAATGATAGTTCTGCTGCAAAATTTTCATTTGCCCAAAACCTCATGAGTTTGTTTTCTCCCAGCAAAGCTCCTTTCAACTCTGAAACTACCTTTTCTAAACTACTGTGAATCCTCACAAGCTGTTTTAGTTTTCCTTTTATTATTTCTGTTGCTCAATAGTTTCCTTCTTACTGTTTCATTTATCTGCACTCACTAAGACGTGCTCAAACCCAAATGCAAAATGCAAAGTACTAATTCACAGAAATGGCCATCAGCTTTAGCATTTATTGCAAGTGAGAAATAGGCTTCCCCAGGCCTCAGCACTGCAAAAGCTAAACTATGACGAAACCAGATAAATTCACAGTTAGTATAATACCAGATCCCCTAGAGTAACCTCTAGAAATGTCTAAATTTAGAGCATTCAAGCTCAGAAAAATTCATTTTTTTCCCTTTTTTTAGGGTCATACAATAATTACTTGTTAGCTGTGTCTGTTTCCCATTGCTTATGTGTCCATTCTGCCTGAGGAGCAGGCATCTAGCCTGACTGTTAACTTTCTTACTCTTTTTCTAAAGCCCTTCCAGAAACCTAGAGCTCTCATAACACTTATTTCAACTTTTAGGACAACTTAAGTTTAAATTCACATTGGGAAATCAAGTTACTATTTGTGGGATTTAAAACTCACCCTGATAAATAATTTGATGATGTGCATGTTTAAAAGTGACAATTACAAAATCCTTCCACTCCCAAAGAAAATGAAACTGAAACAGGAACAAAAAAAAGCAGACACGAAGAAAATACCTTTCCAAATCATGCAAAAATAGCTGTCTGCTAAGGCTCTATAAAATGCTTCAGGTACATAAAATCAAAACTTAGAGCATGCTAGGGTTTGTAGAATGTCTAAGACTCTCTCTAACTTCTATCAGATATGCAGCCCTAATAGCTATCATGTATGCTGGTATAAAGTTGTCTCACTTTCCAACACTAATATGGAACTATTGCAAAATACTTCAAGATTTAAACTTTAACCAAATAATGATCTAAGTGTTTCCACAATCAATACCATACCTTAAAACAAGAAAAAAGAAAAGCAGAGGAAGAATAAAATTTGAAAACAAGTGGCAAAAATAAAGCAGTGACAGCAGGGCATGCATTCAGTTTTTACAGTCACTTTTGGAATGAACCATGTAACTAATGCAACGATTGTAAAATTGTGGCCATAAAAGTCTTGTAACCCCCTGCACCATCACACTTCATCATCATGAATTTCGGCACGATCACAGTAAGTTATGCAGGCTTTTCTAAATAATTGGTAATGTAAACTTTACAGTACCCTTCACCAACACATCCTTTTCTTCCTAAACAACACCTTAAAAGACTTATTAAAAGTTACATTAATAAAACCCTGAAATGATCCAATTAGATTAAAGAAAAAAACCTGACTAAAAAGATAAGTGTGTGTTATTTCTTTTCTATGAAAAGGACAACAGTCAATACTACCTGGTTCTAATGAGACTCCCCATAAAGGGAGAGGTTTTCCAAGTCTTGTTGAAGGATAGTTGAAGGGTACAGGACCAGTCATTCTCTGACATGGTCACTTGTAGCCCATTCAGCCCAGTGCAGGTCTCTTAAGTTGGCTGTTACTCCTGTTGTAAGCATGGGTTAAGTCTAGCAACAGGAGTAAGGAACTCTGCATGGGCTGAAATCCAAGCTCACAGAAAGGGCAAGCAAGTCTGGCCAGCAATTCAATTCCTCCAAAGACAGCTCTGATGGAGGGTTGTTAATGTAGTCACTGCTTGTAGCAAGGCACAGACTCACCCAGTGGTGGGGCCAGTTCCACATATTATGTAGTGCCCTATACCCAGATTTCATAATACAAATGCATGATAAACTACCCCACAAAAAGCCTCATCGTAATTCCTCCTAGCTAGAAATTTGTTTAATCATAGCAGCCTGTCATCCCCAGGTGCTTCTGACTTGAGGAATCTTTCAGGTGGGCTGCAGTGCTTATGTGACTGTACCATTTAAATCTAATGTGATTGGCCTCGTTTTGAACCTTTGTGGGATAGCAAATTGTAGGGCAACGCTTCCTTGAAGGAAAAATATCCAAAAAACATGAAACCACAAGTAACAGCTGTCTCCAATATCCATAATAGGATTAGCTTTCAGAACTACAGTCCTATGTTGAATGGAACAGCTATAATATAGCACAATTAAGAACTACTTTTTGCATCCAGCATGATTTTACTCTTCAAATCAACTACTATTAGTGCAATGTTACTGCTGTTTCTCATGTGCATGCGAGGACACATAAAAGCTGGAGCCCTACCGATACCATAGCATGGATGGACACACTGTCTGCCCATGACCCAAAAAAATGCATTAGAATCTAACATGTCAACAGACGAGTTGTGAAAAATGGTTGGTCAGATTAAAACACAAAATGTACTTACAGATAAATGTTATGTAAAATTATTTGCTTTATAAAAGAAATAAGAACAAGCAAGCAACAAAAAACTGCAAGAAAGCAAATGCACAGTTCCCCTCTCAAACATTTCCTCCGAACTCCATAGTGACTAGCCTTAGTTGGAGGCTGCTGGTTTGCTCTGATTTTGCCTTGACCACGGGAAATCTTTAAAGAAGCAGCAGCTCAGTTTTTCCAGAGTGGACCTGTGAGCATTTTTAGCTGAAGCAGATGATTTACAGAGTAGTTCTAACTTCCATGCTCTGGAGAAATTTAGCTGCTGAGGGTCACATGAAGAGGAAAAAGCCAAAAGAGGAGGCAGCACTTACATGGAGTTTGGGAAATAACATGCTGATACAGCCATCATTTCTCTGGCCCAGTGAATAAATTAGCACTATGCAAAGTGGAACAGCCTAAAATATATCCAACCTGCATTGTGAAATTACTGACTCATAAGAAATCCATGCTTTGAATCCCAGAGAGTGGTCACAAAAAACCCCCTATTCAGTCTTCACTGCTATTTGCTGCCCTTCCTCACAAAAATGGCTGCACAGGTTATGGTGTAGATGTAAACATTAGAACTACTATGCAGGTACAGCAGCAAGCTCTTCTCTTTCCAAAATGTTGGTTGAGCTTATCAGCAATCTGGTTTTGACTGTTCAGCTACAATTTTCTGTTCCATGATGGAAATAGGAAGAGTTGAAAAAGGAATTTGAAAATCACTTCAGTAATGGTATACCAAACTCCTCCAGATTTGTCTGAAGTAAACAACTGCTTTATATGTTTCAGATTAGCTAGTTAAGCTGTATGGCCTCTACTCATTTTAGCACTGGATGAATATTTTTACACTGATGTTTCCCTACATCTAACAGAAACTGTGTTCTCTCTTCTACCTAGTATATATATATGTATTAATTAAGGTACTTTGTACCTTTTTTCCTGTATCTTCCCCCTCCACCCATTCACTGAACATTTTTGAGCAAATGCTGTTACCACCTACAGGAGCTTTTGAAGTCCTTCTTTTTCATCCTCCGCCTCATCATTGTCCCACGTGGGCTGGTGGAGTAGAGGCTGCGAGGTAAGGTCCCCATGTTCAGGGAACTCAGGCTGTATGCACTCATGGAGGTAGGAGAGAAGGATGAAGACACCAAAGCTGCTGTAAGAAATTAAACACTTGGCATACAGCACTCAGTCTTCATGGAAGAGTGCGGCACATGCCTGTAACTTATCAATGAATCAAACAATGTGTATGATGCACAGGAATGGTTTGTGCATTTCCAATAACAAAGACATTAAACCACACAGGTGACTTTAGGTAAAAGTAGAGCCAGCATTTCATGAAAATACCTGCTGGAAGCTAACAAAGATACTGTAGAACATTTATAGTATACAACTTTCTTTAGGCAAAGCATGTTAAATTTTTCAACATATATCTATGAACGAATGCAGATCAATATATCCAGATATACTGATTTTAGAAATGCCTTTCTGTAGTAGGTAATTTCTGACAAAAGATTTGTAAGCAATGCTTTGCATTCAAAAATCATGCTTTATATACCATACTCAAATCTAATTGTCTACTCATATAACAGAAGAGCTGATTCATTCAGAATTTTCAAGCCTCTTCCTGTCTACAGAGGTTGCCTTGTTACAGAAAGGAAAAGGCATAAAATGTCAGAAATAACCTTGGCATGGCTATGAAAAAGTGTAGCATCCATAGAACTGAAAAGGTTTTAGTGCCTGAAATGGGAAAATTATAAGTGAAAGATAAGGGGAGGGAGGAGGAAGAAGAGGAGGAGAGAGTATGTCAGCAGGAAGGAAAGTGTGGAACATTACGAAGGCTTTTCTGAGGAGATGCTTTCTGGAATTTCAAGGCTGGCATCCTGCAATGGTCAGGGTGGTAGGTGTTATAATGATGGTAGGTGAGGAGGCTGCTGTGGCTGTTGGCACACGAATCCCAGGTAAGTTGCCTGTTGCTTCTTTGAACCTTCACTGCCCGCATGAAGGGATGATGGAAAATCAGAAAACAAAAGGACCAGAGAAGAGGAAAAAGTAACTGAATTGTACAAATAACAACAACAACTGAAGCCCAAAAATGAAAATAAATTGAAAATAAAAGAAAATGAAGTAGTAAACAAGCTGATCTTGTCTTCTCACCAGGGTGTGCTAACTTGAGGAACAGAAGTAATATTTTTTCTTATGATTAAATGCTTCTGATTGGTTTCTTTTGTATTCTTGTATTTGTTTTAAAAAAAGATTTGTACTGAATCAATTTCTAATCTCACTCTGGCTTTAGGAGCTAAGATTGCAAACTTCCTTAGAAAATACTAAGGTATTACATATGACCACTAACTGACGATTAGTAAGTCTCTGCTGGCATTCATCTACATTCAAGAGACCAACTAGATACTACACATAGCACTGCCTAAAACCAGAGATGTTTACTTGCCAGTCACTTCAATTTACTGCATTGACATTTTAATTTTGCCGCCATCTATTGTTGGTATTATGTTATTCTGTGCAGTAAACAGCTTCTCTGGGCCAGCAGCAGAAAAAATCTACCCTGAAGCCCGGTTAATAAGGAAAAGAGCTCTTATTGATTAGTTGGATGTGCAATTTAATGTTTGGGTTTTTTTAAACTTCATCTTCAAAACTTTAAAATGTTCCTTTTCTGGATGAAATTTGAGACCGTATTTGATTGCTGATTCTACGTACAATGAGTCTGGAATGCATGCCAAAAGAGAATGCCAGTATTAACTAAGAAAATGGGAAGCATTTCAGTTGATGGGTCGAATATTAAAGAAAATGTATTGAAATCACCCTGCAATGAATACTTCTACTCATCGTTCAATTCAGTGTAGCCATGTCTTTGCTGAACAGTAAAGGAATGCTTCAGACTGGGAGCTATTCACTAATTTTTGTCATAAAAACACTGAGGGATTCACATGTACAATGAAACGTAAGTTATAATCTTTGGCCCATGAATTGTATTACCTATGACTTTTGCTACCTGCTATATCTATAATGGCTGCAGATACATATGACCCCATGCTGGATTTCTATGTAATCTTGACTGTTTTAGGTTGGATCCAGACCTTGAATTCACATGCTACGCTGTGAGACAAAATAAGGGGCAAAAGGGTAGCCACTGCAGCAAGCACTGTGCAGTGCCAGAAGAAAAGCTACTCTTTGGTTTCACTCCATATTACATGACTAATGATCTGCTAATTGTCTGAATATATCAACTGTCCTCTGACTCAAACCCAATGTTTGTCATTACAGTGAGGAGTACACACTATGGATGGGAAAGGAAAGAAAAAGGAGGGTACAGGGGCCTACCATGTCCCCCTAGTCTTGTGGGGTGGTTGGGACTCTGGAGGCCCTGACACTGCTAGACCTTGCTTTGTGTCCTCGATCTGGGTGCCCAGGACCTATGGGCACATGTTTGAATCAAAAGAACTCTTCCCCCTGTCCTCCCTTAACAGATAACAAAGGTGAGGGTGGGCTGTGATGCTAGCACAAGAAAGGGGTCTCAGTGCCACCAGCCAGATTGTGCCTTGGGGTACCTCAACCACTAGCACCAGTGCCAGAAACCTGAGAGGCTTTGGAAAATCTCACGTCAGCCAGGAAAATCCCAGAACCAGCAGCGGTAGCCTGATATGGCCACAAGTATCTTACAGACTTATCATATCTTCTCAGATGAAACTGTATCCTTGATTATATGCAGACACAGCAAGATTTCCAAACTTTAACTATGGTGCAAAAATTAAAATCTGATAAGAACAACGTGGCCAGGTGGATTTTTATTATTTTCAAGTTGCTGTGAGCCTTGTTTAATTAAAAAGACAGCTTCCAGCAGGAAATTATCTGGTACTCTTTGATATTTTTAATGTTTTATTTTCATGCCGAGAGTAGAGATAAAAATATTCTACGAAGTGGGAAGGTACACAGATTCGGTTTGCTCAGCTTGTAGAAGCATAATCCAAATTCAACTAAAGTTCTGTAAAACAAAATCCTATTGTGTGCAACCATAGTAATTTAGCAGCAATTTGAGCTATTCCAACTCAGGATTGTATACAGTGAACAGAAGACTAATGAGGCAGCAAGAGAAATGAAATGTTTGCAGCACAGTAAAAAAAAAAAAAAAAAAAAAAAAAAAAAAAAAAAAAAAAAAAAAAAAAAAAAAAAAAATCTGATTTCTTTTTATAGTGCTCTCCATTTTATTTTAGGGCTAAAATTTAGATTTATTTTATGTACTAACTTTCCTGCTCACTTTAGATGCCTAACATGTTCCCATAAGCCAAATAACTGAGTTCAACAGATATGGCCCTAATGACTCAGCGTATCTCAGACACATAAAGGGAACTTTCCAAACTCTATAGCACCATACCACACCTGATGAAAGGTTGTTTCCAAGAGGGTACTTCTTACCATAAAGCATATTACATCTTGGATTGATTGTAATATTGGGGTAGCACCACCTGGTGAGGGGCTGGGAAGGCTGTAAACATCCTAGGTTTTCCACCTTACTTAAGAAAACACCTTTATTATCATGTAGATTTGCAGATCCCTTTGATACGATTTTGTAATGGCAAGTTCTTAACTCCAGCATGGCAAAAGCATTGCATTTTCTAAGCATCTACACTTGGTCAAGGTGCATTAACAACATCAATTTGGTTTAAATGTTAGTTAAGAAACCAAGTGCTTCAAGTAACACAATCATCTACACAAATCTTTGACCCTGCTACTCATCTTCTCAAAGGAACACTCTTCAAAGGTTCTTTAACCAGCCAGAAATGATTATGTGACATCTTTGCATCAAAAAAAAGAAAGATCTGTTTGCAATGTAGTATCTTTACTGAAAAGAAAAAGGAATATATTGCAGAATTTAGTCTCCATCTCATTCTATTTCTGCAGTATCACTCCCTGCTCCCTTGCCTCTCTAACCGGCTTAGGTAGAAAGGGAAAAGAGGAGCAGCTGAATAATCAATGAACATGGTATTGTAAGGGTTACATTTTATTCACCTTAGTCTAGAAGAAACTAGTGTCTCCTCAGCCACTAGTTCAATATTCACCACTCTGACAAACTGACTAGAGCATCACTTATCCAGGGACAGCCTGGATCTTAGATAAGATGTCCAAGAGCATTCACCATCAGTGACATGTCTAGGCCTCAGAAATATTGTCTTGCTCTGAAGGAGGCAGAAGCACAGTACCACAGGCTCAGAAAATGGTACCAGTTGTTCATGCTGTAACATAGGTATCTTATTCTGTGTGTATTTGATAATCCTCATTACTTTTTTGATGTCCACCAGCATGCAATATTTTAGACTGATTTTATGAATACAGTGAATTAGCTACTTTCTCAGCATTAGTTAGAAGACAAAACAGGCAGCCGCCATCTTCAACTACTAAGACATTTAATATATATATTTGATTTAAAAATGGAAAGCCATTTTCTTCAAGTATGTTCGTATGAAACAAGTATCAGTGAAAAAGGGCTGGGATCTAGGAAACTGTTTCCAAACAAACCTATTTCATAAGCATTGACAATGAACACATGAAGCAACCCAGAAGTACTTTAAAAGACAACAGCAATAAATAATAATGCCATTAACAAGAGAAAATGAGAGATTTTTTTGAGGTATTTTAGGGGAAAGCAGGTGTTATTAATGAAGTGGTCATAGACTATCAAGTCAATATGCTGAAAAGAAGTTGGTTGTGGCCATTCCTCCCCCTTCTAAATTTAAGAAGTAATTTAGAGATTCATTTACTGAAATACGTAGCTGCTCCCCAACTACTGCAACAGTAGAGTCAACGGGTGTCTTTATGTACATCCACAAGTATGAAGAGCCATTTCTCAGTAAAACATTTCCCTCTCTATCCATATGAATCTCAGAGGGCACATTAAGGTCAAGAAACCAGAGCTTCTCAGAAACACATGCAGAAGCATAACCTGGGGAGCTGAAACAACATTTACAGACACAACTGTCATGACAGGTTCCTTGGCCATTCAGCAAGGGCAGGAAAGGTAAAAGACAGAAGAAGAAAGGGGTACTTGGTGCTGCAGATCCTCTTACCGTGCTCTGGGCCTTTCAGCGCTAGCCGTGTCTGGTGGTGAGGGAGGATCTCAAGCTTGACATTATCCGCTGCATTAGCCAAAAACTGCGTTGCTTCCGCCAGCGTGCAGTACTCCATGCTGGTGCCATCAATGGACAGAATATGGTCTCCTACATGTAACGCACCACATCTACACAAAAGGGGAAAAACTCGGTAGGATCAGGTATGCTCTTTCCTTGGAACATGAGTTTTACTGCCTTCAAAGTGGTCGTGACAACTATGAACGTGTTCTTTTTTTCGAGAGAGATTTGTGTTTTGTAGGCATTGTCACGGGTGAGACTTTATATCTATTAGTACAAACCTTAAAAACAATTCAGTTAATACAGTATATGCCAAGACATCACTCACAGAACTGGAATGGGGTAACTGACTATAAAAATATGTGTGAATGGCAGCAGAATAAAATGAGAAGAGCATAAGGGGACTCAAATAACTTGGTCACATATCCCTCACACAAGCACCCAGTTCATCATTTTTTGAGTTATAATTCAAACATTTATTAGTACAAAAGCTGTAAATGATGATGAAATTATGCAGTAGTCAAACAAATAATGAAACCAGGGCTAGCATGGTGACTTGAAGTGTGGGGTGGGGAGGGGGCTATCTGCTATATCTCGCTGCACCCAAGAGACTGGCTACTGGATGAGTTGAGAAATGCAAACACAGCAGTCAGCATCCCGACGTACCAGTCAAGTGGACAGCTCCTTTAATTGGTTACCCCCTGCGAAACGGGAAAAAACAGAGGGAGAAAATTAAAGCATCCTGCACCATTGAACTGGAGAACACCCCTGGATCAATGGCCGCCACTCTCAAAGTTTCTACTGTAGGGAAAAGCCCACAGAGGAGCTGTAGACTCACTGCTACAAGTGGGTGCTACCAAAAGCACCGTTGTCAAAAAGGAATTACAAGGTAGGGTGACTGGGGACATGCGGGAGGATTTTGGTGCTGAAACATAATATTTAAGTAAATCTTAGAGATATGTATATAGAAATATACCATATATGTATAAACACATACACACACACACGCACACACACTCCAGAAAAGAGCCTACAGCTCTGTTACAGAGGTTTAGACCACTAAGGAAAAAATTCTGTTTTTAAATGGTTTAAATGGTTTTATTTAAAAGTTTAAATGAAGTGGGAAAATTACAGCAAAATAACTTCAAAATACAGAAGGCAGTCTTCCTAATACCTTAGTCATAGTCTAAAATATGAATAAAAAGATCCAGACATAAGGAGTTCCATTTCACTGTGCCACAAGAATGAGTGATATATTGTAAAAGAACACTTCAAGGTTGCAAAGCCTCCAAATTTACTTTCCTTGACAGCTGTTGCATCATGGGTTTACTCTAAGAATTCCAGGGGGTTATTTATTCTTCTAAATACTAATCTCTGCCACAGTATTATATTTAGTAGTCAGAGAAAACTTCTAAACTCCTCTGCTGCATAGTGCAAGCAGACAGTCATACATTACATGGAGGATGGCTTATGTCATTGAATACAATGTAAACGAGCTGATGTAGATGGTGTCCTGGAATTTGAAGACCTGCAACCTTGAGCATCTGGTTCAGGCAACTTTCTCAGCAAAGAGAAGGGTTCTTTTAAAACCAAAACAAAAGAAAGTAGAAACACAATGGATGTATGGACCTGCAGTGTCAGCTCTCTGTCACACTCACCTGTCTGCAATACTCGCAGATTTGATTTTGTCTATGACAATGACCTGTTTGTTGCAGCACATCGAGGTAGTTAGTGCAATCCCAAGAGCAGCACCAGGAGTTTTGGCAACTTCAACTAGCAGTGGTCCAGATGCTGTTGCTACTGAATCTGTTAAAATCAGACAACAAAAGATCAGTATTACACCAATGTGGTACTTTTGCCATCTTCATATTTTCCACATAAAATTTCTGTGGCTACTCTACTTCTTCAACCAAACAATATGCCAGTTCTGGAACAGCATCAATTTAGGTGTCAAGAATTAGCTCTTAATGTTAAAAAACATAAAAGCAAGAGGAAGAATGTGAATCTGGGATGTTTTGAAGCTTCTAAGTATGTTATAATCAGATATGGACGTGGTTAGTGAATTAGGATGTACTAGCAAATCACTCTCTTGAACAACTGAAGCTAAAAATTACCTAGAATTTAAAAAAGGCATGCTGAAGAAACATAGAAAGTCAAAACTTATCTGAAAAAAATGAATAGGTGAACAGGTTAGAGAAGCGTGCTAAATTAATTCTCATCCAAGAAGATGAAGGTATGTGGACAACAGCTGTAATAATTAAAAGAAGGTGGTGAAGAAAGAGTCTACCACAGACAGAAAGGACAATTTAGGAGAAGATGGTCAAAGTGGATGAGGTATGACAGATAGAAATAGTAGGAGTTAAAGCAAAATGCATCTAAGGAGGTTCAGAAGATTCCTTTAATATCCTGTCACTGGATAAAGTACTGCCTTGCAACAGGGCACAGGTAGTAAATGACCAATACTGAAAAAAGAAAGCAGAAAAACAGGAGGCAGCAACAGTCATGATTGAAGACTGTGGTGAGGAACTATGCCCGAGAGAGACAAGTGCTAGACAGAACAAAGAAAAAAGACAACAGATTGCTTCCTAAATGCCAAAACAAAGCAGGCAGCAATAAGGGTGAGAAACATTCTGGAGACTGCCTGAGAACTCCTCCTAACTGATACTCATTGATCAACAACTGATCTCAGTGGAGTAAGATACAGTAAGCAAAGGTATCCTTTGAGGACATAAAAAGACTGAGACAAAGTAAGTGATATCTGAAGCCTTTGGAGGTGCTTACAATCAGAATAAAAAACTCCAAAGCTGGAGTAAAGTTACCAAATGTCTTGCTAGCAAACAAGAGAGACTCATATTCAGAAAGTACTGGAGACTGCTGGAAGAACACTAAAAAAATGTTCAACTGTGAGGTCTCTCCTCACAAGTCCCTGAAATTGAAGATGTAAGAGAACTGAAGCTGGGCTTCAAAGTATGAAGGAAAAGACAGATTATAAAAGAGTCAGACATAACAGTCAGTCTTAAAATGTAGAAAATCGGTCCAAAAATGTAATTCTGACATGGAAGAGAAGGACTGTGAAACAAGTATTATTGTACAGAACTAACAAGCTATATGATGACACAACAAATTGAATGAGAGCTTGATTAGGGAATCCTGCTCTGGCAGGGGGGTTGGACTAGATGATCTTTCGAGGTCCCTTCCAACTTCTAACATTCTGTGATTAACTAACACTCAGATAAGGGCTCTTCCTAGTTAGAAAGCAATGCATGTAAACTTCATATAGAAATGCAGCGAAAGATGTATGGATGCAATAAATCACAGAACCACACAGAATCACAGAATATTAGGAGTTGGAAGGGACCTCAAAAGATCATCTACTCCACATACAATACCAGTAAAACATCAATTAATTATTATAGTACTCCTTTTTCCCCCAACAACCTGAAAAAATATTTGTATTCCTGTTGTCTTTTTTCCCAGTTAGAAACCTGAGGGATTAAAGGACAGATTTAGTATTTTTTAAAATACCCATTAAATCTGAGTGACTAATTTTTGTGCCCAACTGGGGCTGGCTTTTTAAAGGCTGAACTTCCACAGGTGCTACCAAACCAAGCTGCTGCACAAATCTGAATCAAACTTAAAACTCTGATCTAAAATATGAGAGGCCACCCAGTAGCATTCCTGCCTGGAGCTTCAGGCACTAAAACCTTCCAAGATGCATGAACTGCCCTCAGCAGCTACCTGTCTTTCTCCAGTAACTAAAGAAGGAGGCTATCATAATCAAATTCCTGTCTTACATGCCTTGTTAAGGGTCTACATAGGCAGGATGCATGCAGTGACTTGCATACAGCCAAATAAGCATGAGCAGCAGAGCAGAATTTAAGAATTCCTGATTGCCATTCCTGCACTGAGAAACAATTATTTCTTCTTGAATATTCCAGTGGTTTCTGGAGCTACAATCAAGCTCACATGTACAAACATATGGGAAGAATACTTGCTGTTTGTCATCAGTACTGTGACAAAGGTTTGAACTCACATTGATCCAGAAAACGGCAAAGCTCAACTTGTTATTGGCCTACCGCAAGTTCTGTCAGTAACGATTGCCTTGAAGAGAGGAAACTGAATGCAAATATCTCTTGAGAATGAGTAAACTTTTCAAGATGCTGCTCCAGAGTTACTTGAGAAAAGCATGATCAGCTTACATTCTTGTGTTATTTCCCAGATGCCTGTTGAAATGCACAGGGAAGGCAAACCAAGGCAGGCAGGATGAATAAATGGGATAACTACATTAGAGGAACCAGAAGAGAAGAAATGGAGTGTGTCTAACTGTGGAAAATAAACACAAGGAAGAGAAATCAGAAGGCAATAATCAAGCACACATTCCCTGACAGAGAAGGATTAGTTTATCATGTTGAAGTAAAGCACGGATATGAAAAATGTATCATACAGACATAAATAATTCATGTGTGAAGATGTTTCAGTCATTAAGATACTTACACCGTGACTGAATCACTTACACCCTATGTTGATTTATTGGCTATGTAATTACATGAGATATACTGAAGAACGTTTGCAGGAAGAATGCCTGAGATTTTTTATTTTGTTAATAATTTCTCTCACTTTTGAGCACTGCATCTCAATCAGTACAAGAGGCTTAATTAAAACCTCCCAGAGGAAGCAGTATTGCTTTCTGCATGCTAATACATTTCTTCAGCTAGATAGCAGCACACCTTTTATATTTGACAGCTTACATCACTGCCAACAAGTGTTTCTATTCTGAATATACTTTTATGATGTGTAAATATACTATATAATACATAAAAAGTTGTGGATCAAATAAGCAGTGTCATCGCCCTTCCTCACCTCAGAAAATAATCATAAATAATTTTTTAAATTGGGGGGAAAAAAAACCCAAACCCCAAAAATATTATCTTTATTTCCAATGGAAATAAAGCCTAAGTGATTGCATTACATACGTTACATCCAGCCAAATATCTGATGGTGTGGAGAACAGAAAACCTCTTTAGGATTCCCACAAAAGGGCAAGCCAAAAAGTGATGTGCTTGTATTAGGCAGCAGAGAATCTACATCTGAAACACCACTTACAAATGCCCTAAAATGAGAAAAGCTGCAGTCATAGCTTGGAGTCAATACTGACACTAAATCCATAGGAAACCAAACTTTATTAGTCTATGATGCCTTTTTTTTCCACCTCTGTTTCTGGTTTTGTTTGTTTGTTTGGTTGGTTTTTATCCCAAAGCCTTCTTGCACTTCAAGCAGGAAGTGCTGCTATGCTAGGAGCATATTTGTGTAGAAACAATGAGCTCTGTTGATACTATCTATCTAATGTTGCTACTATCTATGCTCCACAGCTTCTTGCTTCTCTAACAGGAAAGTTTTGAGGGCTTTCTTATTTTTATTCAGAAGTCATGGCAACACTATGTACAAATAATTTTTTGGATGTCTTGGAAGAAAGAGACAAGGAAGAAGGGTGTCAAAACAGATTTTGACCTTAAAGAGTCAGTTGAAAGACACAGCTCCACAAGACTGCTATTGATCTTGCCTAGATGCTGCTGTATCTTCTAGCAATGATTTGAGTGACAAACTAGTGGATACCTTAGTATCTCACACTATTTTTTTTTGCCAAGTTTTTTTCTATCAGGTGTCTCCAAGCTAACAATCTCTTCACCTTAAAACATTATATAGCAAGTTGATGCAGCCTTCTCTGTTGTTGTTATTCTCTAACTGAAAACAGTAAAACTACCCAAACCAGAAAGCCTTTCCTGGTTCAGATCAGTAAACAAATGCATAGTTCCTCAAAATCGCAGTTCTCCCAAAGCCAAGTTTTAATTCTTTTGTAGCAATGTATTCACGGATCTGTGTCTCACTCCTGTCAGACTAGAAGATATTATGTCACTGAAATATTTTTTCTTGGTAAAAAAAAGTGGTGTTCTGCTTCTCACATCTTTCTTTGTTCCCTTCATACAAATCTTTGTAGCCTCTAGATAGCAAGTAGAGCAGTACCTTTGTCAGGTAGGAACTTGGTTTTATCCATTTGGTTCTTGTCAGTACACTCAATTGTTTTATCTTTTCTCTCTTTTTCTGTAACCCTAGCTTTTATACCCATTATCTGTGTGCCTCCTGATCAGACTAGTCAAGAAACATACTGTTAACTAAAACAAAGGGACACGCGGATTGTATTCACAGACCAGCAAACCTTGTTAAGCTCAAGTCATATGACACCTGCATATCTTTAACTCTCCTAAAATGAAAAACATCTTCTACCCCTAAATCACATTTTCCAGTACCAATATCCAAAGACCAGACCAGTAGCTGGGTGGAATACTGACATATATTTAAGTGAAGTTGAGGAATATTGTTGGGAAAATTGAAAAAATCTGAAATTTCTGACATCCTCTCCTTTCATAAAAAAACATTGGAAAATCTACAACAAATCAGTTTGAATCCCCTCATGACTCACAAAAGCCCTACACTTTACTCTTGCTTTCCTCTGCTCTCTCAGTGTTGTGTTTTTTTTTTAATTAACAAAAATTGATGTTTTCCAGCATCTGCTTAGCAATGACACATGTTATAGCTCTGATGTATATTGGACAGTCACTGACTGTTCCTCAAGGAACCTGTTAAGTTGTTTCTTACTCTAAAAAAGGTTGAGACAGCTGCCACACCACTGTCAGCACTCAGTGCACAAGTGGAAGGTACTTACAAACTGCAGTGGTGAGTCTAGTGTGTAAGGCACAGAATGGTGTGACTGAGGTCCCAGCTCCTGCTGTTACGATCTTTCAGTTGCAACAGGGTATTTTACAGAATGACCAACAGTGGGCAATGTGCACCAGGCACAGTTGTGTCTGTCCATTCAGAATCAGCACCTTAGGGATAAAACTTATTTTCTGTACCAAGTAGTAGGAGTTGAAACAGTAAAACTTTTTCTTTTTTTTTTTTCCTTCTCCCCAGAAATGGCTCAGAATTTCAGGTGTCAGACATACCACAGGTTTATCATTGGGAGAGCTTTGAGCATTTGCCATTCCTTTGAAAAGCAAGATTGCTGAAATGCAAAAATCACAGTCAATACATTTATTACAGGGCACTTAGAAACCATGGTCAGTTGTATGAATTTAAGCGCATGTAACCAATTCAAAGAACACACAGAAGTTCTTACAGACTGCATGAATTATGTTTCTAAGACCTGTGACTTTAGCAGTGACACTTTCCATATAGACCATCTTGCAGTGCTCTTTACAGCACCTCTCAGCTGACACTGAAGCAACATAAAAGCACCCAGGGATTCTCTGTGCATTCACAGTCACTTTTCTTCATTAACCAACAAACTATTCATTACAGTTAAACAGTATCTTGAATTGCATTTAATGAATCTTGTCATCCTCCATGTGGTTTGCTTATTGCATTCTTAGGGATTATGAACACCAAGCCAGACAGAACATTCTTTGTGTCCATTAAAATGCTCTAAGTTTGATACATTTAAAAGTTGTCCCAACACCTCATAGTCTAGCAACAAGATTATATCCCTACCTGTGATAGTGAGACTCATAATCCCCTATCATACCATGGCCCTACTATTTCCATCCTCATGTTTCCCCGAGACTGCCCTAGCCGACTTCCGAGGTGGCCGACCTCCTCCAGTTGTCCGTCTTTTCCACGGGCTCCAGAAAAACAAGTGCCCAAACCAGAAATGGCTAGCTACTTCACCAGAGAAGTGCAAGACAATCATTTGCTGGGAGTTAGGAAGCTTTTCTTCACCTTTCTCCTTCCTCTGTGCTTCTCTTCTCCTTTCTTCTTTTTTCCCCAGGCCACAGATGAAGAGCAATTAACCCCCCCACTTTTGGCATTGTTTTTCAATGTATTTTCAATGTTTTCTCTTTGTTTATCTGTATCTTTTTTTTCATGTATTCTGTCAATCTAAAAACCAATTTATCTATCCACATCCTGAAATATTCCTTAGGCTATGTTGCTAACATTTTAAATTTCCTTTGTAGGGGCATTTTCATTCACTTGTACTTGACAGCAACAAGATGATTAGCTAAGTCTCTTTATACACGTCAGCTGACTGATGGTTATTTAAATGCTAAATTTTTTGGAGTGAGAGTCTGCTTATTTATGTAATACCCTTTCCTTGTACTCCAAAGATAATTTTATCTCAACAAATCCCTAATCTCCATTTTGCAAAGAAGGGAATATCAATTACATATTTTTTAAGATGATCTAATTAAGAAGTTGAGACTGGCATCATGGGTCAATGATTTCAAGAGCAAAAGTAGCAGCAATGAAGAGAGGCAGGAGTAAGACTTCTGCGGTGTCTAAAGGGCTCAGGAACAATATTCAATATGCTCTACAGCTGGGCAGTGTCATTATCACTCATTCAGAGCAATGTTATTTGATTCCTCAAACTTTTGTGACTGTAAAGGTCATGAGTGAACCACACACAGGGCACTGATGCACAGTACTGGCCTCAATATTTTGTTCTACCAATACTGCGTAATATTTGCACCCTGGCTTTGTTCATGCTTCATTTAGTGGAGTAACCTTTTTTCATTTCAGGTTTTATGGGAAAACTAGAATCAATGCCAGCAAGCAAGCTCTGATAATGATGTCTGAAAAACTGAAAGTAATTGACAGTGTTTCTAATTCTCCCCTGAGAGCTAGAATACAAAAAATATTAATAAGCTTAATGACATGTCAGACTTTACCCTAAAGCATATTTTGGAAAGGAATAAGCTGACTTTATTTATTGCAAGCAATATTTGGGGAGAGAAGGTGGTAGCATCTTTAATAATAAAACAACTATTTAAAAATTAAATATTGTTCTTGTTCAAAGGATCAGTGGCAGTCTCCAAGGCTCAACTTACAACCTACCATAAAACACGTGTGCTCTGAGTGTCCCCTTGATTATGGGAGTATCTGTGTGTTTCAGTCAGGCTGTCGACTGAGTAACAGTTGTTTTAATTTTACTCTGCTCAGCTAAAATTAGAGGCAAAAACAGTACTGGAAAAAAAAAAAAGTGTCTTCTTTCTTATTGCCAGGAACAGCCTGGCACTGGAGCTTCTGGGCTACTAACTGAAAAAAAGCTCCCAGAGTCCGCAGGAAAACATGAAACTGCTGAGGATAAAAGGCATGAATGGCATTTTACACCCTTTCATCTTTAGAATAATCAGATTTCAAAAATGAAAAATAGGAATAATTTCAAGAGGATGCCAGTTGAATGAGTGCTAGTGAAATCAGAGGGGCCTCAACCTCATGATGGAAAACAGAAACATTATTCTCTAAAGAAACATGCTGCCTATCTCCCCTATACACAAGCAATCTCTTGTTCTTGTCAACTGACTGGTACAGTCTTTCCATTCCCGTCTTCTGGCCTAATTCCTGCAATTCATTTATTTGCCTCTAATTCAGCCAAGTTCTTGAAATCTAAAGCCTAGGAGATGCCTTTACCTAATTTCATACTCTGCAACCTTCTCAACCAAGAAATGCCTGCCAACCAGTTGAGGTACCATCCCTGCCTTCAAAGTGCTCATACCATTGTGGTGGGGATGCAGCCAAAATCCACTTGGGACTTTTTCAGATTTTCTCTTGTGTTCAGATTACAAAAGCCTGCCTAGATCCCACTTTCTTAAAGGACTTTCCCCAATTCTTGGGACACCCTTTCCTCCTACTAACTCTGTTTTATGCTCAGGTATCTTTCATTGTTACTAGGTCCTGTCTCTGCTTAAAAGCTGTCTTAAATTCTAATATCTTCATTTATCTGTATCTTTCTTTGCATGTACCCTGTCAATCTAAAACCCAATTGCTGAATTTACAACAGAGAGGGACATGGTAGATGGAGCCTGTACAGAAGATCCTGAATCTGACTCTTTGAGGATAGTCTGAATGCATTTTAAATAAGCCCAATAATTTCTTTCTTTTGTTACTTTGAAATTTAATAATACATGGACAATTCAGGTGGCACTTAAAGGACTACTGAAAACTCAAATCTCCACCCTTAATGGCAGCACATGGTTTCAGAACTTAGGAGCCTACAAATACACCTTCATGGTTAGTTCGGCAAACTAAGCCTCAAACATCACCTTTCTACTGAAGGATGGCTCCTGAACACCACCTAGAAACACTATATAGCATTAGATTGCTTGTGAAACATGAGCAGAAATCAGCAGTAATGGAATTCTGCCTGCATTTCATTCCAGGAATAGAACTCACAAATAAATACTTTTTAAAACCGCCTTCCAAAATAAGAAAGATCCCCAAACCAGTGCAAGTAATATGTAAAGTTCTCTCCTAAAACCCTGCAGAACAAAACACTGTTTTCTCTGTTGCACAAAGCATAGATAAAATCACGGAACCATCAAATCACAGAATGTTTTGGGTTGGAAGGAACCTTTGAAGATCATCTAGTTCAAGCTCCCTGCTATGGTCAGGGACATCTTTCACTAGATCAGGTTGCTCAAAGCCCCATCCAACCTGACCTTGAACACTTCCAGTGATAGGGCATCCATAGTTTCTCTGAGTTACCTCAGAGATATATAAACATGTACAAATGAACTCATTTTTTCTTGCAAGTAGAACAGGAAATAAAATACACAAGAACTTCGATGTCTTCAAAACAGTCCAGCTCTTGCATGATTTTGTACCTGACTAATCACAACAAATAGAACAAATAAGGACAACACAATTTGCATCTCTGCCTGCAAACTAAGACACAGCTGGTGTGTCAAATTTTACATCTGCCAGCCTCAAAAGTATGCCTGCAAGTACGCACTCCTATAGATATCGAGTGCTGCAGTACCCATAAATTATGTCTATTTGCCATAATGACCCTAAGTTTCCACTGAATGGGAACAGTAATAATTAGAGCAGGACTGGATTCTCTTCAAAACAGACTACAAAGCCTCTTGTTGTCAGCACTTAACAGATGGGAACAAACACTGCAAATACCCGAACTTTGTGTTGAGCTGACAGTTCCCATCTGCCCAGGGCTCTACCAGGGTGACGACATCTTAGATAGTCCCAAAAGCTTCAAAGCAAATGTGTGCCCTGGATGGTTTGGACATCTCGGTAAGAGAGCTGACATGCACACAAAAGACTTAAGGCAAATAAGAACTTGTCAACACTGTAGTAGTGAGATACCTGAGCTGTCCCTGTCTCCCTGCCAGGTTGGTGGGAGTTGAAGCCCTGGAAGCAGCAGAGTCACACAAGCCAGGTGCCAGGCCTGTGACAGGCACTTCTGCTTCTCACCAGGACAGCTAACCCATGACATAACTCTATGTTGTTTTCCATAACAGATAACATGAGTTTCTGATGCTACAAGTTTGTACTATCAGCACAGCTTTTCTCCCCCAAAACCTTTGATCTCTTTTCAACAATCTATACTCTAGCACAGTTATCTTATAAATAATTGGTGCATTGGCAAAGCCACGGTATAGATCGCTACCGTGCAGAAGGCTGAGGCTGAGATCTGACCTTGGTATTCACGCATCAAGGAGCAGAGTGAGAGTTTTGCAGCTTTCAGGGGTTGCAGAGGATATTTTGCCATTCACTGTCAGCCACTCAGGAAATGAAACTTTAGTGGAATAAGTCCAGAAACAAGTTTATTAACTGCCTTCTCTTTCCACTTTGGTATTGCCTGACCAAAATGTTCAGCAAAAAACATTTCAAAGAAATAGAGAAAGCAATTCAAGTAAATTGCTCTCAAATCCAACAGAAAGCCACCATTCAGAACACAGGCTCCTTGATCCTACATTGGAAAAGAAATCTGGGATTCAATACCTGTTGCCTTTACATTTCCAGTTTTTCCCTTCCCAGTACTTGTTTCAAACAATACTACTGGGATTATTCACACTTCTAAAGTAAAACAACCTTTCTATATCCCTTGATCTCTGCAGCATACATTTACAGCAAGAACGATTACCCACATTTCTTATTCTAAAATCCCAACCAAGCAATAACCTCTAGAAACTCAAGTAGCCCCTAAGTGATAGAGTCCCAGCAATAAGAATTGTACTCTTTCATTTCTTCCTCAGTAGGTCACATGCCAGCTTGCTGCCAGGGTCACCCTTGGCAAGGTTCCTGTGTGGCTCCTCTTTTGCTGCAGGACAAGCCATTTACCTCCTGCCAGAGCAGCTCCTGCTGCCAGGCTTAGAAGGACTCCAGGTTATTTCATGCCCCTGTCTGATTGACGACTTGTTTCTTTTTAAAGATACTCCACTGTTCATAAGGTACACAGATTTGTAATTCAGTAGTTACTGAATTTATGTGAAGGAGAAACTGTGAAAAGCCTTTTCCAGATGTGTTTCTTCTTTTCTTTGTTTTTACCAGAGAAAATCTACTCAAATTTACCTAAACTGTAAAGACTTTGAAAAATTAGAGGTCACAGTGCTCAGAAGGCAGCCATTCCATTCAGCACTGCTGAGCTGACCGTAACAGAAAGACTGTGCTTATGCAAATTGTAAAAACCCAAATAAGGAGTTGATTAAAATAGTAGAACAGCATTGTAAATCATTATAAAAATACATTCATGTTAAAAAAAAACATAGCTCAGAAGTGTCTGTTTACAAACAGAATGACCTTAGAAAGAAAACACTCTGGTCACCATGTGGGCACAAAGCACTTTAAACTTAACAAACCTCAGAATGTATATTGCCTGGATGAACTTATTTTTTTATCTCCCTTATTTAATTATCCAGTCACATAGCCTTCCTTCTTCAAGAGCCTTATGTGAAAGGTAGATCCTCATGCCTTAATTACTAAACAGTGTTCCTAACCTCCTCTGTGCATATGTGGTGGTGGGAGAGCTATTGTACAGTGCAGCTGCTGAATATTAATTACAACTCATGTTTATCAATCATTTTATCTTATAAACACTCTTAAGAGCAAAAGCATGCTGTTTTCCCCACTGTACAGATAAACAAATGAGGATCAAGGAAATGAAGGTCAAAAGCATCCATGAGTCCAGAGAGGACTATTTGAGACATCTACACTGGGTTTCACTGCACCAAAATGCAGGCATCTGTAAAGCAGACCTGAGGTAGCTACACCTGAGCTATAGGCCTAAACTCCCTCTACAACCATAAGAGAAAGCTGGCATTTAAAAAATATGTTTCACCTGCCCTAGTTTAGGCATCTACAACAAGACAAGATGAGCTGTTCTTTAGAACATTTCTCTCACTTGACTGTTTTCTGGATCACTTAGCACCACGCAGCAGGTGACAGATGAAGGAAAAATGTACTGCAATCACTCCAATTAACATCTATATCATAAGACATATGCTCCAAGGCATATGAGGAAGGCTGCATGGGCATCTTTAACTCTTGCATTTCCCATCCCCAAAGAGCTGAACTAAAAGAAACTTTGCAAAGTTCCCCAGTACGCACAAAATCTTTTGGAAAAGTTGCCACAAAATGCTACTTCTCCTGAGCACACTAAGCCTTTTCTCCTGAGGAGTGGCTGAGGAAACTGGGGGTTTTTAGCCTGGAGAAGAGGAGGCTTAGGAAAGACCTTGTCACTCTGTACAACTACCTGAGAGAAGGTTGCAGCAAGGTGGGGGTCAGTCTGTAACAAGCAATAGGACAAGAGGAAATGGCCTGAGTTTGTTCCAAGGGAGGTTTAGATTGGATATTAGAAAACAATTTCTTCACCAAAAGTGTTGTGAGGCACTGGAACAAGCTGTCTAGGGAAGTAGTGGAATCATCAACCCTGGAGATATTTAAGGGACATGTAGATGTGGTGCTTAGGGACATGGTTTAGTGCTGACATGGCAGTACTGGTTTAATGATTGGACTTGACGATTTTAAAGGTCTCTTCTGACCGAAACAATTATGATTCAAAGAAAAAGGCTTTCTCTCCCTCAGCTGGTACCTACTGAATTGCATGTCCATGTTCCAGTACTTCAAAAAGACACAAGTTCACAAAGAGTTTCTCTAACTTTCTCTAAACTCATTCCTGGAAATGTCAGAACAATTTTGCTTGAAAATGCATAAAAAAAAAAAAGTTAAAAAATATGCAGACTTAAGCAGTTACCTGGGAGAAGGTGGAAGAGGGCCAAAAGACAAGCCTCAGCATGAAGTTTTCTGCTGAAGTTCTCTTAAAATCATGTATTTAACTATGAGATAGTTCACAGAAGTCTCAAAAAAAAAATACATTCCTCCTGCAAGGGGGATCATAAAGAAGCACAGAAAGGACATAACCTTTCTTCTTTGCTTTTCCTTTGCAGCTGTTTTCTAGTTTAAACATAGCAGCTGATACTTCTCCCACATCCAGCTAGACAATGGCAGAATGCACTGAGACAGATCAGCATTACTAATGTCTCATCATGATTTATAACATCAAATGCTAACATTTGAAATCTGGTCTGTTTGTGAAAGTCCAAAAAGTAAATAAAATTAAATGTATGATGCCTCTTCATGTAAAAGTTTCTCCAGCATGCTTGAGCGTTGAGACTTTTGCAGCGATCTAGATGCAAACTGGGACAACCTGTAACACCTACCACAAACCTGGTAATTTCAGACATGTACACCCTGTTCCTATGCTAATACTCAATTATGAAGAAAAATAACACAGGGGCAAAGAGAGAATGCATGTTCTCTTTTCATTAGAAGACAGGAGAGGACTCAGTGGTAACTGGGTGCAATTAAAAAGTGTAAATAACACTATTTTAAAATAATTTGTATCAGAGTTAGGTCCTTGTAATAAAGGTCTTTTCTACGCTTCAGATGGGAGTTGGCTGTAGAATCTCTATAGTAGATGCTCATATGCTGGGAACAAAATAAAACATTGATTTAGTAGTGCAAAGAGTGCTTAACCTAGAAGACTTTTATGCTAGCGGAAGATATTTTGTTGGTATAAACTGGGTGTCCATTTGGTGAGATCTGAGGAGAAGGGTAAAGAAGCACAGCTCTGCCTTTTACTTCCCTAAGAGCAAAGCTCTTCAAACATAGGATAAGAGCTTGAGTTTCCTCATTTGGGTCCTATTTTAAACCCAAGCTGAAATGAGTGAGAGACTTTCTACTGAGTCAAACAGGCTTGCACCAGGCCTAGGCTAACTTCATGAAAGGCACATGAGGGTTTACCAAATGATCAAAAGTCCTTGTTCTAGTCCTAAACACTTCAGGTAATAGCACACTGCAGTGCTTCCATGGCTAGAGATAAGATGTAGCTTCATGTGCATGCAAAAACTACTAAATTATGTGGAGAGAATCACCTAGTAGAGCATATACAACAATCAAGATGAAACTATATATTTAGCTAAAAATGCAGTTCCAGGGAATTTAATGTCCGAATTAAGCATTTATTTTAAAATTAGGAAGTTAAATGTGAATAGCAGCAGCAGGAGGAATTGTAGGGAAAGGGGTTTTTACACATTTTTTTTGCAGCTATGGGCAATGTTGTGCCAAAATCATCTTAATGACAGAGGAGAAACCACAGACTCAGTATGCCTGCAGTCCAGGGGTTTTTTTAAATTTCTTTTTGTTTGTTGGTTTCCCCCTTCCCACCTCTCTTCCTTTTTATTATTTTTTTATTTAGGCTGTTTGAAGCCTTCAGATTTCAATTAGGAACTCAGTCAAGATGACCTGAATAGCTTTTGGATATAAAATAAAAGGATATAGAAAAACCCAACCAGGAGTTTTTAAACAATGTGTTGAGGGACTTCATAAGTAACACAAGTCAAGTCCCAAGGCTCTGCCTCAAGGTGTACACTTTATCACCTTTTGATGTATATAACCTTTGCATTATCTGCCAGAAAAAAAGTGAAGCTAACCCTGTAATTCAGAGGCAATATGGGGTTTAGATGCTTGTGTGTAATACAATAGGAAGCCTTACCCTAGGCAGCCCTTTATTTCTCATTAGCATCCCCATCTCTGTTTCCCATTGTCCGTCTCTTCTCTCCCCAGAGACTCATTACCTCTGATGCCCTACAGACTGTTTTGTCTATTGGCAAAGCCCTACTCTGTTTCCAGTTTCATGCAGGTAACCTGAAGGTCTGGGTCACCACATGACTTGACTCACTTCCAAGAAAAGAGTGATTTTATATTGCTATGGGTTCTGCATGTAAGAATGCAATTTTATCAGCCAGGGAAGAAGTCTGAAGGCACATAAGCAGAAAGAAGAAACCTCAGTTTGCCAGAGCTTTACCTGTAACCTTGGGAAGCTGTTGCATCCTTCATTACTCATCTCTTCAGGAGGGTTCAGCACTCTTTTTGTGGCTGCAGTGAGCCATGACTTTTCTGCTAGTGTCAGAATCGCAATTAAAGACAAAACTGGTGAACAGTCTATATATGTACTCTTAATAAAATCACTGCCACCATCTTCTCCCCCTCCAAGAAGAAAACAGCTAAGATTTAAGTGAAACCTGCAATCAGGTGCTTGCCTTTGGTTTATTTCACAGGCATGTTCAATTACCACAGAAACATCATTTTCTTAGGGTCCTCCAGCATCTACACTGAAATAGCAACACGATGCAATCAGTAACAGCTGTCATCATAGAATGGCTCAGGTTGGAAGGGACCTTAAAGATCATCTAGTTCCAACCCCCCCGCCATGGGCAGGGATGCCAGTCACTAGACCAGGTTGCCCAGGGCCACATCCAGCCTGGCCTTGAACACTGCCAGGGATGGGGCATCCACAACCTCTCTGGGCAACCTGTTCCAGTGCCTAACCACCCTCCTGGTAAAGAAATTCCTCCTAATCTCCAATCTAAATTTCCCCTCATGTAGCTTGTAGCCATTTCCCCTTGTCTTGTCACCGTTTGAGAACCTAAAAAGTCTCTCCCCTTCTATCCCATAGTCCCCCTTTAGGTACTGGAAAGCAGTCACAATATCCTGGCCAGTTTCCTTACAAATGAAAATCATGAGACTCACAGAAGACCAAGCACCATTAATGGGAGTCATCAATGAACTGATCAAAGAAAGAAAAATCCAGTAATTTTTTGCTGAACATAGGCTAACACACAGAACAATTCTTATCAGTACTGTTTCCTCAAATTGCTCTGATAAATAGAATGGCCACGTTGGAAGGGACCTTAAAGATCATCTAGTGATACTGAGTTCATAGGTTATGAAATGATCTCTTTAAATGAATAGAGCATAGCAACCACATACTTAAGAAAAAAGATGCAAAGACAGGTTGTTATGGGTGTTTAAAATTACTGTAGGGGAGTGTGGTTTGAATAGCAAATGCACAGAAAATGTAACATTTTACTCATTGTACAGCTAAGCAACACCACTGGAAATAGAATTCTGTTTAACAAAATCATGTTGTAAAGTAACTATGTTCATTTCGAGATAAACTTGCTCAGCTTAGATGTTGATTGTTTTTCCTTACCTACATTTCCAGCTCACAGACCTTAGTACTATCTTCTCTCACCAATACACATCTCCTACATACTGAATAATATAAGGCACAATCTTACAGGATCTACTTCAGGTCTATTCACACCAGTGTTGCACTAGAGTGCCCTTAATTGAGACAGTTCATACTTAGGCAAAATACCTAAAAATATTCATACTTTTAAATCAACCCTTTTTCAACATAAATTTCTGTAAAACAGTGAATGAACCATGAACCTTAGCATAAAGGGATGAAAATCTGCCCTACTGCATACGTATTTAACCTGTTCAGTTTATACGCAGTACAGGTGTTCCAGGTGATCTGAGGGATTCTTGGCTTTTCACCCCTAGACCTAACCTGCCAGGTACAGTCTGTGAAAAAAGAAAGAGGATGGGGTAGTTTGGTTCTGGATTTTTTATACATCTCCCTCAGGGAAAGTATTGGGAGACATTTAGTGTTTTCCAGCCCCTAGAAGAGAAGCAGGAATGGAGCCTTTGCTGTTATTTCCTTAGAGGTGGGCCCTTTTAGAAACAGCTTCTCTCTAATATAAAGAAAATCAACTCTGTCTCTTGTTCCTTAGTCTCCTGGATGCCACTAAACCAAATCCAAGGCTGATTTTTTTAATTGGATTTTTCTTTGATTACAGAGTTTCTCTTGGATTGAATTGCATGGCACATGCAGAAGATCCTTTAATCTCCAAGAAGCTTAATTATCAGCCTCTTTGTAAAACTTTCACACCTGCACTCTGAATTTAAGTAGTTGAGCTACCCGCTCGATTTTTTTTTTTCAGTCCAGTACAAATCAGGATAGTTCTTTATCCCTGTTAGTTTGCTGTTGACCAGCACGCTAAGTTACAGATAAGCCAACTTACTGAAGGATTTCTTGACTAACTTCCAGCTGACTAGAGGTCTGGGCATGTAATAGAGATGGCAATTCTCTTTCACACTGCATTTTATGGCACATCTGGACAGCCCTCATGCAAAGGAGCAAGATTTGACCAATCCTTTTTTTCCCATCTTTTACTAAATATGTGAGGGCTATTTGCTCCTTCACTGCACTTGCTTGTAGCCTGGATGGTTGATGGGAGAGTTTATTACAGCAATCTCCTCCTTCCATTATTTGGTTTTAAATACTTACTAAAAGAAGCATAATAGTGTATTTTTAATAGGCAGATGATGCTTCCATTTAAGCATCAAACCCCTTCAATTAGCATCTAAAAATTTCAGATCACATCCTTTGTAGAGATAAAGCAGGATAAATTAGGAAGGCTCTACTTTAATGAATGCCCAAGATGAAATACATTAGATATTTCAGACTGAGTTTTTTTCTGATTGTACACTATTTAGACTAACTGCATACAAGGACAGGTTTCACCTTCCTGATAAATCTGTGAAGACAAATTGATCCATTACTCTCAGTACCCAGTAAGTAAAACAGAACATTTTCGTGCATGAATTGGAACTTGAAAGATAATAATGCCTCCTCCCCTGCTCCCTCCTTCCCTGGTTATTTATGACAATTAAATTGTATTTTTAGTTTTCTGTTACAGGGACATTTCATTTCACCTTTACAGTTTTTTCTCCCATACAAAGCAATGTTTATTAAGCTGCTTTTAATGAGGCCATGGTTTCAAAAGCACTAGAGAGAAATGTTAATTGGACCTGTTAGAGTACTTTGTAACTTAAATGGTTCAGCTAAACTTCATTTATTTCTCTTTAGGGAGGATTAAGAAGTTTGTAAAGAAAGAAATATCTGTAAGATTTATGAAATCCTTGCAAAATATGACAAGTCCTCCCTTCTGTAATCATCTACTAACAACATGGCTATCAAACTGTAACCACAAATCATAACCAGGCAGAGAAAAGAAGAAAATTCTATAGGACAAATACACTTGGGAACCATAGACTTTTCTCATCAAAACATCTTGATTTTAATTGCCTACAACTTTCAACTTGGCCACAGTTCAAGTATTTGATGTGGGTTTTTTTCTTGTGATGGTTACCTCTCTCAGGCTGCATTCTTTTTCCCCTTAGTTGTTTCAGCTGAAACAGGTCAGCTGCGTCTGAAAGCATCATTAGGGAAAACCATACTGTTTTGCCCACACACAGAAAATTCTGTAGGCTTCATATTGAAAATCTATATTCTTTATGTGTTGTCTTCATTACCTGATAGATCTGGCACAGAGAATCAAGAGAAGAGCCAGGAAGAAGGGAGAGTAGGACTTTTTAGGTAAGAAGGGGAGGAACTGAGGTGAGAAGGTGATTGATCAGAAAAGAAGCTGCAGTGCAAGAAACTTGGGAATGGTTTACTAAGAGACAGGGAGAGAAGAAAGGGCTAAGAAAGGACAGGCATGAAAACTGCAAAAGGCCTTTATGGAGGGAAATCAGCAGTGTGAGAGAAATGTGTTGGAAAATTACCTAAGCCTTACTTGGCAAAAGACAGAATTAAAAACTGGGCTGTAAGGAGAGGGAATAGCATGTTGGGGATTTAGGACCTTTTAGAAAAGAAAGTCAAACTAGGTCAGTAAGGAAAGGAAAAATCAAACAGTTGCTGGGAAAAAAAGACAGTAATGCAGCTATGAACCAGGATAAGAACAAAGAACAGAGGAAAAAGGCATCACACTGGCATGAAAATGATAGGAAGGATAATGTGGTCCTGAATCTTCACAGTTCTCTGCTAACAGCAAACATCTTTGGAACCCATTGGTTATATGCATCTTTCAAGCCTTTTCTGGTTTCCAGGAAGCATCTATCTACAATGCTGGACAGCTGGTCTGATAACCCAGCTAATAAGGAGCAGATTGGTGGGTAAATGGTTCTTGCTCTTTTGAGGAACGATTTAGGTACAGTCACAATGTCAGATAAAAAGTTTTTCCCACAGAAATGGTACATAAAAATGTGTCAACACTGTTAAGGATATAAGGTCACACAAATACTGGGAAATGACAAACTGATAGTTGCTTATGCAACACAGTGATACCACTCATTAGATAAGAGAAATACTATTTTCTTACACGGCCCCATTCCAACACCTCTTTCACTACTCAGCAGATCTCATGATGAAGCGAGTGTCCCATTCAGAAGATAAACCACTGACCTTTGAGGGAGCTAGCAGTGAATGAGTTGGGTGGCAGATGTGCAAGGCATAAAGAGGAAACTGCAAGTATGAGAAGGTCATGTAACATGGTGGAGACACCAGAATGCTGCTTTGAAGTATCAGATTCTTTCTGTTACAATTTCTGTAAAGACTGAAAAGGATATTTAAACCATATTGGTCACTAGTTGCAAGCATTTTCTTGTTTCACAGTCAGCAGTCAGAAGCAGTATCTCTTGATCACATGAAGTACTGATGAATCAAGACCTGGGTTTTGAATTTGGCAGCCCCAAATTCTGTCTGGTTTTTTGTTGTTGTTGTTGCTGTTATTTTTTTTTTAGAAACCATAATGCTTATGTGCCTTAGGTCTCCATGCTATTCATTTTCCTCAAGAGGTGTTAAAAAGGTATTTATCTTCCTTTTAAATCAGGTAAATAAAGTAGTTTAAAGCAGGTAATCAAGCAGGAACTGATGCCTGATTGATAGATACCAATCCTCTTACAGGCTCATTATGAGATTTAGTGAAGCAGCATGTCCTATTTGGTAGCAATATGAGAAACAAAGGGTTAAAAGGAATAACCCCCACTTGCTACTGTAAAAGGCAGTACTGAATCCCAGAAAACTGAGTAGCAGAAAAATCACAAAACTTAGACTTCCCTGAAAGAAAAAGCCTCTTTTGGTGACAAGGATAAGTCATATCTCAAAATACATATCTTTCCCTAGATGAAATCCTAACAAGCTAGCACTACAGAAAGAGAACTTCCTTATTGTATACATCCACGCCTGACTGCCAGTTCATACTAATGTCCCTGATGCAGGCATCTGGCACTGACAGCAGAAAGCACAAATAGCGTGTTTGATAAACAAGGAACTCCTACAGTAAGATGAAAGACTAATGTGCCATAGCAAGTAGATTTAAATATCTGCTTAGTTTGTGCAGCATGAATGTGACTCATGTGTTGGCCTCCAGGAGAGACAAAAAAATTCCACGTTTTACCTAGTTACACATGTGTGAGTGCATATTTCTAGAACTGTTAGAGAGAGACACATCTATGTCATATTTCACCTTAAGAGTGAGCCAATACATTTGAAATGACCTTGGGACACTGAGGTTTTCTCCTTGAGATCTGCATATTGCCTGAAGCACTCAAACTGTGGCAGGATCAGGGTCTCAGGAAAGAACACCAGGAAATTAATAACTTTGCTTTCAGACAAGGATCTGGGCAGTGCCTTTGATAAGCCTGTGGTCACACACTGAGGACAGAAAGAAAATTCAAAATGAATAGCTGTATAAGAAGGTGATTATCTCTCTTGTGGGTCTTGTGACTGTATTGCATGCACACCCAGCTGGACAGAGCCTAAGCAGACAGTCTCAATCCTGACATTTCACAACTGACAAACTCAACTTTCTGATTTCAAACATTGTCTTCTGGCATAATTTATGTATGTGTTTGTGTAGCAGTATTTAAAGTAGAGCAATACTTCAACTAATAAAGCTATTGTGACCTTTGCTTTGCATGTGAATTTTCATTCAATCTGTCTCTAAAGCAACATAAGAGAGGAAGCATTCTTTAAAGGTTTAAGTAACTAGTTCATATTTAGAATTTCAAGGGATCTAGGTCTGTTGCTCTGTGACAGCCAGGAGACCTGCAGCTGCAGTCAAATGCTGGAGTACACTTTATCTGTTTTGTCAAAGACTTGTAAGAGACAAAGGAAATGTTAATTTTAAGGTTATAAAGAAACACAGAGAAAAAGGCAATGTGGAATCCTACAGGCTTTCTGACTTTCCTTCAGCTCTCAAGGTCTTGCAACATTTATAAGGTTTAAGAAGATTTTGAGCCTGTCCTTGATGTCTCTGGAGCTCCTGTTTCTTGGTCTTGTAAAACCCCATAGCTCTTAAAGGTCTCCACAGCTCTGGATATACTTTGAGTGATACTGCTTTATGAAACTTAAGGGGCATTCCATAAGTTGTTTTTTTTTCTCCTGTATTTCTTGTCTTGGCCAAATTATTGAAAGTCTAAACTGGATCACAGATTACCTCACTTGATGTTTAAACTACACAAGCTTTCTCTCCCTAGTGCTCTTCTTGTCAGGCAGAAATACTGAGGTGTCAGGTAGATCTCTTTAAATTTACTCTCATAAAATGGTTATGGCCTCTTGTTCTGTTTGGGTGAACTTCAAGAGGCAAAAGGCTCAGAGAGTGTTAAACAGCTGTCAGGTTTACTAGCAAATGGCTGCATGAATAATTCCCTTTCTAGAAAGTTGCATGAGTGGTAAATGTCGAGTTCGGAAAATTGAGGGCATTGCTATAGATGAAGACCTGTTCTTTGTCAGGGTAACGCTGGTAGCTTCGGACTGAAAAACAAGCTGACCATATCTGTTTTGCAGAGAATAATTATGGGGTACCACCAAGAAATACCTAGTCAAGAGGTGAAAGGGAAAGATGTTATGTCTCTCAGGTGTAAATAGCTCACAAAAGCTTACTTTTGAGCCAAAGACCTAGCAATAGCAAGTAGTTCTCTTTAACTATAGTATCTGTGATTCAAAGACTATCCCAGCAAGATCATCCAAGATTGAAAAAGCAGTTTGCTCAAAAGCTCAGCAGCAGCAATTTATGAACTAGAGTTACATAAAAATATCGTGGGTCAGAATTTAAACTCAAGGTAGTCATTACCTTTCTGAAGGCTCCCTTTCAGAGTAAATATGGAAGATTATCCAAGCAGATGCAATCTTAACTACAGAGACAACAGAAAGCCCAGTAAAATCATGTCAGAATTTGGAAAACCTGAAGGAAAACTGCATCTGCTCTGCTTCCAAACAAATGTAGTGATAAATTTTGTATCTTGTTTCAGAGAGGGGCAGTGTGAATCTCCACTTGTAGCTTGTTATTAACATTGCATTCTAATTCTCATTCCTGTTCTGAGGATGCCTGACTTACAGCTGTCAAGCTGTGAGCAGCTCATCACAACACTTCACTCAGACCACAGCCAAACAGTGATAACTTCAGTCTTCTCAACCTACATTTACAGCTTGGAATTAATATTTGCTATTTGGTTGCCTCAGAAAAGATTGAGGCTGCAGAACTATTTTGGTAGTGGCAGCAAGTTACTGGTAGCTATCACCAGGATTATTTGCTTCATCTAGTGTAGCCTTTTTAAATCAAGTTCCAACTTCATGTTATGAGAATATATTTTATGGCTCTTTCCAGTTCTGGCCACATGGAATGCTACGTTACAGGATATAACTATCTGCTAACAGAAGAGAAGATATTAAAGCAACTAGTAGTACAATTAGATCTCTAGGAGTAAGGAGGATCTTATGGAATGCACCAAATCTTTATATATCTTCTGTATTGTTGCCCTCTCCCTCCCCCTTAACAGGCTAACCTACTAAATGAGTTTCAAACATCAGCTATTGATAAGCCATGTTAACCAACACTCTTCCTCTTGTTTTAGTCTATATTCATATTGACATCAATCTTGACATGGCATTACAAAATAGCTTGTTTTGTGGGTAACATGAGAGAAGGGGAACAGAGCAACATTTCTGTAATTCTTAGATTTCTTTCATGGCTCATATCCTCCTTTCATGTTACTCCCATCCTGACTTCACTGCTCTTGAGCAGAAGTAATTGAAGATTTAAATCAGCGCTGTTTTCCTGGGCCAGAAATCAAGGGATAAGGATGAGTGATTTTCAGCCTTTGCACCATGGTCATAACATAATTTCAAAAATCAAAGAATTTTTCACAACACTGCTGGAAAGCTATGCCAGGCATGCAAATTGCAAAAACCCTCAAAACCTCCTCAGGGTAGACAAAATCTAACAACATCATAATGCATTAGAAAGAGAGTCTACTGGATCCCTCATTTCTTCTTGTAGACACTGCAGGACTACCATCCCATACACCTCCCAGCGTTTGATGCCCTTTTCCTTCCTTCTTTCTGACTCCACAAATCTCAGGTTCTTCTACCTGCTTAAATTTCCATAGCTTAACACATTCATTGCCAAAGGCAGGAACTATAAATCCAGATTTGATACTGAAAACAAAGGAGAGATAGCAGAGTTTATTCAGAGAGAGAATGACATGAAAGGGCTGACTGGTAGGTACTGCCTGTACACTTATAAGGCTGCAATTTCCAACCAAGTTCTGTATCCTTCTGCACTAAGCTATATCTAAACAACATCATAAAGAAGGTTCCTGCCTTGAACATCCTTCGATTTATAGCACAACAGGGCTGCTCATCATATGGTCTTGTCCTCATACAAACCTGCAAAGTCTTCTACAAGATCTTCTGTGAAACTGATGCTGGTTCCCTCCCTGGGGTGCACAGGAGAATGGGGATGGGAGTTTCTCTGAAATGAAAGCTTCACTGGGAACTCTGTCTACAGCCAGGGGTTCTTTTTTCAGTGAAATCTCGCCTTAGAGAAAGTGTAGTATAAAGAACCTGGTTTTAACTGTGATCATAGATAGGATTTGGGCATCCATCATCTTCCAAAGAAAAAGAAGAAATGAAGGAAAACAACTAAATTCTAGTTCTTTTCAAGTTACAAGATCACCTGTATTTCCATTTTCCACATGGGAGGTTCCTGCTCCAATACTGAGCTATCTCCATCTTTCTGGATGTGAACCTTGCATGACTGTCCAGCAGACCTGCTAGACAGCATGCAAACCTGTCACTCCATTCTTGATATTTAAGAAAACAGAGATATATATTACAATAAAAAAATAACTTAAAAAATAATAGTATAAAAAACCCATCAAAAATCTGTGTCTCAAAGAAGAACAAAGAGGGCTATTCCAGAATAAACAAATATCTGACATCTTTCTTCTAAGTATTAATCTCTTCCAAGGCTTTGAAGTTTGACAGTGCTATTTCACAAATTCCTGTGAGGCTGCTTTACTGCTAGGCTAGAAATGTGACTGGGGAGCTAAGGAAGAAAAGAAAAGAAAGATCCACAAACAGAGAAGAAATATTTCAGTCCGACTTGTAACAGTAGTGTAGGGCTATCGGTTGGACTAGATGATCTTGAGGGTCCTTTCCAACCGTAACGATTCTGTGATTCTGTGATTCTGTGAGTGCTCCTGTTTCTTGCTGCCGTGAATTTTCTGTATCTTGCAAAAATGGAAAGGATACGGCACCTTCCAAAACAAATGGAAACAACTCAATCCCAAATCTGTTATGAAAAATCATCTGCTTTCCTTGACTTTCGAAAAAAACTTCTGTATCTTCAGTGAGTTCAATCAAAGTTTGTATGAAGCTTAAGCTCATTTTTCAAGCCATGATTCGCCACCTCTGCATTCCTTAACAAATTTTCTTTTCCCCATTCTTTTCTATGTGGCAATTTTGCAGTTTTGTGACTTTTTAGTAACATCTTGGCCACATAGCAGCACTAGCAAAAGGCAAAAGTATTCCTGTAAGAGCAAGTAAACCCTTATTTCATGTGACAGAAATGCTTACACTTCATTAACCTTTATTATAAACTAGTCATTGGAAAAGTTACTTTGCTAGAATCCACACCATGGTTTCACTCTACAAACCATGAAATGTCAGAATGCTAAATTACAGTAAAATGCTGCTCACCTCCTTATGAACCCAAGATTAATGATACAGTGCAGAAGGGAACAGCAGTGCTACTAGGAGCGTAACAGGTCACAATCACTTCTAAAATAGCTCATCAAGAACGGGCAGCAAAACACCACAGATGGTTCCCAGAACTAAAACTTCTCAACCTACCCATCACTGAGACATCATATTCAACCAGCAGAGTCGCCTCCTGTCCACATTGTTTAAGAATGCTCATGGCTTCAGCATGTGTTGTTCCAAGCAGCCGGATCCCATCAACACTCAACAGCCTGTCCCCAGGTTTGATTGTGCCCTCCCTGAAGGGAGATTGAAGGAATGATCTTTATTAATATAAGATAAATTGATTAGGAGATAATACCATTTTTATGCAAAGCAATTCTCTCACACCCTCTCTGACATCCATCCCTCTGGCCTTAACACTTAACATTTACTTTGACAGTGAGAACATTCAGAGGGCGCAGCAGAAAGGAAATTGTTTTAATTGGAAAGTCAGCGACTGGAAAATGGCTTAATACATAGCTAAATAATGAAGTCACGTTAAACTGCAACTAAGTATAGTTTCTGCTTCAACATATGCTTGCTTTCTGCCTTGTCCACACAACTCCTTTTTCACACATACAAAAACACCTCCTCCTCTGATATTTTCTTAAAAATAAACACAAAGTGCAATCACACGAATGTAGAAACAGACTGCAAAATATGAATGCCCATTTACTGATTTTCTTCCAAAAATATCCCTTAACTCAAATTTTCTTTTCTTCCCACCCGAAAATAATTTGACTATAGGTACACTGACTCCCAGGCACATCTCACAACATATTCAGAACCATAATATAAACGAAGTGCTAACGTTGTCAGCTCAAGAATCAGGGAGAAAAACAAGGAAACAAGAGAGATGATGGTGGGAAGAAAGGGAGGGACAAAAATATTCTCTTGAAATGTTTGCTTCTCAATTAATGTTGCCAAGGTAAAAAATGTCAATATAGGCTATAGAAAATCAGTCTGCTTTAAAGAAATCACCCTTTAAGTTTCTTTAATGGTTTAAGGACACAAATGCTATTTCTGAAAATATAATTCATACATATAAATAAAGTGATTTTTTTTTTTTTTTTTTACAGATACAAGACAGTATTCCATACAAATATGTTAATAGGGACAAAATATAAATCTGTACTTGGAAGTAGTCCAAGTGAAGTGATGTGTGAAATCACATGCAGATATGTACAAACACCTTGAAAGAATAACACACTACCTCTCAAATATTTGACAATATTATTCTGAAATGCGAGAGAGAAGGACTGTGGTGTTGAGTATAAAAAACATAGTTAAGAGCTACACCAGTTGTCTGAAGGCTTCAAGATATGTCCTTTGACCTACTGCAGGCATTTTTTCTAATTCCTTTAGGCTGATTTTTGCAAATATTTAATGGGAAAGTCTTGAAACACGCAACACATTAAATTAAAGTTTACTCACACCAAGATGCAATGAGCCTCTGTGGTTGCCTATTACCATTAGCATGATTACAATTAAATGCATAAACCATGAATTTCAAAGAAACAGGTTTGAATAGATCTACAAATCCTAACTTCTGTCCCACACAATTCACCTTTGTCCATTTCTCTTCCACATACACTCCAAATAAAGATGAATTGTACCTGTCAGCAGGCCCTCCAGGTCTAACACATGTTATTACGACAGGACGAGATTTATTTCTGTCATCGTGTGCGCCACCTAGAAAGGGAAAAGTGAGAGAAAACACACCCTCATTATATGCTTTTTATGAAAGCTCATTTCCAAAAAGCAAGCCTAAATCTTGCAGCATGCACACTTACAGACAGGCTAAAAAGTTAAAAAAAAAAAAGCCCAAGCCATTAATATGAACCTCCACTGATTTTTATTGTAAATAAAATCAACTTACTGTACAGTATAGATGATTCTTCATAAAATAAATAATTCTATAAAGTGATTCTTAAAAAATGTATATTCCTCTCTTACCGCAAATCTGATCTCAGTGTACACACTTACTGTTCTGCAATGTTTGCAGCACAGAGGAAGTAAACATCCGTACTTCATGCATACTGAGAATAATGAATGGCCTCTAAGGAGTTTATATATTGAATAAATAAAAAAAAAGGTTTCCCTGAAGAAAGTAATAATTCATCATTGGGGTACATTATTTAACAGATGCATGTTTTCTTCTGTTCTCCAAGCCAGTGATAATACCAGTACAACTCAGACTATCAGTATGATTAATCAGATTTCATCTAGAATTTATACAAACACTGGATGTTAATCTTTTTTAAGAACTACAATTTTCCTGATGATTTCACTGGTAGCAGAGTCTGGCCTTATGTGAAATGAAGCTTGTCATGTTCTTGACATAGTTGATTAGTTGCTGTTCTACCATAAATAAAAATTAGAGCGGTTCGAAAAAGCAGTGCATGAATGCATGGAAAAAGTAATACATAAATCACAGAGATTTTTACAAACTATAGGCTATAACTCTTGAAATGATTTCTTAGTGTCATTTTTTTGCTGATTTAGAAAATACATGTAATTCAGATTTAATAACTCACCTCTTATTACAAATCCAAAAGTGTTACCCTCTTTATGTAAAGTAACTTCCACAGTTCTAAAGATGAGACCTGATCCCTGTACAGCTAAAAGAAAAAAAAGAATCCAAAACTTAATATTATTTTTTGACTTTTACATGCAGATTTGAACTTTTTCCAATCTAAGATAACTATTGGGTTGTTTCTGGTGAATCTTAAAATTGGAAAGACTCCCCTACAGAACAGTCAGATTAAATAAAACTCATGCTCTTATCAAGAGAATTTTGGTAGAAATTTTACAGATTGCCAATGGTTTGGAAAAAGATCCATAAACGCATATAAGAGATGAGAGATTTGAGCCTTACTGTTTAAATTTTGGCATGATTTTGCTTTTCTTACAGAAGAGAGGGTGAAATACACAGTGAGACACAAAACTGATACATTTTTGAATATGCCTGTGGAGTTGGTTGTTGAGATATGAAAACATTAATCTGGACTGCTTAAAGTCAAGACAGTTGAGATTTTTAAGGTTTATCTGTCAGATTAGCAGATTAATATGAAAAAAGTATTTTGTATCACAAGGATTTGCTACATTTTTCCTTTTGCAAAATGTAAAAAAAGGAGTAAAAAAAATCTTTGATTTCTAGTTGAGTCTGTCTGTAAGCACTAGAGTTGTGCACAGCTGGGTTAGGAGGCAAAAAGCCTGATGTCCAGACCAACAAATTTAGGTGTGATAATCCACTTTACAGAATTTCAAACCACTGCTGTTAAGATACCAGCAGAAACTTTACTGTTAGCTTTTACAGAAAAAACTTTGGCAGGGTGTAAGAATTCCCTTTTCCAGAGGGAAAAGGACAGTGGGGAAAATCACATACATGCATGCTTCCCAGCTTCCAGTAATACACTGCAAATAGCACAACACACATGCAGATTTTTTCTGGCCAAACACTAGCAAACCACATCCTCTCCCATCCAGTGAGCAGCATGAAGGAACACAACCTCATTCAAAGGTGTGACTGGTGTGGCCTTCTTGGTGTCAGACAGCCACCCGCCACTCAGTCCTCCACTTTAGGTCCCAGGTTTCCAACTCACCATTACTCTAGCTTTCACTTCATACCTTATAGTTTTAATTCCCCACTGATTTTCTCTTACAGACACACAGTCACAGACATAAACACAAAAAGAAGCAGCAAAGGAGAGGCAAGAAAAACATTCAGTAGCGCTCTGTGCTTTCCATGTCAGCATAAAGCTGTATTTTGAAGACAATCCCACTCAGCAAGAAGCCCTTGTTTCAGTCACACAATTCTTGCAGGTTTATGTATCGCCATGGCCTACCCCACTGAGTCTTCCACTCTAGAATTGAGATGTTGCCTAAACATGATGTCAAAAAAGTCAGGAAAATTCCTAAAATGTTGTTTGTTTGGGAGAGTGGGAAGGTGCTGCAAGAGAGAGAAAGCAGGAAAAAGCAGCAGCAGAATTCATAGACACTCATTGGTCTCATCTCTAAAGATCTTACTGTAACAAGAAGGATTCTCTTACCCTGGAATCTACGTAATCTAATTCTCAGTATTCAAAATTGTAAACAGTTCAACAACAACAACAAATGGAGGATGACATCTATACTCTGTTGTTCGTGGGATATATGCTCCTAAAACACGTGAGCATCTCTGAGCATATCCACCTTACTATCAAGTTCTTTCATACTGCTTCCACACTTGGTATAAGCCAGAGAGAAAAAAACCCCAAAACATAAGAAAACAACCACCACCAAAAATGAGTATCACCAACCATGCCTATCTCATTGCTGACAACATCTGCTATTCTACAGAGGTTTCAGTTTGTTCTGCTGTTACTTACAGACTGGAGGCAGCTCATACTCCACTTCTAAAACAACCCTCTCGCCAACGTTCTTGAGCAGGCTGATAATCTCATCATGGCGAAATTTGGTCAGGTTGATTCCATTCACAGATTTGATGTAGTCACCTACATCCAGCTGGTCACTCCTAGGAAAAAGTACATACTCCTTTTGTTAAGGACAGATCTGCTGGCTCAAACTAACTAAATCCTTTAATTTACTGTACAGTGACGGTATGAAATCTTTTTTCCACTCACGTAGATTAAAACAAGCTCATCTTTCAAACAGAAAGTGGCATTTTAAGATCTTAATCTAGTCTAGCTTGTTAAATATTGAAAGAAGAACACTGTTGCATTATTGATTTCTGATGTACAAAAACCAGCTGTACAATAAAGGAGCAGAATTATGTGACTGCTTTGGGCATAGGATCCAGGAAATTGTCATCTTCATGTCCTCATCTTTCTCTCTGTCTTTGGGAAGCATACAAAACTATTTTTTTTCGGACAACACTTGCCTTCACAGCTAACATCACAGCTACAGCAGATAGACCACAGCCCAAACGCATACATTCTGCTCAGTTACTTGGAATGATTTACTTTTACCTTTCTCTTTTGACTTGTTTCACTCATGAATAAGAGCTGTCTTGTTTCAACTGTAGTAGCAAGCAAGATAGCTATGAATTTAGACTCTTTTTACTCTTAAAAGCAACTGATGATAATTTAAAAAAAAATAATTATGGTAGCACTATGATTAGTTTTTCCATGACATTTTTTCCTATAAATTTTTTATGCTTCTTCACTCAAGTTTTGTTCAAGGACAAGAAAATAGATAAAATGTATGTAATTTAGAAGAAACTTCATTAGCCTTATGATGACTTTCAAATATTTCAATGCTTTTTCTATTTTTTGTCAAAGAAGCCTTGAGGGAAGAGGTGGACCAGCTGTTGCCATTTCTCTCTGAGCTTCTTTGGTCTGATGGGCTGCCATTATAGATGCATCTAGTCACATATTTGTTAGTGACCTTTCTGATGCAGTATATGTTTCTGAAGCAATCACATCTTATAATGTATTTTGTGGCTTGAGATGTGGTTACCTAGCAGCGATTCCTCCTTGACGAAGGTTAGATACTCTTGGTTTCCCATCCTTATCAATTCCACCCGATACAGTAAGCCCTAGGGTGGTGCCTTCTTTTTTCATTAATTCAACTATTGTTGAGCCCTTGAATTCCTCTGTTGAAAGAAAGTTATTAGAATTATTAAAATTTAAGTGATAACACAGATGCTGCCTTTCTAAAATGTCATCTAATTACCATGAAAATCATTGTATATGTTAATAAGAAAAAACATGTACATCTGGAGATTCTTTATGTTGCAATTCACAAGTTCTGTCTGCAAGGCTCTGCATATAGATAAACCTGAGACATATGTTCTGTAAAAGGTTATTAAAAACCACACCAGTGCTCTACTATACTACAGAGAACCAATACATATGAGGTCAGGCAACACCTAAAACTAAAGGTAGTTGTTTCACATTATTAAAAGGCTACTTTTCCTCATTTTCTGCTTTCTTCCGCTGAACGCTATGTTTTAGAAAGTACTTCAACTGAGTAATTAAATCTGTTTAGCTAAATAGAAGAGTATAATATAATGGTCCTAGAAAATTTTAGCTTGAGATTCACTTTGAGGCCACTAGTAGATGTCAGTGTTAATCAAAACATTGAACAATAGAATCAAGATGGAGATTGCATTTATCAAATCTTACCTACTTTACTCTTAGTCTTACTTTAGTCTTACACAAATAGATCTCCACTCTAGCTCTGTGAAATCTCTACAAAACAGGTACAAGGTAAGTGAAGGGTTTTATAGTTATAGTTGTATATAAAATTTTCCTTCCACCCTCTTCTGCAGTTTTTCCATTTAGCATTGAAAAGCGCCAAGCTAATCTCACAGACCTCAACAAATGCAGGCCACCTGCAATAGAAAGTGTCAAGCTCTCAAAAAGAGATGTCCTTCTTGCTCATGGCTCAACAAGGCAATCTACATATACACAGTTCCAGCTGCAACTGTTTGGAAAGCCATGAGGCAATCATACTTCACGTCCAGTGTTTCCAGCCACAGAAGACCTGTTAAAACCACCAGCTGTCAAGATATTCTGGAAAAATTCATGAAGTCCTAAAGATCACCCAGAAAGTGATGGCATCCTGGAAGGGGAACATCCATCCCTATGGTCAATTCCATATGATTGAGAAGATGACCTAACACATCTTGACCTGAGGATGAGGAACAACTGCCCTGAACTAGAATTGCCAAATACAAGCAACATAGAGCTAATGGTTGTAGGCACAGGAAATCATTCAGAAGAGCCTCCAGCCCCAGTAGAGCATCCTGTAAATCTTGGCAGTACTTCCAATAGACATAATTGCTGAATCTTTTGCAGACATAGCATCACGCTAAGCAATGTTCCTGCTCCTTTCTAGGTGGCTGACAGGCTCTTCTTTCCATTCTGGCTGATGTTGACCTCATGTCAGCTATTCTCATTTTCACCATTATGTAGCATGACTGAAGTGCTCAGGCAAGAACTCTCCTGTCCTTATAAGGCTTCTACTAAGACAAAATTTTGCAGTGTATTCAGTCACCAACACTGTCAGCAAGTGGTGGTGTTAAATGCTCATTGCTAACTGACAGATAAGGTCATCTAGGAGTATGCAACTGTTTCATTAGGTTTGCCCCTCTGAAAGATTTTGTAGCTTTTCTTGTCCATAATCATAGCAGGAAGAAATTAAACTACCTAAGCTGGTTTTGCTTATATGAGACTGTTATCCCTAGAAGTGCTCTGAACCAGCTCATTTGATACTCCAGTCTCTTTGTTTTTCATCTTTGCTTTCTTAAATCACACATGATTACTTTTCTTATAATGCTATGTATTACATGTTTACTCATCTGCATTGCTTCAACATTATTATTACAGACTAATCCCACTGGAGTTATGGAAATACCCAATATCAGAACAACCTTGGGACACCATTTACAATCCAACAAGAAACCACATCTGTACATGTTATTCCCTAACAAATGCAAGGTCAGACTTTATTCTCTAGTTAACAGAGCTATGCTACGCTTTGTGAGCTAAAAATCAAACTATTTCATGTATCTCCTCACTCATAATTCATTACTTATGCCAACCAGAAAACTCTTAATTAGAAGCCTCTGGGGTCTGTTCTTTCCTATATGTACTCCCACACTGCTAATAATATTAGCATAGCTACCATCAGAAAGGAAGGCAAAGGAGGTGTCTCCAGATTTCTTATAATTTATGAGTAAACCAGGAGCTGAATTTACAAATCATTTGGTTAGTGCTAAACTGAATATAGAATAAGAGCTTAAGAAATGTCTTCTTACTCCCTAACAGTTTAGGAAGTGTCAAATATCAGAACACAACTCTAATGTTGCAGTACAGCTCTGCGATATGAACCAAATGAATTATTCTAAAATGAAACTGTGTAGAGAATAGATGATTCTAAGTCTACTAAAAGCCCAAAACAATACCATTTTACACTTCAGCTGAAGAAAATGCACTTGAGAACTTCATCCTCTTTCACCATTAACAAGTCAGCAGCACTTAGTGAAATGGAGCTGACACTGGGCCTTGCTTTCCCTTGGCCTGGGGAAAGTTTCGGGGCTGCATGGGGACTTCCATTGCTTCCTCCTGCTGCAGGGGCAATCCTGGGCACAGACCTGTCCAGGCTGCACCAGTCATCCAACAGCTTTGTTGGCATTCACTCACCTCCATATGGGGCTCAGGAATCCTGCTGAATACTGGAGATAGGTTTGACAAGGGGAGTGTAAACATGCATACTTGTACACACACAGACATACTTATACACATAGGCAGACATAAGATGGAAAAGAAAGGTTCTACTCCAAAGAGCTCTGTTTAGATCTCCAGTCCTGTAAGGTGGAGCACACATAGCAGCTGAACTGTAAAGAAAACATGCTGATGCTCTTAATTCCTAGCCTGGGTGCTTCTCTTTGGTTTACTGCTCACTACCATAACTGTGTGTGCCTGACTTGCACTTGGGTCAGTTGGTGTAACAAGATAGGACCTGCCCTGCAACCTAGATTACAAGAATGCTCAACGTAGCACAAGAAAGCTCCAAACGTAAACAAGTGCTCAAATGCAAGACAGGGTAAATCTTACTTTTAGAAGATGAATAAATGCAACAGCTTGCAGGTAAGTAAAATTCAAGAAACACCATGTGAAATTAATTTTTCTTCAAGGAAAATAGTATAAATAGATAAAGCTTCTAGAATTTTATACATGGTCAGACTTTTTCTAATTTTCTACCTTTTGATGTATGCAAATAACATGTTTTAATGAATAAAAAGCATGGAAAATAAATTGACTCAGGAGATTTCTGAACCTGGAATATATTCACTTCTTCAAAAAGAAAATTAAATACTAGTCTACAGAAGAGATTTTTCACAGAGCAACATTTGAAAGCAGAAAGAACTCTTAATCAAACGTTTTATGATCTATTCCCCATATTCCTACAATATCGTGTCTTCATTTACATATTAAAGTAAAATGGAAAAACATTTGCTTTCATTCCAGACACTGAGTGTCTTTTCTGTCCCTGATGTCAAAATTTCATTTTAAAATCCAAGAAAATGCCTAAAATCTACACAATCAGGTTAAATGCTTGTATCCTCTACCCAGTGAATGAATGATGTTCAGTGTAGCTGAGACATAAGTGGAACTTAACCTAAAAGTAAAAAAACCCCAAACTTGTTATTGATCATCTCCTACCAAAAGACATACATAATCAATAAGCAAGTAATTGGTAAGCCTGTTGAAAGTACAGTCAGGGCTGTCTTTGTATGGATTTTTCCTGCATGTCAGCAGAATCTGCAGAGGAAACAGTTTGCTTTACATTCTAGTAGGCATCTCATGGCTTATTAAGAAATCACATAAAGATAAAGTAAATTCTTAAGAAACAGACAGCAGTTTGTTATACTGGGGACATCATATCTGCTCAGTGTTTCAAGTACTGTGAGCAGGTGTATTTCTCTGACTGTGACAAGAGGGATGTCAAGAGATAATTAACATCCTTTGTTACTCTTCTTGTGACTGGCTGTCACTAGCTCCTAAAATACCTACTTTTTTATTAAAAACAAGCAAACAAAAACACATAAACACATTGATGAAGAGAACCTGACAATAGGAAGCCAACCTTAACCTACTCTGCCATCTCCTTCAGTCTGTAGAGGGCCAATCGCCAAACCAGTTGAGAACCCAGCAACCCAACCAAACAATGCTAACACAGGTTGCCATGGGTCAGTGGCAGGATAAAATGACCCGTGACAGCTTGAAAAAAGGTGAAAAGCTGGACCACTGTCAATGGAAGCAAGGCAGACAGATAAGGCTCAGGCACTTGCCAGAAACTGTCTAAAATAGGCTCATCGGTTTGCAAGTTTGTATTATACAAACAGCAGTTTTGGTTGTATACAGAGCATTAAACAATCTTTGTTTTTCCTTTTTTTTCTCCAGCTACAAAAGCATCTACAAGATGACTTGGCCACTGCAGAAATACCACCTAAAACACAAATACCTTGCACCAGCACTTATAAACTGGAAAAAGCCTGACTGTTGTCTGTCCAGGCATGACATGGAAAAGCAAATAAAGGTATTTGAGGATCAATCACAGGCCATGATTTACAGGGTGTGATCACATAACTCACTGAAAACACCAGGCCTGCAGGACATGGCAGCATAGCTCACATCTGGGTTCATTGGTTTCCTGCCTAAAAAGAGATTAGTCCTTGCACTACTTCATTTTGGGTACTTTTTTTCATATTCTAAGGCACAGAAATGGATACCTTGGCAGTCAACTCTTTCTAAACCAAAATTAAGGCATACTAAAGGAGTGGTCTTAAATTTAGCATCAAACATAAGCATCATATTTGAAAGTCTGCTTATAACTAAAAGATTATAAATTGCTATAAACTTCTCAAACCTGATATCAAATAATCACCAACTGAAAGCCAGCAACAGACAACAGATGTCTCTTCATTCTTAATGACAAGAACCTTATCAATTCTTAGCAGAATAATACTGGAAGAAACATGTGATATATGACACAGTTATTGATGCACATCACAGTAACTTCAGTAATTACATGTCAAGAGTGAAATGTTTCGCAGGACTGCAGGAGTATGACCCTTTCTACAAAAAAACAACTGTTCTTTGTGAGTGTGATAGAGAAAAATCCACAATCAGCTGCTGGAAACTGCATTTCATTTTTTACAGTGACAGAGTTAAACCATTATTACCTTCCAAAGGCTTAACATTTCCACCCCACAGCATACAGTGAAGTTATAAAAAACTGTCCCAGTGGTGATCCAGCAGCAGCACAGCTATGCTAGCAATGGCACATGTTGACAAGTTAACATCCTGCTTGTGTCTGAATCCAACCCTTGTAGACAGGAGTGGTAGAAAACATTTGCCAGAAAACTCAAAAATGGCATGGCATGGTGTAAAATCGGTTTTCACAGAGAAGCAGTTTAATACAGCAATGATAAGACTGATCTCTGTACAGCAAATTTACAAGGGCTAGTGTCATATGAAGATCTAAAAAAGGCTGCTTTGAGCTTAGAAAGAAAAGTGGTCCAAAGAAGCAGTTGTGTAAGAAGCAGAGAAGTTTCTCCAAGATAACTGCAGCAGATGTGCAGACTAAGGTGGGAGTGGGATGGACACATGACTACAAGGTTCTCCAAGTAAGATAAGTGCTGGTGAAGGAACAACAGGGTTTTTGGCCCTCTGGATAGTCCTGCTCAGAGAAATTCCATAATGAAATACAGTTTTCAAATATGTTTTTAGTTTGCTTTTGTCCACAACTGGATTGCACAGTAACACCAAAAACCAACAAATCATGACTACATGTAAATACTCAAAATACTCTGAAACATTCCAAGTAATAGCAGCCTAAAATTTATGTTACTTTGACAGATACTGCACATTCAAAGAGATCAGCTCCAGTTATCTCAAGACAAATGGTGGCATCTGAATCTTGTAAGAGCTGGGGCTACTAGGAATTTTTGCCAGCGACCACTTCTGAGTTCTCTCTATATGTTCCTTTTCACCCTACATCAAGGACTGAAAGTATCAGGCCACACAGAGTCAGCATAGCAAGCCCTTCCTTCTACATCTTCTTAAGATGGCTGGTGACCAGGCTTATGGAGAAATAAAATGAGTGCAACTATTAAGGAGATACATGAAAATAACTGTTTTTTCTTTCCCCCTAGTTCTGTGTTGTGTGAGAGAGCCCAAGAGTGGGGAAGGGAAAATCACAGTCAACGAGAAGTTGTTTAAAACTGCCATGCCATTTGGAGATGTTCCTATTTTTAAGGTCTCTTTCAGTCATGTTTTGCTTACATGCTTCCTGTTTTCTTGGATTTGTGTAGATGTCCATGCTGGTGGAACATAATACAACACAGAACATCTGCATAGAAGGAAACTGAAAACATGCAATTTTTATAATCCCCTATTACAGGTAAAGAATCAAATTACAACTTGAATTCTTGTAAATACATTGAAGAACAATCAAGATATTTTCATTAAAATGGATTTAGAAGGTGAAATATATTTCAAGTTCAAGTGTCAAAAATAAAAGAATTACTATTCATCATTCCTGAGTAAATCTTGGCAGAGAAATTCAATTAGAGGAAAAATTATTAATGAAATTATAAAACATTTAAGCATTTGGCTTCAGTAAATATGTATACTTTAATATATAACCGTAAGAAGATGCAGATTTAGTGGAATCAAAACAACAATTTTTTTTTTAAATTATTATTCCTGATGTGCCAGCTTGCAACAGGGTTGAAATAAAGACACAGTGTGAACTACACACTTGCTCAATGAGGTAGTCTAGTTAAAGCAGATTTATTCCTCAAGCTATCTGTGAAGTACTAGTGTTTTCATTGATAGCTTTCTTTGGGAGGGCATCTTCTACACTATCTGTTGACAACTACCTACATGCTTGAAGATTTGCAGTGATCACCTTCTTTGTCTTCAGATAAAGATCCATTCCACCTTGAGGCACTTGCTAGGTTTCAGTAAGTTCAAGAGTTTTTCTGCTTCCACATTATCTGTGGTGGCAGTCAAATTCCTGAATGTGTGCAGGTCGAAAAGCAGTTCACTAAACTGTCAAGGTGGAGCTTCCTGAAGCAAAGACACTGGAGGGTATGGCAAAACAAGCACAACGATGAACAACTTGGTGCTCTCAACCTTCACAATCTCTTCAACAGACATTACAGGGCTTTCCAGAGCCCAGACCTCTTTGATTCCACACAATGTGAACTTTTTTACTTTGTGGAGAAGGGATAGTAGAAGGTACATTTGAGCTGAGCTTACACCCAGTTATCTCAAATCTCCAACAAGTGTCTACTTTTGAAAATTTTGCTTCATAAGCAATCAAGTCTTAAACTTATGAATGGCTTGCGCCTCAGCTGTGCTACCCTGAGAACCTCTGCATGTCTCTGTTAAATGCTATTGCTCCATGACAACATTAGTCTTCTCTAGATTTCTGTCTGAATTAGATGAAGGCTTCAGTAACCCTCTGCTAGAGCTAGTGAAAATCCTACTATGCAGAGCAAGACAGAGCATTGACCCTGATGTGGTATTCTGATTTGTAAAATTTCTTCTGATAATTCTGGTGGATTCACTTCCAACTTCCTCTCCATTTCCTTTATCAAGAAATTAGCACCAAGAGAACTCTTGCTAATTACCATTTATCTGCACTAAGGTGACACTACTCACAAAAGCATGGCCTGTTTATTCCAGTTTCTCTGCTTTCTACAGTTACCAAAATGGATCATGCAGGATTGATTACAGGACTGATTGCATTTGTGCATTTCAAGGCAGGAAGGAATCACCGAGAACAATTCTTGCCCTTATCTCCTGAGTGACACAAGCAGAGAAACATGATCTAATGATATCTGCAGCTACAGAATACCTTTTAGGAAAATATTCAACTTGACTTTGAAAGCATCAGGTAATGGAAAATCTGCTATATGCTCAGGTAATTTCTATCTGAATTACAAATAGACAAATCTCCAGCCCCAAAATCTCATTATGCTACTACCATTACATTCAGGATATCCCTGAAGATACAGAATTGTAACCTCTGAACAATTCACCTCATGATCTCCTGTCTATTTCAGATTAAGAACTGCCTGAATTGCTTACACTTTTGCCATTTAATACATGTTTTTCAGCTTCTTCCAATGTTTCAACATCCTGTGACTACGAGGCAAATTTTAGAAATAGTACCATTAGATTCCATTTCTCCAGCTGATCTGTCATTTATTTTTACTAAACATACTTTGAAATTCTCTGTCATGGTTTAAATTTGCTACATACTTGAACATTTTAGTTAATACAAACCATCAATTTTCCTTTTTAAGACAAGGAGATCCTTAGTATCATGGCAAAATTGAAGCAATAGAGACCAGAAAAGAATAAAGTAACTATGTCACTGCTTTTTAGATAAGCTATTGTGCAGGCACTCAAATAATGGGTGGTGACTTTCCAGATATATATTATGATGACTGAATTTTGCAGGACTAGACCAGAAGAATTTTGGATTAAGAAGCAGATATTTAAGGTTTTAGGAGTTTGTCGTGGTTTAACCTGAGGCAGCAACCAAGTACCATACAGTTGCTTGCTCACTCCTTCCCCCTCCTAGTGGGATGGGAAGGAGAACTGAAAAAAACCCCCAACATGTGGGTTGACAGAAGAACAGTTTAAGAACTAAAATATAAAAATAACAACAATAATAAAAATATAATAATAGTAGTTTAAATAAATATAATAAAAAGAGAAGGAGAAATAAAACCCAGGAAAGACAAGTAATGCACAGTGCAATTGCTCATCATCTGCTGACTGATACACAAGTGGTGTTTGCCCCTTCTGGCCATTTACCCCTGGTTTATATACTGAGAATGATGTCCTATGGTATGAAACATCCCTTTGGCTGGTTCAGGTCAGCTGTTCTGGCCATGCTCCCTCCCAGCCTCTTGTACATTTGCTTGATAGCAGAGCATGGGAAAGCGAAAAATCCTCAACTTAGAATAAGTGTAACTTAGCAAAAACTAAAACATCAGTGTGTTATCAACATTACTCTTCCACTAAATCCAAAACACAGCACTGCACCAGCTACTAGGAATAAAATTAACTCTATCCCAGCCAAAACCAGGGTAGGGTCATATACCTCTGTTTGTAGAACATACAAACCTGAATGATACTCACAACCTATCTTTCTACTTGGTAGTACTGAAGGAGACTCGGCATGACAAAAGGGTTTATCAAAGTCTCTGTGTGGTAGATTGGACAAACCTTGAAAAAATGAGCAATGAATGAAAAAAATGAAAAATGAGAATTAATACTTCCTATGGATTTTCCCTTTTGTCCTTTGTGCTCAGTGGTCACTGATACCTTTATAGTTTGCTTACTCCACTTCTGCGAGACAGTAATTCAAAAATAGGCTGAAAGAATATATAGCTATGAATGTTTTAAAAAGTGATCTGATAATGACTCATTATTTTTCTATACTTCAGTCTGATCTAAAAATAAAGGTACAAGCATGGCCTAGGGGTGAATTTATTATGCAACACCACTTGTCAAATAGGATGTACTAGATTTTTTTATTAGGTGTTTATAGTAGAAAAAAATGTCTGCAACAAAAGTACCGTTAACTTACTCAACATTCAAGACAAAGTATAGTTAAAGCCAAAGGAAAAACAGTGTTTAAGAACTACAAAATAAGCCACGTACATATTAAAATTTGCCAAATCACAGGAATTGTGATGATTTACCTGTCAATAAGTATTTAAAATCCACAAGGGTTTGTTATTTCTGTCAAAGAAGTTTGCCAATTGTAAGAGACCAAAATCCCAGCATGTAGTAAGCTGACTCAGAAACATCTCTCAAATAACTCACATTGAAAAGGGACACTTAACGGCTAGATGGGCTCTGTGGAGGTAGGGCAGCAAGTAGCTACCTTTCCCTGACATTTATGCAATTGTCTGTGCTACTGAGCATGTTCTAGCTGAAAGGTTATCGCCAGTCAAGCATGGGTTATTGTAGGTCATACGTTATAAGGGTCTGTGACTGCTAGGACCCTCAGGCACCCCTTCGACACTCCCAATGACTCAGCAACAGAAGTTTCATCAGTGGGTGAGCATGTGCAGCAGGAAGAAAAGGTGCCACTTACAGGACTGCCCAAGGGGAGATCAAGAGCCACACTTAAACTATAAAAGATGGACACACTAAGCCCAGGTTGTGTGTGCTCACTGTCTAGGAATCTCAGAAGAGGAAGATTCCACGAGATCAGCACTGGATCCTGGTTAGTGAAACCCAGTTTGTTTAGACTGTACTCTTTACTGTCTTTCTCTCTTTTCTTTCCTATCCCTGTTTTCCCATATGCAAAATTAAAGAATTTCATAACTGTACCGTTGATGATTGTTAGTTGACTTAATGCATCATTGATAATTGCCAGTTGATTTATTTCTGTTAAGTAAAGTGTTCATTTAATTAATTTCAAAAGTTGTAACTGTGATTCAGTGTCACTTTGCAGGGACATGGACCCAATTTTGGTTTCTCTCTGGGTTCAGTATCACTGCGCAGGGACACTGACCCCTTTGCTCCTAATCACAGTATCAAAAAGATCACCTATCCCTCAACCCACTGAGCAGGCCAGGACACCAACAGGGGAAGAAAGAAAAAAAGAAAAAAAGAATAAAAGGAATAATTCAGGCATTTCTCAGCTGCTAACCTGCACTCTTGTACCTCTCTAATCAATCTCTGTACTTATTCCCTAAGGTTTAATGTATACATAATGAATTAATGGCAAAGAGGAATGAAGACAGATGCATTCATTTGCTTGCACTAACTTACCAGATTGTCAAGCTTGCTAAACAAATCACTGCAACAAAACAGTAAAATGCACAGCTGCAAAAATGTACCTATATTATTTCTCTTGTCATCTAAATTGCCACCATATGCCACAGAATTAGCACAGAAACTGAAATGGCATAATATTAGCACCTAGTAATACCCCACGTATTAGCCTGTGAGAAAATAGGAACATTTCACATCTTCAGGTCCCTTCAAGAAGCTGTATGCAGATCTCAGCAAAAATCTGAATGTGACTTCAATGTAAGAGGTTTATATGAGCAGTGTCATTATTTTATGCTGCAAGAAAAAAAAAAACTTTTCTGTCAAACTCCAAAATGTACTGCATGTTTCACAGAAACCTTTTGGCTTTTCTTTCCACATTTCCTCTTACCCTCTAGGAACTTCAGGTGAAAAGGAACAAAGATGATTACACCTACCTGCCTCTTCAAAAATATTAAGACATGCTAGCTATGTATCCTGATTCATAGCTACTTCAAATGCCTATCTTGTTCATTGTGTCTACTGCAATGGCTTTCTCTCCTTTCAGTGACCGGGAGGTTAAGGAAAAGACAGACAGGTGAGTGTCTTTATGAATTTAACAAATAGCTAAAATCTTCAGATAGACTAAAACTGATATAAATTCAGCTAAACAGTACTACCTGGAGGTAAAGGCTTTAATGACATCTTTTGTTTCAATCAAAATGCAATGCACAGAATCTCAGCAAGGATGCAAATTGAGGAAACTGCTAACAACACTCAAAACATGCCTACTGAAAAAATAAGATTGTCTGTAGAAAAGAGCTGTCACTTAAACAAAGGCTGTTCTTAAACAGAAGGAAACTGCCTCCTTGTGAGCACAAGCACTTCTTCAGCTTTCTGACTCCATGCAAACAACTCACAAGATGTGACTGCCCCTGTGTTTCTCTTCTCCTCTGATGTTTAAGGACCCACCGCCAGGTTTTTTTGGTGTATGTTGTTTTTTTAAGGAACTATTTAAATTCTACATAATTTTAAATTTACAAAATCACCTAATGACCCTGCCAGGCCTCTCTCAATACAAAGATGTCAGCACAACAATACTCTATTATCATTCACAGTACAACTTGCTAACCACAACTAAAGGAGAAACTATGGGAAAATTATATTTTTACATTTGATATGGTTCCAGGTTGATATAAAACTTCTGAAGGTTACACAAACAAGTTCATTCTGAAAATTTTTATTCTCCAGATATACCAATTTGTGGTGTTTCTGAAATGAACTAAACTTCTGCTCCCTGTGGCCTGTATCTTTTTGCTTCCCTGCTGCTTACACTGGGCTGCTCCCAGCTCTAAGACATGTCTCATGCCCAAAAGCCTGGAAAGGCTAGGGACCCCATGCCAGAGTAGTTCACATGCAGTTCAGTTATCCTTCATCATTAGATTTATGAACTTCTCCAGGTTTCATAAGTCAACACTTTTCAGCTGAGGTCTACATCACTGGGAAATTTCCATCTAGATCAGGCACTGAGCATCTGTGACTACCATTCATTTCACCTGAAAAGACTAATGCTTAAATGTTCTTTTTCTTTGTATCACTAAGCTGTTAAAATTGCTTTGAAAAATTGTGATAGGCTTACTCATGTGACTAAAGCAAACACAACAGCATAAATCATACATTGCTTGCCTGTCCCACAAATAATATCAAATGCATCAAGCTAAACTAGTTGGATTCCTTAACTCCCATTTTCAGCCACTTTAATGCAAAAAAGCACCATTATTTAGACTTTAGAAATAAAAAATCCTATTCTTCCTCTTTGTTTGTCTATGTCAGATTAAGACTTTGACAGTAACAACAAGCCATTCCATTTGTTTCCTTTTACCCCATTAGTTCCTGGTAAATGAACTGATCTGAGATCTAATTACAGACTCAAATTTTGCAGCTATAACTTTCAAAATCTTTGAGGATGTCACTCCAGTCCTTAGCTTGCATCAGATACTCAGATTTAACAGCTCAATTTCCCCCTAGCTTACAGCCTATCCTGTAGTTTGGGCATACATATAAAGGATACCATATGACAAACCTGCAAACATTTAGCATTTCTACCATTTTCATCACATCACTTCTCTTACCTGTTAAAGGGAGCATACCATACCAGTTTGAATGTACCTTATGGAGCTAAGATTTACACCAACAGAGAACATCTGGCATGACAGAATCTGTTTTCACTCCTAAGTACGCCACAAACATCTCATTAAAATGGCCAGAAAGATTAGCATCATCTATGGGCACAATTTAGGAGGGGCTGCTGATGGTATCTAATACTACACACAGCTATTTATCTAAACTGGAGAATTTGGAAGAATCACTAATGGCAAAAATTTCTAGACAGGATCTATCTTAATTCCCACAATTCAGCTTATTCTGAAGGCTACCTCATCCAAGATTTTTTTGACTGAAAATAGATAGGAAAGCCTGAACAAAAGGTGTCAATTAGCACATTTCCCCTATTTTTTTCTTGGCATTTGTGAAACATAGTCAACTACTGTATGGATTTTTCTTCCAACCTCACTCTGCATAAATGTCTTGCAGTTTCCACCCTCAAAAACCTTTTCTGCTAAGGGCAGATTCATATTAAAAAAGTATCCTTGAAATGACTATGTAAGGTGGATATAATGCCAAACCCTCCCAGCAGTGACATAAGTCATAATGGGGAGAATACAAGCCAAAAAAATTTAGAGCAATTTGTCAAGCAAAAGAAGAGAGACAGCACTTTCCCACCCTGAAGCTTTGCTCATTTAGAAATACTGCAAAATTCATACTTCCAAAGAATCCAGCTTCGCCAGCAATATTTTCCAGGGAACATCTAGTTTATACACCTTATGAAACACCTGTAGTAAGAGTCTTTGCTCTGCATTTTTTGTTCACTTCTTGGTTTAGAAAAGTCTGGAGAAGGTGACATTCAGGCCATACCAGGTCTGCACATTCATCATGGTTTTCCACAGTGAAGACCCAGAACTTACAAAGGAGACAGAGATACCAGCCTAATGTTAACTGCTACCACGTGGTAAGAGTATTTGGTATGGGTCTGAATGTATAATGCTTAATTTTAAATTATACTTGCATTAGAAAAATCCAAGATGCTGTTCTGATATCTTCTGATGTATCCACTATGATATTTTTATATGGTAGTGGATATACTAAAATGTGCATTGGATCAGCATATAAAATGTTTTGAGACTCTACTCCCAACTTTGTACATAGAGGAAACTGGCACTATAAAATGTATCTAAGAGTTGTCAAAAATAGCGTGAGACTCTCAATACCCTTATCTCAGACCATGAAAAGCACATCTTACCACACAGTATAATCATGTTCAGCTATCATCCTAGCTGGCTAGCACTTAAGCTAGACTGACGGACTTAAACAGTTTGTCTATTATTTTCTGTGGTGTGGGATTAAGTAAGTTGAGCTCCATGATTTTTGTTATGTTCTCATCCACTCTGTCCTCTCTATTACACCATTACCTTTTGTTAGTGGCTAAGGAATCATAGAATCATCAGAGTTGGAAGGGACCTCAAAGATCATTCAGTTCCAACCCCCCTGCCTGGCAGGGACACCATCCACTAGATCAAGTTACCTAGGGCCCCATCAAGCCTTGTCTTAAAAGCTTCCAGGGATGAGGCTTCCACAACCTCTCTGGGCAACCTGTTCCACTGTCTAACCACTCTCATAGTGAAGAACTTCCTCTTAATATCCAACCTACTCTCTTCTAGCTTGCACCCATTTCCCCTGGTTCTGTCACTGTCTAACCTCCTAAAAAGTCCCTCACCAGCTTTCTTGTAGGCCCCCTTCAGATACTGGAAGGCCACAATGAGGTCTCCTCGGAGCCTTCTCCTCTGCAGACTGAATAAAGCTCTTGAATTTTTTTGGTCTCATTAAATTTAGGTACCATCCTTTTCATAAAATTGCAGAAATTCCTTACTAGGCATCTGGTTTTGTAGCTACAAGTTTGCAATGACTTTCAAATACACTTGCTGTATTTTCAATTACAGAACTAATGACATCTTTTAGCCAGAACTCAACCTGAAAACCTTTTGGAAAGAGCACGTTTTTACTCTCAGGTGACCATTTTCCATAACAGTTATTTAGAAATTATGATTCATTTTAATTGTACTGCAGCACTAGTTTTTCTTCATAGATTCGGTTTATTTTGCTGCAGTCTTGATCTAATGGCAAGATTTCCCTATATGACCACAATCAGTTTTTACTTCTCACTTTTGTTTACAGAAGCAGTATTTTTGAGATCAGTACTCACACTCTGTTCCCAGGTATGATATTCCACGGTTTGTCAGTGATATCTAAAACTCAGCTGCAGCGTGTCCCTCATTTTTCCATGACATTGGCTTTTTACTACCAGAAAGGTCAATGCTCATTTTCCATATCATTTATCTGACAAGTATTCAGGGTCACAATGTCATCTAATATGGGAAAAAGGTCTTGGCAGGATTTTGTCTCAGAGTTAACTATTAAGCTGGGCTTGCTTTGCTTCACTGATAAAATCAATTAGCATTGAAGACTGGCACTTTTCTTGCTTGGGTTGATATTCACAGTGTCCTTCCACCAGTGTTTTCTGTAAGAGCACTGAAATCGCTTGATTTTGGCCTCATTGCTATTTTATCCAATTAAAGTACCCCTTCTTTTGCCTTCTGTACTCTTCTCAGCTTGTTAATAAGTGAGACTTCACTGAAAAGCCTTCTTTATGTGTTTATTCACACAGCATTAGTGGATTCCCAAGACCATGCAGATACAAAGTGAGAATGACATCTGCAGTTTGGACAAGGACAATAAAATAAAAAAGATAAGAATCTTCATTATACTTGCCTGCATACCACTTACAAAATTAATAAAATCTCCCACTCTATTACTGTAAGAGATATGAATTGATGTATACACCTATATATGGAAACGAACAAACAAAACCAAAACAAACCAGGTCTCATATTAAGTAAGTTAATTTTAGACATGAAATTATGTGGACAGAAAAGGATTTGGGAATCTTGACAGGTGATAAAAACTCTCACTGGCCAGAATAATAATGCAGATCACTAATATTTACACAACAATACTTAGTTCACCTTTAGTGAAGTAGTGACTATCATGTGGATGCTTTAGCTCACTCTTGTGACAGGATTCAGCAAGATTATTATTAACCAAAGAGATAATAGGAAGTCAGAATAGAACTTTCAGAAGAGTTAAAGAAACACACTTAGGAGCAGAAGACCCCAGAAGCACAATGGGCTTACTTTAAGGAAGGAAGGATTAAACAGTGATTTCATAATGTAGCACCTATAAAGTATGAAGTGAACTTTGACAAAGCAGTGAGACTAATTAACCACAAAAGGCTGTGATAGATTTTGAATTGCTGGCAACCTTAAATAGATTGAATGTTCTTCTAAAATATAATTCAAATACAATATGAAGTATAAGTAAATTCAGGGAAGTGGTCTGTTTAGTTTAGATGGTCACCAAGGTCTCTTGGTGAATTTACTCCGTGTAAATTCAGAATAAACACAGTAAAACCTGAAAGGATGAGCTTTTTGTTCTTACTACAAACAAAAAATTAGTTTGCAATGATGCTATGATTAACTTGTGTTCTTACAGTTCCTACATAAACCAAACATGCTTTAACTCTTTTATTCTACACTAAGAGGCACAAATTCATATCTCTGTCTGCCTCACATACCAGGAAAGCAATGAAGACACACAAGCAGCAAAATCTCTTTTCCTCCTTTGATTCTAAGAAGCATGAAAATACTATTAAACAAAGAAGCAAAGAAACAACCCTTTCTCCATCCACATGAAACACTTTAAACCACTTCATATTGCCAAAATGGACATATAATTTTGCAACAAAAAAAAATTAGATTAATATATGAAAAGATTTACAGTGAGAGTTAGTAGCTTTGACCCACTGATACAGTTGAAAAGAGGAGGCAGGATATTATCCAGATCTAGGATAGCATTTTTTGGTGTGACTCTGTTGTTAACTTGGTAGATGATATATTTCCTTGCTGTCTTCATGCCCTGAATTTAAAATAACTGCAGAAACTGATTTGGAAATGTAAAAAATAAAACAGATGGAAAGCATATATTAACTCATTTAAAGAGGTATTGGAAAATACATTAGGAACATCATTAAAAAAATCAAATTAATTATCTGTAACTGTAAGATAAAAAGAATCTATCAACTGCAAAAAGACCCAAGTAGGCAAATGATTAAAAAATTATCCTCAACTTCTCAGATCAGCAAATTGTTCTGACCTTAAAGGAACATGCCTGGATTTCTTTTGTTAGTCATATGCTTCTGCCTACAGCACTGTGGAAAACTGGACTTTTGAAAGACAGCCATGACCTCCTGGGTTAGATCAACACTCCATCTAGTCCTGCTCCATGCTGGAACGCAAGAAAAGGGGGTCCTGTTTAGGTAGAGAATGAGAACCTGTCTACTTTGTCCAGTCCAGTCTTGCCACAGTTCCCCAGCATCCAGCACTGCCACATTAGAAGGTACAGAGCTCCTCAGTCTTTGTAGTATTTAAATGTCCATTTCTTGCAAATTAATTTGTTCAATCCCTTCTGAATCTACTGACTTAGTCTGCATCCACAGGTTTAGTGCTTACTCTTCCTCTTTTCTGATACTGGATACAGGAAGATTGTCTCAATTGAATGATGCAGAAATCAGTTTTTCTGTTGAATCCACATTTTTGCTTCAAAACTGGACTGAAAATAGTATAGACAAGAATGTCTAAATAGATTTCTACTCAGGAGAAAAAGATATTGCCTGACATTTTAAAATATATTTACTCACTTCTGAACAGACTGGAGAACCTGAGCATCCTCATGAATTTTCTTTTCATGTGATTTCCATTTTTCTGAAGACATCTCCCTTCCTCCTCCTTGAAAATCCATGCTATCCTATGGAAATGCACTGGTTTTCAAGAGGTCAGTATCATGCTTTAGCTTGTCAATTACCTGTACCAACAAAGAATCTCTGGTAGCTGTAATGGTCTGTTCTACTCCACAAGGGAAAGTCAAAAGCCCAGTTTCACAAAAGAAGAGTTTTACAACTTCTTGTGGACAGCAGAGATTACAGGAATTGATGAGTCTTGTGTTCAGCCAGCAGCAGACTGCGATTAGTTATACAGATCTCCCTGTGCTTGTCACCTCCTGCCATGACCTTCAACGAGCATATGGCTTTCCTCCCTCTTGTCCAAGTCAACCAGCATGGCCAGCTTCTCTTTCAGAGACTAGGTCTTCATACCTCTCAAGCCTACTCTTGACCACCTTTGTTTGTATTTTCCTAGTTTCTTTTTCCTCACACAGCCTCTACAGCCTGTTCTCTCTTCTAAGATGAGCATTTAAAGGAGAATAAATTTTTCATTAGACTCCACCAACACTTTCACTAAAATGAATGAAACCAATCATTACAAGGACGCTTTCCCTTTACAGAGTTCAAAGAGCACACCGAAGCTGAGCACGAAAACAACCAGGAGATGGGACTCCCAACCTGAGGAGACACACTGGTGTACTTTCAGGTCCCAGGCTCCACTGAGACACTGTACGGTATCACAGTGACAGCAAGGCAGACACTAGGGACTAGTGCTTCAAACTAAGAAATGGCCAATGGAGTACATGCACATGTACACACTACAAGCACTTTTGCTGAATACAGAATGAGTCCCCTAAAGTTGCAATCTCTACCTCGAAATGTGTATGTGCAAAGCAGTTTTTTTAATGTTATAGATACTATAAGGGGTTTCATCCTCACCATTCTACATATAGCTAAGCTGATTTTGCTGGGAAAAACTGCAGCTGGAATACTTTAACACATTTTTTTTGAAGGGCTGAAGTTTGGTAAAATTACATGCAACTAAATCCAAATATCCATAAATTAAGGTATTTGGTACCATCAGCAAAAAATGCTGCTACTGATTATGCCCATAATCAACTTTTATATAGAAGTGAAAATAGTCTAAAGATATTTAACTTTGCAGACCTCATATCAGTTGGATATTTGAAAAGGTATGTGCTCCTCATGTACAGTATTGCCTTTCATGCATTTTCTTTCTCATTTATGGTGAAAGGAATGAAATTAGATTGTTCTCCATTTTAATCCTTTTCAGTATTGAAAAGCACTAGCACAGTAGCAGATCTGCAAAGAAAATGTATAAATAAATCATCAGCAATCTCATCTAGGTAAGAACTCAGTAGGCTTTTTTCATTTTGCATGAGAGCTAAACCTTCGGGTTTATCTGTGTATGAAACATGTTTATATGAATACCATACATGAAATCATCCCAAACAAGTTATTTTGGTAAAAGGGAGGAAGGATAAGGAGGAAATCTTACTTCTTTCAATATTAAATATAAAATTTAGGAATTTCTGTGTTAATGAGAAGTAAAAGACGTATCTGTGTGAAGGGTGTGTGTCAGGAGGATGGGGTCAGGCTCTTCTCAGTGAAGCCCAGTGACAAGACAAGAGGCAATGGCTGTAAGCTGAAGCATAGGAGGTTCCATGTGAATAACGTAGAAATTTTTTCCCAGTTCAGGTTCCAGAGCACTGGCACAGACTGCCCAGAGAGGTTGTGGAGTCTCCTTCTGTGGAGATACTCAAAAGCTGTCAGGACGCGCTTCTGTGTGACCTACTGCGGCAGGGGGGTTGGACTAGATGATCTTTCGAGGTCCCTTCCAACTCCTAACATTCTGTGTTTCTGTGATATGCTTCACAGATCATTTGAAAGCCACCAGCAGGTTAACAAACACACAGACAAGACTGTAAATAATATGGCAACTGAAGTCTCTCATCGAACATGAAAATCAGCAAATGACTTGGCAGATACAATAAACACCTCAAGTGCAGAAAAGCTGACTAGCCAGTGATCTGCATTTCACAGGTCAAAATACTTGCTTCTGCTAGGAACTCACACAAGATAGTTACCATAATAACAGTGACTGCAGAGGTTATTGCTAATGGATTTCTAAATGCTAAAAATCTCTTCAGTGGCAAAACTGAACACTCTGTGCTGATTTTAAAAAGTACACAGTTAAAGTGTTTTTGAGACAAATGCAAATGGAGGGAGAGAAGTGCTTTTGTAAATTCATACTTTGACATCCTAACTGGGCCTCTCATGAGATACATATGTATATTATGATTTTCAGATTTTACTTCTGCAACAAATTCTTTTTCCACAATGAGAACTATCAAAAAGGTAGGGGATGATTTTGTGATAGTTTTCCTGAGGCAAATCATGCTCTTCATCTGCAAAACCAGTGAGCCAGTGAAGACTACTTAATATTTTGGTAAAGAATGAAGGATTAGGGCAAGATAGCACAGCATCCATGAGATCAGAATGCTTACAAAATGTGAGGGAAGATGAAGTCAAAGGCAAGGCAGGTTTCTTTTGGTGATGCTGGAAAAGCTGACTGAGGTCTTCACAAGTTAATCAATGCTGTTTGAGAGGGTGGCTGTCCTGTAGCAAATGATGTGGGAGGCTGCTGAAGTTAGCAGCACTCTGTCAAAAATAATGGGATCATTTACAGCTTTTGTAGTTTTATCTGACACAGGAGTCTGAAGGACTTGGACCAAGTTAACTGCAAACAGGACAACAGCTATTTTTGAACATCTGCTGTCTTGCCAATGCCATATTAATCACTGAGGAAAACAAAACAGCTCTGGAGGTGTGTTTGCACATAGGTTAACATCTACCCATTGGGGATGGATCATCTGTCTGTCACCTTTATCAGTCACTGTGAACCTGGCTCAGATGTTAACAGCTGAGCTACAGCAAGAATAACCTGGGAGTCATCTTTCCTCATAAGCAGTGCCATTTAAACTTGCATTCTTGGATAACATCAGAAGCCTTTAATTATTTTTTTTTAATCCATGTGGATTTTTTGAAAGAAACTCCTCCTATCTCTCTGTATCACTGTCTGTATTTCTCCCTTATTTCTGAGAATATCTTATAAAAGAAAAATAATATCTATTTAGTATTGTACTATGCTGTATAGACCTTGTCCCCATTAAAATTGTAGCACAGCACACAAATGTAAAATTAAGCTAATCTGAGTTCATCAGCTGTGGGCAGTAGACAAATCTCTTAGGAAAGCCCCATTTGGTGTAGTCCAAGACAGAAAATGAACATTTGCTGCACGGCAGGCTGTGGGTCAGGGAGGGGGAAAAAAAAGGAGTACTTCTGTGTTTTTATAAAGAGCCAAATAGCACCTGTATGTGTTCACAGCCAAGGATCAGAAGAAAACAGCCTTACTGCTTTCTACTGACATATACATTGTGCTTTTAAATATTTCAGAGCCTGAAAATTCCCAGGTCATTAATTACTGGGTTTATGACAATAATTTATTATTTCATGGCTTCTTCTAAGTATTTTTTTGTCCTAAGCAATTACAGAGGATACTACATCATACAGTAATTATTTTTTCAGTACCAGCTCTGTAAATATTAGTCTTGCAAGGCATTTTAAGGTTCTTTGATTTGCAGGTGCTCCCTGCTAGCTCAGTAGTTCAAAATTCAGCCTACTTAAAAATTGTATTTGTTTAACATTTCGTTTTTGCATTAAAATTCTGTTACCAAACTTGCCAAAAAACAAGGCTGCAAAACTGCTAATAACAGCAAAACCAGAGCTTGAGCCACTGCAGAGGATGTGCTCAGGGCTGTACATTCAATGTTTTTCCTCCATGTTTTTGAGATCAAACACTGTGCTGAAATAGGAAACCTGTATTATAGCATGCTTCAAAGAATCAGGTAGAGTGGAAAGAAGGCACAGTCTTCATGCATGTACAAAGGAACTGAAAAATCTGGTCACTTTAATTTCAGACTTCAAAGTCTGGACAATTTTTCTTCAGAGCAGAGTGACCTATTTTAACAACTGACCTGTTAGTACATCCCTGCAACTGCAAACAAAACTTGCAAATGACAAATAATAATAATAATAAAAATGGTTAGAGAGAAACACAGACTCCCCATGGTGTAGAAAATGTCAAGGGAATGATTTATAACATCTAGGTTTGATCTTTCCTGCTCTTCTCCGTAAGGGTTGGCATGCATTCTTACCATAAACACAGACAATTTCAGAAGATAAGATATCTCCATAGAGTAGAAGCTGGCTGGAATGAGATTTGGGAAGTCATAAGGGCTCCTGTGGGTCCTAGGGGCTGGCACAGCTGGAGCACAGGGATTATGTGCAACGTAAAACAGCAGTGGATTAAACCCAACGTGATGAGGGACAAGACTTCAAAGACCTTTTGCTAGGTACATTGAGCAGGGCAGAAGGCAGGCAGCTGTGCTCTTCTTCTGTCCCAGAGAAAAGGAACTTTCGTCTGTTTAAGGAAATATCCCTACCATGTCTCCTTGTTATTTGAACAAGAATTAACTTAGAAGACAGAAAGCTACATGACTGCAATCCTCTTAGCTAAAATAAATCTCTAAATTCACATAATTCAAACCGCTGTCCCAGACTACGGTTTGCATTACCCTTGTTTGGAGCTCTTGACCACTTCAGGCAATAAAACTTCGCATTTCTAGAAGTCTTCCAGAGTGCAGATGTCTGAGTCAGTAGATGGATGAAGCAAGAAGTATGGATTTTTTAAAATTTAATGTCAAATAAATTTGGTACAAATTAGCTTCTCCCTAAAAAATCCCAGACTTTCAACCCAACCAAAACTATTTGCAGAATTTAACTAAAACTTACTAACGATTTCAGACAATGAAAGTAAAATATTGAGGAGCTGAAACATTTCAACTCTTTCAAAACTGTGAAGTTTTTGGGTATTTTTAATTTTTTTTTTAATAATAGTAACTTCTAAGACTCAATAAAAAGCATGTACATATTTGGATTAAAAAGAAAATGAATATTTTTTTTGCAGATTTTATGAAATATTTTAATCTGCCTCAAATTTATGGTGTCTTTTTGTTTGTTTCACAGAGGAATTATTTTTATGCTTGTGTCAGCTCACTTCTTTCCCTTACTGAAAATAGATAAAGTGAACAATTTGCACAGCATTAGTGTTGACATATTTCTCCATGTTGTTACAACCGATAAGAAGGCATTGGATTTCAGTCTTGAAAGCACGGGAGCAGCTATTCAGCCTGCCCATATTCAAGACAGGACTGAGAACATGCTTGTGTTTAAGCATATGTTAAAGTCTCCTAGATTTCAAACTGCCTCTTTAGCTGTGTCATCAGTACTGTTTAATGCCCTTTTCAAGGCTCCCACAGGAATAAGCAACCAAGCAACAACACCTTGCATTCAAGTGCTATTGGCCTAAAGCTTCCCCTCAGCTAGGCAACATTTTGGAACCTTGGCAAGCCTCAGAAACCTCAGACCTGGAACTCAGCAGTAACTATGGCCATCTACACCTTGGGATTCAAGAGGTTAGCTAACAAATGAGTATCAAAACCTTTATTTTTAAATCACAGACATTTTAACTGCATCTGTGATTCTGAGGGATGGGTTTTACCTGTGAATTTGGAACCTCTTTGCTTTCATTTATGTGTCCAACTAAGCGCTAGACTGGTAGTGACAGTTTCCAGAATGAGGCACAGGACACTTTTACTACACAATGGTCTACAGTTCAAAATCTAAAGGTTCAGAGGGCAAATTCTGTTTGTTTCTTACTTTGCAGGCTGCTTGCCATGCTGGCATTACCTCAAGACTCATTTTTATGTTAAGGAATTCTAAATGTAAGGCTAAATGATGTTTCAAACAATCATGTATACATAACTGTAACTAAACACCTACACATCTGCAAAATTAAGTCCAAGTTTCAAACTGCAATTATATTAATGCACATAATTTGAATTAACTAATTTCAGCAATTCTGTAAATCCCTTTGAAAGGATCTGTTGCTTGTTGATTTTGCACCATGTGAAGACATGATAAATATAACATGTAGTCTCATCACATGAATAATGCATTCTGCATCTTAAGCAAGCAAGTTCTGCTCCAGAGAGATGCTTAATCCATTCCCTGCTTCTGGGGATGAAAGGAATTAAATTCAGTGCACTGATCTCACAGTATGTGCTCATTTGACTTTAACTATAAAATGATTATTTCAATATTTTTTCCTATAAAATAAAGCAAGTCTGAGCTTCATGTAACCTCTACAGAATTATCTTGCTTGTCTGTGCATTCAGTCTTTGCCCATCAATACTGCACTTTCAATACCATTTCACATGGAAGGATAAAAACAACCTCTTGGGGTTTACAGTTGGTGTAGTAGTTTCAAGTCTCACAACAACAAAAGCTCCTGGTTTTGATATCTGGTCAATGGAACGAGGATTGGAATCCTTAAAAGTCAATTAAAATGTAATGAGAAGGAACTTTCAGAAGGTACAGGGAGATAACATTATCCCACACTATGCTGGAAGATTTACATCATATGTCCTGGATATGTATTTTCACTAGAATCTTTTCCACAAACTTCAAAACTGTGCATAGCTCAGCATAAGATCAATACCTTGCTAAAAACCAAAAGTTTTCTTTTGGCTGGTTCAATGGCGAGAGCATTCCTTGGCATTAGGACATCTGCTGTCCATGCCTCAGGAATGACAGAGCGTCAAGTGGATTAGACAGCTATACTGTCAAAGGCACTCTCACGCTTCAAGCTTGAAGAAACAGCACTTCAGGAATGTGATGTTTTATCAGGCACTACCATCTGGGGGGAATAGAAATCAATGCTTTCCATACAGCGTATGCTCGCCGTGTAAGGATTACTGACAGTAACTCCAGCTGACATGTCTCCATCCTTTCTAGAAGAATTAATTTACCAGGTTCATTGCATTGTACCTTCCAATTCAAAAGCTATTTGGAGCTGACCTACATACTGCCAGCAGCATGACCCTGCCCGCAAGCAAAAGCAGCTGTACTACTTCCGGTTTCAAACTAGCTAATACTACTAGTACACTACTACTACTGCAAAGCCAAGCTGGCTAGCTGGGATGTGTCTCCTTCTGTGTTAAGACTAATCCATAATATTGATAAACTGTTCACAGACAATCAAGAATAGGTATTATTTACAAGGTGCTAGTTTACATATGAAATGTGCAGTCAAATTTTCTCAGGGTCCCAGTGATACCAACGTTTACAGGTTATTTTCAGAAACTTTAGTCAACTCCAAAATCACAGAATGATAGAATGTCCTGAATCGAAGGGACTCACAAGGATCACCAAGTCCAAATCCTGTCTATGAACAGGACAACCCCAAAAAACACACCATGTGTCTAAGAGCATTGCCCAGATGCTTCACAAATTCTGTCAGGTTTGCTGCCATGACCGCTTCCCTGGGGAGCCTGTTCCAGAGCTCAACCACCTTCTGGGTGAAGAAACTTTTCCTAATATCTGACCTAAACCTCCCCTGGCAAACCTTCATGCCATTCCCTTTTGTCCTATCGTTCATCACCAGAGAGATCAGCTCCTGCCCCTCTACTCCCCCATAGAAGAAGAATGCATCTTGATTTGTATTGACTTTTAGAAAAAAATGGTTGGTGTTTCTATAATTAAAGATTTTCTCATAACAATAAGACACTGGGCACTATAAACTAGTTCAAGATGGTTATGATTTTATGATTCTACCATAAAAATAACAAACTTTAAATGACTAGGATTTTTTCAACAGACAAAAACATTCATTATGAGCAACAGCAAATCATCTGTCTCTCTCTCACACAAATAAACACGCACACAAAGCATCCACAAAACATGTACGTTGGCCCTTCAGAAACATTATAGCTATTGGGATGAGATCTGAGGTTGGCAGTAGTAAAGGTCTGAGCTCCACCCCTTGTATCTATAGCCTCTCTGTGGGTTGTGTTCAATAATAAGGCCATGGAGTGCAGAGAGTATTAACATTACTCATTAGAAGGTGGGTGACACGACCTTACAGTTTCTGTTTACCATTGCAATACATCTTCCCTTTGTGTCAGAGGTTACTGGTCTTGAGGTGATTATGGCAACATCAGTTATTCCACCTATGCACAACCTTTGCCAGGGTTCATTTGTTTAATTAAAAAAATCTCTAAAATCTTACTTGAGGTGAAAAGTCATTTAGATTGCTCCATAATATATACAAAACTTGCTTTCCATAGGAGTATTTTGCAGACTTGTTTGAACTAATTAAAAGAGACACAGGTTTGAAGAGCATGTATTTTAACCATAGATCTAGTGGTCCAGCAATGACAGAAAAGACAAAGATAAGCACACATGTAGCAGAAGATCAGATGAAGATCAGAACTCTCACAGTGTTAATCTGCTAGATTTCTAAGCCTGTCCCATCAGCAGCAGAAAATACAAGCCAGCCTCCCTATACCATGAAAACAAGACATCAAAGAACAAATTCCACAGGTCCTGAAAATATGCGAGCCTCTGATGAAAAGGCTGTTGTAATCAATGTCTGAAATCTGCTTTAAAAGACAGTAGCACAGGGCTTGAGGTAACATAATTGCAGAACTCCTTACATCTCCCATGGAACCTTCCTTATAAAGTTGCTTGGCAGTAATTGTAATTCACTTGCTTTTTGTAACTAGATGAATTTTGATGAGTATTACCTTGCTGTTCACAAACAGATGAACAGGTCAGGTGTTGTAAAAAGCAAAGCGAGTCTTACCTGGAATACTCTGCCTCCTCACAGACAGTGCTCCATCAGGTGCCTTTGCCTGGTTTGCAGACTTTGTGTAAGGACTCTCATCTAAACAGAAACAAGCAATACTTCCAGTTACTATTATATATAATGTTAAAACCAACATATTTTTCACCCAAATACAGTGTGAACTAGCAAGGCAGAGCACAAGAGCTGCTGCAAGCTAGACAAGGATGGGTGTTTCTGCATGCTGACTCAATGCTCAATGTCATGTTTAGACTCGATGACAAAGGCTCTGAATAGCAGAGCTGAAAAGGATGGCATGAAACTCAAATTGGAGCTAACAGTTGATGACAGGCTTGATATACAAAGGCCTTTTTCATTTTAACATAATCATAGAAATTTCCTTTTTCTAATGTTCAGAAGCTTCACATGTCAAAGACTCGAGTGCAGAAGATAAAAGGCTGTGCAGAAGTGAAAGGCTTCCAGAATTTTTTGACTATTCCAGATGTGAAGATGTATTCTTTTTCCTTTGGGATCTGTCAGTAGGTGGTTCCTTTTCTGTTGTTAACGATAGGTTGGGGAAAACATCAGAAAGCCGTTGCCAAACACGCCAGACACATTTATGACTGAAGATTGCCACTGTCACAGCCTGTGTCTAAATAGAAAGCTATATGGAACACCTACTGATCAACCTCAGTGCATAAGAGACCGCAACGGTGGGATGAGCAGATGAGTCATCAATCAAAGCAGTATTAGGCAGAAAGTGAGTCACTTCTACATCCCTCTTAAGAGCAGAATGATGGTAGGGAAAAATGAACTATACCATAGCTTTAAAAAGGACAAGCTATAAGCTCAGGAAAGAAAAGTTAATAAAAGAGAAGAAATAATATTATGCATTTTATTATTTTAGTCAAAAGAAATTCATTAGAAGAAATTAGGCTTCTGTCTTGCTTGCCCTTTAATCAAGTGCTTAAACATTTTAAATAATTGTAAAATACTTCTATTTGTGTATTTTCCTTCATGCTGCAAAAGACCAATGCATTTACAGCACATGCATGAATACATGCTTAAAGACAGATGGATGAGTAAAGGAATCAAAGACTACATTATCTGCTATAGTGTCTCCAGATCAAGTAGAACCAAATAAACATTTTCTGGAAAATGAGGTTTTCTTTTCAGCTGATGCTTTTGACATTATAAGCCTTCTTTGCTGATTACACTATTTGTCTTGCAAAGTCTCAAACTTCTTTAGGAACTTGTATCAAAGACAGTCCGTTTTTATACAAGTGAGATAAAGGTTTGGTCAGCATTAATTTAATTTAAAACCAGGTCTCAGAAAGAAGTGACTACAAGAACAGCTTTTAAAACCAGAACCTCTGCAATGAACTCTACTACTGTTAGGTAGATGCAGTAACAAAAAACCTAAATAAATTTTAAAAAGGAAAAAAGAAAAAAAGAAAAAGGCAAAGTATTGTTTTATAGCCATGCACCTTGATGAAAATGAAGCAAGTGATGAAGAACATATATTAGTAAAATACCTCAACAACCATTATAATTGTTTTTTCTACAGTAAAATGAACTCACATTGCTTTAGGACTACACAGTTACAAGGAGAAAGATAAAGGGCTTGACTATAGTGTATGTCAGTACAAAGTCCAAGAAAATAAAGCTGTCAGCTACAGGAAATACAGAACCACGGAAAAAAAATATAACATAAATCCAGCTACAGACACATAAAGCTTTATTCTTCCATCAGAGGAAAGTGGAAAAGCTAGTATTATAGCAGATGCACAATATACACCCCTTCATTAAAGAAAAAAATTAAGGCACTGCTGAGCTGCCATTCAAGACAAGGCTCTCTGAACAGCCTCACCTAACTCATATCAATACCAAAAAGACAGAGCTCATCATTAACATGTGGCTTACGTGTCCCATCCATTATTACTTATCTGCAGTCAGTGAACGTGACAGCAGATAGTGTGAATTAAAAAGTGAACAGGAAACGTAGTAGAGTTTCTCAGGAATCAACGGGTGGTGATGACTTTTGGGCCCTATTTGAGTGCACTCCCAACCTATGAAAAAAAATCTGTCAATTTACAGAACAAAACAGTCCTCTCCTAGTCAGACTTATTACATACAAATTCTTTTTATCAGATTGGAGAGAGGGCAAAAAGGAAAGAAGAATTTCCACAACCAGACCTTTTCCATTCTATCTTTTTTACTAAGCAAATGAGTAAATCAGCTACTGCAGTAAATCTTGCTGGAATACGATTTACCCAATACTGCACAGGGCTGGGAGTAGCTGTGGTTATCCTGAGCTCAGAATGAAGGACAAGGTTGCAAATCTTTCTGGTTAATGGTACCAATGAGGGAAGGGGAGTGCACGTTCAAATACTTTCTAGGAAGCCTGGGCAAAAAGCTCATAAATGCAGAAAATAACAGCTAGCGGATACTAAAGGTAATGGGGACTGAATATGTGAGCAAGCTAGTATAATTTAAACATATTAACACTGGAAAACTTCTCAGGTATTTACACGGTTTAGGTACTGTAGGAATGCAATTGTGTTCCATTTCTTAATCTGTTTGCAGACTTTCAGAGAAAAAAAAAAACACTCCAAAAGCTCCAAAACTTGCTTCATGAGCTTTTTAACTCCTATTAATGCAAAATATGCCCAATTATTGTTGGGAAAGAACAATGACCCATTGTATCATTAATGGATTGGGATGATTGGGAATCTGTTCCCAGGACAGGAAGGAATTCTCTTTCTGTGCCCATTTAACAGTAAAATCACAGTGCAACATAACTAAAATCAGTGTAAAGGATTCCCTGAGGCAAAGGAAAACAAATATAACCAACTGCAGAAAGAATGCTAGGAGCCTTATTGAAAGGCTTATTTGAGACAGAAAAGTAATATAAAGAGCAGACAGATGCAGAAGTAAATGACATCCTAAAGAATGGAGTAGCTAAAGACACATGGATGACCTGACAGCCCTGAAATGTCAGATATCATTCATGCTGTCAGAAAGGGAAAACTCTGTTTGTATGTATTAGCAAAGTATGTGTGGTCACAAGAATTTGCTATCAAATTATAATATACTGGTGTCACCATCCTCTCTATAGTTAGCAGTGAGGGTCTTAAAACATGCAAATATGTCTCGTGATAGCAGTATCTAGAGGGACTTTTCTGAGTGTTTTGTATTACCAGCTTCACCCTCTATAGCACAGATAAGAATTCATGGAGATGAAACCCAACCCAGCAAGCCAACAGCCTGAAAATACAAAGGAGCAAACAGGTAGGAAACATTCCTCCCAGCACAAGACAATAACTCAAAATTAGGTAGAGTTAAAATGTATTTAAGAAGCCACACACACAAAGCAGAGGGATAATGAGGCTAAATTCAGAAGCATCAATCTCACATTGCCACACCTCTAATACTAATATAATCCAATCAGCAGCAGGGAGTGAGTCACAGTCTGTAAAGAACTCACAGGCCAAACTACATAATCCCAGAGCATGGAAACACCTTCACCTGGAAGATGCACCTGCAAACACTGCTGCTTTGTGTACCAGCTCCTGCCCACTGCTGGAGGAATCACATGTGGCAGGTGGCCACATTCACTACAGCAGGACTGGCATAGCTATGCACACATACTTTCTGAGCAGCATTAATTACATCACTGGTTCCTTTTTTTGTTGGCTTGGGTTTTTTTCTTCTAATTTCTTCTGGCTAAGAGATTAGACAGCCCATGGTCAACAACTTCTGTCAAGTCAGGAGGTCATATTAAAATGGCTGCTATGCCATTTGCTCAGTGACTACAAGAAACAAACCTTATGCTGTTCATAGGTGGGGGCCATGTTCCCCCTGAATCATCCTTCCATGTTGCTCATGGTGAACTAGATGCCCACTGTGTTAATTCACATTCTTCCTCACCAAACACAGTGATAATCTTGGAGAGAACATCTTTCAGATTACTGAGATTCTTAACCAGCAAAGCAAAATGCTCTTCCTGGTTTCTCTTTAGCTTGTCCTCACAAAAGCAACAGCCCCTAATGCCATTAACAGTAGCTCACATATCATCCTTTCAAAGCTCTGCACACAATTCTTCTAATTAAAGACTGCAAAGATAATGATCAAGTGGACAAGCAAGCAGTCCTACTGCTTACAGCTATTACTGCAGGCTTATTGCCTTATCTATCGACTGTGAGGCAGATAAACAGCTTTTTGCACTTTCCTGCCTATTTTTTAACCTGGTGGCATCTCTATTCTGTAACTGAACGATTAATTCTTTGAGTTAGGAACCATGCTGTGACCCATTTATATCACTGTACATTGCTCTTACTATAGAGGGAGGGCCTCTGTCCAAGACTAAGGGCTCTACACACTGTAACAAAGCAACAGATAGTAATGCAATCATACAAAGATTACACATACACAATGCTTATAGATATGTACAAAGTGCTCGGTACTGTGCCAGCAAAATGATATGAAATCTTTAGATATTTGCTGTATTCAGTTTAGTATCCTTTGAAGGACACGTAAGAGGAAACAAAAGCAAAGCCTAAAGATATTTTCTTAAAAGCCAAGCCTGGGCATTCAATATATTGGGCAGCTTATGGCTGCTGAACCATTTGTGTGTTTCTCGAGGTGGCTGTGAAGGCTACTGACATAAGGATGTTGTTTGCAGATGTGGTAAAGACTAAGAGCACTTCCTTCTTCAAGCTTTCACAATGAGTCAGAGGATGTTTCCTTCACTACTGCTGCTACGTGTCCAGGCAATAATTACTGAACTCAGTAAATGTGTCCAAACCCTGTGCAGCACCAGGTGGCATAACTGTGTCCTATTGGATACAAAGGAGAAGCCTCTTCGCACCTCACTGGGGACAGCTGTGAACAGCTCAGCAGCTGCCACTTTGGCCCTCCTATGTGGAGATGAAATGTGAAGATCTTTCACTGTTGTATTTTGTGTCTCCCATACAACAGCTTGTTCTCTGCTCTATACCACCACTTGTACCTGCTTCTTTTCTGCAAAGCCTCCATTTCTCTAAGAGTGGAGGAAATAACACGGCACCAAATTTTTAAGTGAGGAATTTCAAACACAGGGGAATTTTTTAACATTGAGGAGCCATATTAAATTTTTTTAACAGTAGATGTGAAACCATTGTGAGGGAGAGCAGAGTTTCCATCTTCCAGTTTTTCATTCTCATTCTTCAACAGCTTACTTATATCTTGTGACAGGATAAGCTATTCTTTAGCCAAGGGAGGAATGAATTTAAACCTTTCTAGAGTTTGACCATGTAGATCATAACTAGATTTCAGAACCTGAGCAAGTGAAATCTGAGGTGTTCCTCAAACATTCTCCACTATGAAGGATCTTTGTTGTGAGTCCCAAGACTCCACAAGGAAGCACATTACATCTTCAGCTAGCTACACCTCCAGCTGTCTCAGTGTATGGGAGGAGTAAGATCAATGAGGTGTGCTGTTGCTTACACTGTTTAGGATAGCACACAACTCAGACTGGCAGCAAATCACATACCTCTACAGAAACAGAGGATGACAAGACAACTTGACAAGAGGATGATTACAGCTGAGAGAAGAACATTCACAAGATTTGTTTCTCAATAATTAGAAGTACTAGGGTCATAGTTAATACTAGTCATTATTTCAGGCATTCCTAGATCAGTAATATCTCAATCACAGAAATTTACCACTCCTTCACTTTAGAATGAAAATATTTTCGTGAATACTACCAGTAAAGCACAAAACACCATAGGTTCTCATACTTTACTATATCTGAAAGTTATCCTGAATTGTATCTTTAAGTGGCATAAAGCCTATCATTAGCTAAAAGCATAATTTTTGGCACAATAATAATTATAATACCATAAATTCTGAGCTACAGTACAACTTTTAGGACCACTTCTGCCACAACTTACTTACTTCTTAACTCAAATCTTTTTGTTAAAGATCTCCCATTCTGTAAGAAAGCTGAAATATGTAGTGGAGCAAAGACTCAAACCTCAGTCTCATAATCATAGCCAAGTACCCAAACTCCAGCTACACCATCATCCAGCCTTGCTTGCTTGCTTGCTCTCATCAACGTTTTAAGTATGCCATACAAAGTAAAACAGTTTAAAGCTACCTCCCCTACAATTAATTCCAAGCCCTGCACTGGATCAGGCAGAAGAGGGAATCTGAACTCAAGACCTTCTGTGTACCTCTGAGCAGCACACCTTCTACAAAGTCATTAAGACCGCTTTAGAAAAATGATCCCACACAGACTCAATCTCCTCAATTCCAGTTATTTTTTTCCTCATAAAAATGCATGAGCATTCTCTCTGAACTATTACAAATTCTGGAAAATGTAATTTTCAGGTTGATCTACAGCAATGGGAAAGGAAAAAAAATATTTCTGAAAGAACTGAGTAAATAACTCTGAACCTTTATGCAATATCCTGATCAATGCAATCAGCAGCAGTCACAATCAGTAGACAGATACCAACAACACTTAACTGAATCTGTAATGGCGATAACAGGTGTCAATGAAGCACTGCAAGACTACTACTACCCTGATTTTTGATTATTATTTTTAGTAACTAAAGCTTATGAAGGTAAAAGGACATTCTGAAACTCCGCTAAGTTTTACAACTGAATCATTGAATACACTTGAATTCATAAACCACATTGAAATTTGCTGGCAGTGGAAATTTTACTTTGGCTGTTGATGGGAGATTTGGCACAAACATTTTTAGCTTGGTGTAATCCGTAGAAAATGCTGTTGATGACAATAACAAGAAAAATATCTCAAGAGAAGGTATTTTTCCTGGGAAAGGAGGATGTTTTAAAAAGATCTGCTCTTAAATAATGCAAAGGTCTAGCAAAAAATTAACATCCTGGAACATTCGTAGTTACCACAATGTCACCACAGCCATGTCAGAGTGTAATGGACTATAAACAGTTGAAAAAAACCCCAAACAACAAATTGGCTAAGTTCTTTCAGCAGAAGTGTAATGTACAGATTTTAAATGCATATGCTTCATGGAACAACAAAATGTCAACAGTTTGCTTTGCCCATAAGCTAACACTTGCAGCCTTGTTATGGGGGCTCCAACCATGAAAGAAAGAAATTTTTCGAGTTGTTTCTAGAGCTATGGCTTCAATCATTTCCAAAGCGACTTTATTTCTGAAATGGCAATGCTGCTCTTCGAAGTAGTGCTTAGAAATATGCATGTAAAGTAGTCATTAATGAACCAGGCTCCAAGTAGGACAAATATGAAAGTATTTAATCTTAATCCTTTCTTATCAAACTCTGTGCTCAGTGCTCTCCAGCAGTCTTTATTAAGAAAACATAGGGTTTCAAATGGTTCCATAAGTAACATTTGCTGGTGTGTGTGTGACACAGAAGAATTATAAGAAGGTTGAGTTAGAATAGTTCCTCTGGTAATTGTCTTTCCCACATTTAGCAGACATGTCCTCTGATTTTCTTAGGAACTTAATTTTAACAGTTATAGCACTCAAGGAATAACTGTGTAGTCTTTATAAAGTGAAAATTTATTCAATTTTATTATACCTTATGTAAATCTAATTCTCTTTTTTTCTGAATTATACGGTTACTTATTACAGTAGCAGCTCAGTTTTAATCTAGAAGCAAGAGAAGTAGGCTACTGTATGCATAACAGTGAATCCATTTCCTATTGCTATTTACAATACCTCAGTGAGCTTGAACATTTGAAAAATGATCTGAATATCCTCCAAGTTTGCTTGTGCAAAGTTAATTCCCTAAGCCTGTGCTGAGGCATCTGAATGGAAATGCTTGGTTTCCTAAAGGGCTAAGAACGCTGATCTCCTCCCAAAGCCTTTTTGCTCCAAATAATTCAAATTTTTCCAAGATCACCTAAAACATGCAAGGACCTGCAGAAAATTGAAAACGTGTCTTGAGATCACAGAATCACATAATCTCCTGAATTGGGAGGGGCCTGTAAGGATTACCAAGTCCAAATCCTGTCTTTGAACAGGACAACCCCAAAAAACACACCATGTGTCTAAGAGCATTGCCCAGATGCTTCACAAATTCTGTCAGGTTTGCTGCCATGACCGCTTCCCTGGGGAGCCTGTTCCAGTGCTCAACCACCTTCTGGGTGAAGAAACTTTTCCTAATATCTGACCTAAACCTCCCCTGGCAAACCTTCATGCCGTTATCGCTCATCACCAGAGAGAAGGGATCAGGTGCTGCCCCTCCACTTCCCCTCATGAGGAAGCTGCAGAACACAGCAAGATCTCCTCTCAGTCTCCTCTTCTCCAGGATGAACTAACTAAGTGACCTCAGCCATTCCTCATACAGCTACCCCTCTAGACCCTCCACCACCTCTGTGGGCCTCCTCTGGAAGCATTCTAGTAGATTTATATCCTTTCTATATTGCAGCACCCAAAGCTGCACAGTATTCCAGCCGAGGCCACACCAGTGCAGAGGTCAAGCGGGACTATCACCTCCCTTCACCACATAGCAATGCAGTGCCTAATGCATCCCAAGACAGTTGGCCCTTTTGGCTGCCAGGGCACATTGTTGACTCATGTTCAACTTGCCGTTGATCAAGACCCCAGACCCCTTTCTGCAGAGCTGCTTTCCAGTCTCTTTTCCACAGTCTGTATGTACATCCAGGGTTTCCCCATTCCAGGTGCAAAATCCAGCACTTGCCCTTACTCAACTTCATATGGTTGGTGATTGTCCAGTCCTCTAGTCTGTCAAGACGTCTCTGCAGGGCCTCTCTGCCTTCAAGGGTTTCAACAGCTCTGCTCAACTTTGTATCATCAGCAAACTTACTTAGAATACCTTCCAGTCCTGTATCCATGTCATTAATGAAGATACTGAAGAGCACTGATCCTAAAATGCATCCATGCAGAACCCCACCAGTGACTGGACACCAGCTTGATGTAAATCAATTTACGACAGCCCTTTGCGCTCAACCCATCAGCTAATTTTTCACCCACCTCATTATGTGTTTGTCTAGCTTTATGCTGGACAATTTGTCCAGAAGAATACTATGAGAGACAGTATGGAAAGTTTTCCTGAAATCCAAAAAAGATTACATAAACTGGCTTCCTATAGTCAACTAGAGGGGAAACCTTGCTGTAAATAGAAATTAAGTTCATCAAGCAGGACTTCTCCCTCATGACTCTGTGCTGGCTGTGACCAATGACTGTGCTGTCTTTTCAGGTGGTTTCAATGACTCCTAGAATAATCTTCTCTATAGTTTTACCCAGAACAGAAGTGAGGGTCATATGACTTACTTACCAGTGTCATCCCTGTTGCACTTCTTGAAAATAAGGACAATGGTTGCCTGCTTCCAGTCAACTGGGACTTCCCAAAAGCATTGAAAAATCATTGAGAGAGGTCTCGCAACGACATCAGTCAACTCTTTAAGTACCCTTGGATGAATCCCATCAGATATTAGCATATGGTGAAATTCACTTAAGTGGATTATCTAATAAAGAAGTAATCCTATTTAAATAATATCCCAACCACAAACTACTTTAAATGTGATAAATGTGTGTTTTTGTTTATACAGCATCAAGCATTTGGTAAGGGATTAAACTTCAATGCCATAACAGGAATCATTACTGAAGTGTTACATAATTTTAGGATTCAAAGTGAATTTCACTCTGCTGCCTTGACCTTCTGTTTCTTGTTTCCAGAAATAATGCAGGCATCACATAAGTGAAATGTGTGAGGCTTAACCAGAGCAGCTAGAAACTGAAGCAGCTGGGACAGTGAAAAACCTCAAAGAAACTGAGGATGTAAACTATTTTCCTCTATGAGACAGTCTTGTGTACATATCACTTTTGCAGAAAACCTTATTCTATAGCATGAGGCTATAAAGCTTTTCATTTAAAAGGAAATTTTTAAGTGACACAGATCTCACTGACAATGAAACATTTCCAGATATTCAAGTTATAGATTATGTTCTGAACACCCATGGTTTGATAACAGCTGCATCTTAGTTCATAGGATAGTTTTACTGTTCTCTCTGCATGCATGTTTACATTGCTCTGATGTACGGCCGCATGCTGGCATTGTGTGGAGGGGTCATACATATGCTTTTCAGGTAAAAAAAAAAAATTGAAAATTGTTATCTTTACGAAGTTCTAATAATTAAAAGATTCAATGACATCATTTAACATTGGTAAAGGCTAAATCATCATCCCTCAAGAATCAGAATCACAGAAAAAAAGCTTACAGTTGGAAGGAACGTTTAAAGGTCCTCTAGTCCAACTCCCCCACTGCAAGCATAGACACCTTTAACTAGATCAGGCTGCTCAGAGCCCTGCCCAACCTGATCTTGAATGTTTCCAGGGATGGGGCATCCTCCCCCTCAGGGCAACCTGTTCCAGTGCTTCACCATCTTCTTTGTGAAAAATTGCCTCCTTATAGCCAGTCTAAATCTCCCCTCCTTTAGTTTAAAGCCATTATCCCTTGTCCTATCACAACAGGCCTTGTACTGTATTCCCTTCAAGTACTGATAGGCTGCAATAAGGTCTCCCTGGAGCCTTCTCTTCTCCAGGCTTAACAATGCCAACTCTCTCAGCCAAACTTGATAAAGGAACACTGTCAAGAAGATGATAAAAGTTCCAGCATGGCCCCTGGAGAAGGCAGTGGAGCAAAGGAGAAAGATCTGATCTAAGGCAGTGGCTGAGGGTCAGATAATCAGATAGCAATAATGCCACACCTCCCAGAGAAACACTTTTATGAATAGATATTTACTTTAAAAATACATGAATGACCTTAATGTTACCTTTAATGCTCTACTTTTGGTTCAGCTACCCCTTCTAGATGGGAGTTTGCTGGACTGGGAGGACAGTGATAGATGATTAGGGGAAAAGAGGCCAAGCCATATCCTGTGGCTCCTTCACAATGCCCTCAAGCTAAGCCATCATGCTTCTGACTGCCATGGCTGCTCACCACTGTGCCTCCTTGGCTTGAAAGGCAATAGAATCATAGAACAGGCTTCCTGGCAGGCAGCATCTCACTGTGTATTAACAAAAGACAACATGTGGCATGATCTGCTATTATGTTTGTCATTAAAATGCAACAGGTCATTTGAGCTGTGTACATAGACTGCATGGCACCTCCACGGTACCAGCGGAACTTAACAGCAGCTTCTTGTGCACCAGCTGTTCCTGTGCTTTCTCAGCCCAATCTCGGGGGAATTTTTCCCTGCAGTTTAACTGCTTGAAGATTAAAAAGTGGAGTTGATGTTTGAAACTGCTGTAAGATTCTTTTAAAACTTTCCATTTTTTCCATTGTGGGAAATAAAATTATATATTCTTCCTTCTCATCAGTAGATAGATGTAAATAAATAATGATCTTCTAGGAGTACTCATGGGCAAGACACCTATCACCCTCTACCTGTGGAGACCATAACACAGAGCAGATCAGGAACATCTGGCCCAGCTGCTGGCATTACAATTGACAGGGACTGAGGGAAGAGAAGATGTCAACTAGGAACTTCTTTACTGCATACCAGGGAAAGCAGAAGCTGGTTGTATGAGTGCTGGGGAAAGGCAGTGATAAAGGTTAATATCCAAGACAGTGAGACTGTCACTCAAGTTGCATAAAAAGTAAAATAAGTTAAAACAGGAGTTTAATTTGTCTCAGTAAAATTAAGAACAAACTTAGAGATGCAAAGTCACAACACAAAGACAAAAAATTAGGAGTGGTAATCTTTTCACAAGGTTAGTTATCCTGCCTCCACTCCAGTGCTGTACTAATACTATTTGCAGTAAATTGTATCACGTATTTTTCAGCCTACTTGTGCCTGTAAGTGTCTCTAGTGATGACGACTCCATCACTTTCCTTTGGAAACTGCTCCACAGGATGCATCAGATTTCACAGCTGGAAAGTAGTTCCCTCCCTTAGTCTACAGGCTTTTTGTCCTTGCTTTAACTGTCTTTCTATTACTTCTAATAACATTCTTCCCTTTTTCAGAGTATCTTATAAAAATCTCTCTCATGTACTCTTTATTCCAGGAATCACACAGATTACTGTGCTTACTGCTTTAGGCTAGAATTCTACCAGTTCTTCTTACAGGCATGACTTAGCACAAAGACTGGCTGATTTTGTCACTGAAGCACAGGGTACTTGCTGACTGGGTTATCCATTTCCTGAAGAATCCTTTTGGTTTCTTTAAACCAAAAATTTGCACAAGTGTAACCCTGTCATGGACAACATTAGGAGTAAAGCACATATTTGCATTTTGGTAATATGTTGCATAAATTTACAATGTTATAGTTATCTTTTTTAATCCCACTAACAAGCTTTATTTGAGCCATAAAATAATTGTAACACTGCCATGAGGAGCTGAATAAATATTATACCAATACTAGCATATTTACATTGGCATGCCAGTGGGATTGTACCATTTATTTATAGTCCAAATGATGGACATTATTCCAAATTGGCACAGCTCAGGCTTAGTGAAAAACTGATCTTTCAGAATGCACTTTTTTCAGGAGTTGGGCTATAATCCTGGTACCTTCCTCATGCCCTTGTGAAATACTCTCCCACTTTCAGTCCTAACTCTGGAAGAATTGATTCTATGCATCCATGAAGACTGTGCAGTAAGTTTGTCTAAGTTCTGTTGTCAGTGAAACTTCACTGTTTTTGGAAGCCATGACAAGTTCGAACACAGTGTAGAGTAAGAGCCTTTTTAAATAAAGTGCTGTGTGCTTTTAGGAGCCAAACCAAAGCACAGCAACAGAAGAGATGATAAGTTGGCAAAACAACATATAAATATCTGTATTACTTAAAGCTCACATAAAGCCAGGCCACCTTCAGTGCTCCATACAGCATCTATCTGTGCACCCACTTCTTTACCGCAAACCTTTTAACCTGTCAAACACTCTTTATTTGCCAGTGCCCCTCGAGTCCTGTTTAATCTCAAAGCTTATTCAGAGCAAGCATTTCACAGTCTGCAGTATTCCTCAAATTCTTAAAATAGTAATTATTAGACCTCCTTGCCCACATATTTACCTACATGCAACTAAGTCCATACCTGAACCAGCTTTTTGCAATCCTATGGAAAATACAACAATGAAGAAACAGATACAGATGGATGTGTAAAATGCTTAAAAATTATACCCACATAACCTTCAAGATAATTTTTAATCCTTCCATACACCAATCCCCCAAGATTTTTAATCAGGACTCCTCTTTTAGGAATTCACAGGTGCACTTTTCTCCTAGAAAGAATGACAGCAGCAACATATTACCTACCATAACTGCAGGAAGATTTTGGTTTTTCATAGCGTGAAAACTATACTTAAATTTTCTGTCCAAACACTACAGCAATGGTGTAGTAATTATTAAATCTTTCTCTGTATTACCAGTGTATTGCCAGCACTTTCAGACCTATCATAATACTCTGTGTGTGCGTGCACGAACATGTGCTTAATTTTAATGATAGGTTTATTCAATTCATAAAATAATTTCAAAACAGACAGCAGAAAGCAATTTAAAATAACAGGAAATTGCACACATTAAAAATAGCTTAAACCAACCTGACACAGTATCAGATAAAAGATCATGCAGCAACACAGCACTTAAGGCACAAGTTCAAACAACTCTACCAGTTACCACATTCTGGAGGTCAAACAAGCCCTGATTTTGGCAGATCAACAGCATGAGGAATACCAGAATCCAGATCACTTTATCATGGCCAGTCTGTGGCCTGTCCTGGTTTTTATAATGAAGGAATGAGAGAAACCAAGCTGATTTTGGGAACTGGAACAGAATACAGACACTTAATAAGACACAGTGTATAAGAGTTAGGCACAAGCAAGTGCTAAATATATTAATATTTGCACACTATGCAGCCAATGAAACACATCTGCAGGCAGTCAAGGAAAAAAGAACGTGAAGCCAAACAGGCCACACCATTATTTCACAAAGACTCTACATTCTTCCTTATCTGAAGTCTCCAAAAGGGAAGCCTGCTGCAGAATACAGTACACATTAATGTAGACTGCTATTGGGAAGGAAGAGAGAAACATTCAAGATAAGAAATGACAAAAAAATATTAAAACTGTAATTCCTAAGGAAGAACACAGCAAGATGCTTTCAACTACTTGCTGTAGCTTTGAAATCCAGACAACAACATTTTATGTCAGGAAGCATCCGTATAGGCAGAATCACCACCTGTACCAACCAGAAGATACAATTGCAGGCGCAGCTGGAATTATATTGGCCAAATCATCAAGAAAACCCAGAGGACAAAACCTATATCAATGACAGCAAGAGGATGTCTGATAAATGACAGTAGAAGTTTGGTCTTTAAGGTATTTCAAGAAATAACTGATATTTAAAAAGATCCCAGTGATTCCAAGCTATGATTCCTGTATTGCACAAAGCATGCACTTTGCTGTAGAGTCATAGCTGAACACACTCATTAAGGCTGCAAGAACAGCAAACCAAGACACTGAGACCCACAGGAACTGCTGGTTAAGGAAGTGGCTTTTAACTTGTTGTCCGCCAAGCCTTTGAAAGATCATAGACTACCGTGCCACACCTCTTGAAATATCCCTAGAAGGGACCTTTACTCTGGTCTTTTCTCTACTCAGGTCTTCACTCTGTACTGCAATGTAACTATGGAACATATCTATCAAGGTGTGCAACATCACTAAGTATCTAAACAATGCAGAATGAAACCACTAAGACTAACAGGTGAAAAAAAGCAAGTTTCTGCACTCCACAGCCAACACATTCTGCCCTCCAGGTCTTATAAACGCTCAAAGATACACATTATTTTGGGCTTGCTAGCAATGTAAACGCTTCTGAAAACATTTCCTAATAGAAGTTAAGACAACACCTGCTGACTGCCAAACAAGTACTGTTAACTCCTCTGATGGACGGTGTCTGTTTGATGTGCTTTTAGCTTATGTGGTGCATCCTTTGAGAAGACAGCATGGAGAGGAGCTGCAGTCCCTGAAGGAAGGGAACCTTGCTTCTACTATGGGAGCGCACGAGCATGTAGGGGGATGGAAGCATCAGCAAAACAAGGTGTAGTGGATGGAAGAGAGAAGAAAAAAGAACGAGTTGATAACACAAATCTCTGGTGAATGTGCTGCACAAGCACTGAATAGAAAGAGGACCTCATGGGGACCTTGGAAGCCCTTGCAGAATTTGCAGTAAATAAATGAAAAAAAAATAAATAGAAGCTGTTTGGCTGGGGAGGGAGACTGCTTACTGTCAGTTAAAGGTCTAGGCAGATTGACTTTACAAATAACCTGGGCTCTCATCAGTCACTTTGAAAAACAAACACTTTAAAACACACCCAAAGAGGTCTCCCAGCAGAAGGAATTGCCTTTCACTACATGTAACCCAGGACTTGCTTAAATTATTCTTTGTGAGGCTTATAAAAGATCTTTATAACACTTCCCCCTTGTCTCTTATACTCCACAAAAATCTATTATTATTCCTGTTTTCTCACTTTAAGAGAATAAATAATAAGAATAAACTCATTGTCTACGAGATTTATAGGGGATCAAATTTGCCAGTCACCTGCCATTTCACACAAAGTGAAAACCCAAACAGACTAGTCTTTGAGGGGGCTGTAGGGCAGCTGAGCTGGTGGTATTGACCCTAGGCTTTCTGAACCCATACTGTCTCAGAGCTTATCAAAGAAATGTTGCTCTTTCTGTCAGGAGTGTCTTCCACTGAACAGCTCTGTGAAAGCAACTCCCATGTCTCATACTCCTGTATAAGGTCAGACTAAAGGTGAGGGATGCTAAATAGCAGAGCTGTGCTTTTGCATCTTCCACAGCAGCATTCATTCTGTCTGCTTCTTTGAGTCCTTTTATAGGGGTACTACATTTTAACAGCATATGCAGAATAAAAGGAATGAAAAAGGAGATGAGGTCTCACAGAAAACAGAAAATAAATATGTGCAATACATAGGATACTGTATGCAACATAAGAAAGAGGCAGAGAAGAGGAAAATAAACCTAAATCAGGTTGCAGAGAGAAAAGAAAGGAAGGAACAGTATGAAGGGATGAATGGGAAGAGACTACTCCCACTTCTCAATCCCTTCTGAATCCCCTCCCCCAAGCTCCTCTAACAAGCTATATTGCCTTTGCTAATTACACTGTAGAACTGAAGCAGTCTGACTTGAATTAAAAGTTAATTTAAGAAGTTAAAAGTCCTCGGCTTTGAGCTTCTAGTCCTAATAGCAAAAAGCCAAATAGAAAACACTGGAGAAGCTATTTGGCAAGAGCCACCAAGACACCAGTACCCCAGCAAAAACCAACACTTTCCTGCTTTTCCTCCCTTTGAAAAGCAAATGAATAAGAGAGCTAGCAAGAGCTGTATATATTCTCTGTCACCATCACCAGCTCAAAGAACCTGAGTGGGAAAAAGGTATGAAGTTCAGGAAACAAAACTCATAACAGCTTTTCAGCCATGCAGAATTCTTGGTTCAGATACTTTCTTCACTATTCCACTTAGCATAGAAGCACAGATCATGGCTAGGCTTCACGAACGAAGATTTGGGAAGGGCTCTACCCACGTTTGTTGCACACGCGTTGGTGGCTTAGTTACTGCCAGCATTATCTGAATGGAATGAAAATATAAAGGTGGCAATGACAACCTAAACATGCAATAAAATGAAGGTAAAGTGTGGGCACAGAAATGATTTCTTTAACCACTACGGGTTTGTACAAATTTTCCTTCTTAGCATGTTTTTTTCAGGAACCAAAATAGCCTCAGGATTGCACCCATCACTGCCAGTATAAAAGTCTATTGAGACTTGCATGGAAAAAGTTAATTAAAAGTTGAATAAAATGACTACAGAGATCAAACAATGTCTATTCCCTGAGTTCAAGCCAAGATCCATACACATGTAATGTTTCATACAAACAATATAAGTTATTTCATTAGCTTCTTTTCAACAAAAATTATGGTGAAGAAAAAAATGTTCTCATTATCCCTGCCTAATAGATTTAATCAAAGTAAAACAGAAGTTAGAAGAAGCAAGCTAAACACAAAAGGATTACTCAATTCATTGACATTGCCAAGATTTCAGTTCAGTTCAGTCAGACTGGTTACTATACCAATAGGAAAGCAATATTTTTCTTTAAGCCCCTGCTCTGAAAAACATGTCAATTTAAGGGACCATTTGTGCCTATTGAAGTCCAACAAAAAGGCCAGTGGGATTTTAAAGCTGGTAGGATGCTTTAGATTCAGACATGGGTTGGATGCTTTCCTGATTTGGGCTGCTCTCCTAAAGTGGGACTACACACCCTTGTTTTGCAGATATTCAGGCACGTGTATGGCTTTGTACTCTTTAAGTGCATTGTGAAAATCAAGACACACTCACCATTAATACAGTTTTCCATGTGGCTATGTCATATCATGCTTTATAATGTAAGGATAAGAATGCAAAAATCCATCTCAAATTATATTCTGCCATTTGTAAGCACATTTCTAAAACCTGGAACTTAATACAAAGTTCCCAAACGCAGCTATGACAAAACAGGCCATTACTGTGGTGGGTTCCCATTGGCACATTGCAGTGAGTGTGGCTTTGTGCAAGTTTGACACACAATTTCTACATAAGAATAAAAAAATTTATACTGAAAGTCATACATTCATCACTTTAGTTTCTTTTTAAAAAAGAATATTGTAACATTTATTCTCATGAAGCTCATAAAAATAATGTTATGGTTTGGGTTAGAACTGCATTCCATTAACATACATAACATCATATCAGCTTTCCCCCCCCACACCTTGCCTGGACTGTCCCTTTAAGAAACCTGAGATTCCTGAATCAAGGACACTGCGAACCCCTCCCCCCCGGGGCGGGGGAAGCCAGGGAATGCTGTTTTTTTCTGCGGGACTGTTGTTTTAACTGGTAGCCACGAGGAAGCCTCTTCTCTTCTCCCTCTGCTGTGACTTGGATGCTGTTGCTGCTTGCCTCTGCTCTCTGAGACACAAGTGCTAGCTGCTTGGACTGGGAGCTGCTACCGGGGACTCAGGGAAGCTGCTGTGCTGGCATTGGGACGGTTCAGTATTTTGGGTCCTGTATATGTTTATATTCATTTCTTTTATATCTGTTGTTATTATTAAAGCAGTTTTTAGTTTTTTTAACTTCCAATCCAGTCTCTCCTTTAACTGTCGTGCGTGGGGGTTGGGAAGAGCCCTTAAACCCACCACAAATAAGTATTCCCAATACAGAGATTTATGATACAAAACAATACCAATTTCAGAGTAACAGCCCTTTGATATAGAAAGGCCATGAAAGATGATCCAGCATTTTGGTATAAACACACAATCTATTTTGAAATTCCCAGATGTTTTGGCTACCATCCCTTTCTTCAAAGATTTTATCTGCTATGTCCTCATATATACACTTTAAAATTGACCAAGGTCTATTAAAGTGCTTCAAAGTCCTCAAAGAGAAGAGGCTGCAGATCTGTTTGTGCATATAGACAGGGAACTATAGACAAATACCACCACTGTAGCAGCTTTTCATTTAAAAAAACCCACAACTTTATTTCTTTAATTTCCCTCCTCTGCCCTAATTTACTCTAAAATTTAAAGACTTCCTAAACATTTATGCATTCTTTGCAATTAATCTCCAGTCTCACATAAATTTTAGCCTTTTCTAGTGAAAAACAATGAATATACAAGCAGATAAACGACAAGGAGCAGTGCACACTTATAAAGGTATAGGTGCTGATTAGACTGACTGAGTCCTTTTGTGAAATCTCAACTAAATGAACAGAGAAGAGTCATCATGCATTATAATTATAATTACAGCTCTCCTGGACAATCTTAGCCAATTGTCATTCCTTCATGTTGCTATTTTAGCTTGCCAAAAAACCCCAAAGCCTGGTAGTTTTCTAGCTCCCCATATGATTTATAATAATCCCTAGTCCATTGTAATTTTTAATTCCACTGTCAGTTCAAGTCAGTATAGTGAAAATCTTCATGACTTCCCACAGAGTAAAATACTTCACACTTCACAGTGACACTGGCAAAGATCAAGGATGGAAAAAGAAATTTTAATTTAGGTGATGGCAGATATGACACATTACCCATATTTCCTATTTCTACCACTTCAAGCCTTATACAGATTAACTAATTAACTGTCCAAACCCATGAAGCACCACGGAGTAAGGCACAGCAGTGAACCCATTCACAAGATAGGATGATTAGCACTTAGAATGCAACTCTGTGAACCTCTACCATTATTTTAATGACACTTTGTGTGCTATTTTTAAATATAACAGCTGCTTCTCTCAAGTTCTAGCTACAGGATTTTGCTAAAGATCACCTTTAACATTACAATCTAAATTCAGTGAGATCGTACATAAAGAGAAAACATTCATATCAGCTATTCAGTAAACAGTAAGATTTGTGGCTTTAGGGATTTGGCATTTTTAAAACATTTTATATGAATTGGCTAAAATAGGAAACAAATTGTGGTATCACTACTGGCATAAAAGTCAAATAAGATGAAATGGAAGCATTTAAATAATAAAAAAAAACCTATAGAGCTATGGTCACAGCTCTAATCCACATTTTTCCTTGGAAAAGGACTACACAGTTAATTCCAGTTATAAGACACTACACTTACAAGCAAAGCAATGAAGGCCCTGGGTAAAATACATCTTTGCTTTAGCTGGCCTCAGAAATGCCCCCAAAACAGCACATCATCTGACCTGTCCCTGAGGTTTTTCTTCTCTTTCTTTAATGACATTGTGTAAGGAGAATAGTTTGATTTCTGTAAAATATATTTTTTAATTTATCAAGTAATTTGAGATTATCAGGAATTAAGGGAAAGCTACCCTGGAGTATTTAAGTCTTATGTGGAGCTCTTCATGAAGTGTAACCTATGATCAATTCCAGCTCTTGCAGGAATGAGTTCGGTTAATCTAGGGTCAAGTCAGTACAGCCTGATGGCTCCACTTGTTATAAAGCAATGCCCCACTGTCAAACACAGCTGCTAGGAACAGTCAGAGAGAAGAAGAGATGATCCTCAGCCCTCCAGGCCCCAGAGCTTGGGGATGTCCAACTCTGCTTCCCGCTAGGGAGGCAGTCACTCTCTAGACTTACTCCTCAACCTGAGAGAAGGACTGCCCACATGCACACTCCAAAAGGCTGTACTGACCCTTCAGCCTCAGAGAGCATCAGACCATTACAGCTAAAACAAGGAAGGCTTATCACAGAATACAGCAGGCAAGGAATGGAATAAAGGAGTATCCTTTTTTAGGAAAAGAAATTAATTCCAGTTGCCATCTCTGAAGCAAAGAGAAATTAAATTGCCACAATGTTCTTTTGAATTGTAGGCTCCAATCTATGATAAAGTCACTGTTTCTGAGTGCACAGAGATTGCCAGAACAAATGTTAACTCAGAACCAAGAAGAGACAGCACAATCGTAAAGGGATACTGCTCATTTCGCACTAAGCTGCATGTCTTCGTACCCTGTAGCACACGCCCTGCCTCCCACTGCACTTGAGTCCATGCAAGCTCAGAATGCGCCAAGGCCCTGAGTTGTCACATCAGTGTATTACACAGTCAACAGCATTTACAGGCAGCAATTTATGTTTTTATGGTTCCCCTTTTCTCTGTTTCTGTTACACCAGTGTATCTATTTGGGTTACCCTCTGCTTTTCCAGCTGAGGATTGTCTCTGTTGGAACCCTGCACTAGAGCCTCTTTCACCTTGTCTCAGCCACAGCTGCTCTTGCCTACAAGCAGACTACCACACAGAAAGGTCCAACATCACACCTCCTGCAGTCACAAAATGCAAGTTTTCTTGAAATTGAAAACTATGTCGGAAACACATTATTTGCTGATATTTGTCTGAGAGGAAAACCCAGAAGACATAGGATTTTTTTGTGGGGGTTCTCTTTAAGAGAGTAGAGAAACCACTCTAAGGCAACAGTGCAGCTGCAGAACTTGTAGCAATCAGTGAATTACATTGTGCTACAGATGTAAATGCATTTTGTACAAACCAAATCTTGTGAAGTAGCAGCTAAGATCTGGCCTGCACATTTTGGGTACAGGTAGTACAAAATGCAGCTGTCAGCCATTTTGAACAAAGATTTGTACCTTCTGATTAGGATATAATCATTGAAGCCATTGAGGCCCGCAGGGTAACGGGCAAAGACAGGGTGTATGCAACCTGGCTGCTCTCCCCCCAGCCCCACTCCCATGGGAAGCTGCAGGCTTGTCTGGTGAGATCTGGGCTGCAGTACCTCTGGTGTGATAAGATATGTCACCTCTCATAGAAGCCCAGCGGTTTTTCACCCCTACTTAGACAAATGTCTGGCATCTGGATAAAAGCCAGCTGGTGCGGTTCCAGCTCAGATAAACTGGAACTGTTGGCCAACACAAGGATGCAGTGGGATGAATATCCACATGCAACATCTGTTCCCTATTGCTCATCCTCCCAAATCACCATTGATCTTGAAATGTTATTAGGCTTCCCTTTGCTTCAGGATTAACCCAGCAAACAGATGGTGTTAGCAACCCTCAAAGGCAGCAAGGTTTGGTTGTGTGGGATATTGCCCATCTTCTTAAGGAAAAAGGCTGATAACCCAGACACCCTCCAACTCAATAGAAGGGGAGTCAACCTTGCAAGAAATAGGTCAGTCAGGATGATAAAACTAATACCAAAAGGGAGCCGGGCTAGATAAAACACATGAATATTCATCTAGCACAAAAATCAAGATTTAGGGAACAAATTTATTTGAAATTCCTACAGATGGGAAGAGAAGATTCTCTGTCTGCATCAGAACTAGAAACCTGTGTGCTAGACAGATGTCAGAACAATTAACATACAGGCAAAAATGTAAGCTGATACTAACAATATAGGTGTGAGAAGAAATACATGATTAAATAATTAAAATTAGTAATAAAACTTCTGCTAGAACACAAGCATGAGTGAAAGCAGGTTAGTGGGTGATAAATCATCTAAAAATGCTGTTCCTAATTTATGAGCCACTGATACAAGAGAAAATTGGAAATAGATGGTGATGCACAGAAATCACAAACTGTCAGCTGGAGAGACCTGCTCCAAGAGTTTAAAGGATTCAAGAAAAGAAAAGGTCTGCAATTAGCAGAATTAAAAGCCACCAAAACCTCCATGCAGTATTTTAGGAAAAAGAATCATCATTGTTACAAGGCTTACCAGGGATCACACACACACAGAAAAAAAAAGAAGTGGAGATTAGAATATATTTCTCTTCTCTAGATACGAAAACACTAAATGACATAAAAGTATCATGATAATAGTGTATTTGTAACCCAACAACAAATTAGAACAATGTTAAACAATGTTAGCAAGATAGGCAGTCCAGCATCAGCACGTCTGAATGACTTTGATTCAACAGCTAAGCCAAAAAGCTCCCTGGATCATTAATACTGATTTTCAGTAACATTTTGGTAATGTCAGTTATCCATTACTAAACATTTTTTAAAATTAAGATCAATATTTATCTACAAGCTGCTCAAACGTAAAGAAGATTAATTCCTAATTCAGGGGGAATTGGAGGCTTGTGTCACACAAGTCATATTACAGGATCATTGCTGACTTTTTTTATTTTAAGTCTTTGACTGATATATAGAAGATAAACACAGCAAACAGTGATAAACAGCAAGATTAACTAGAATCAAGTGGCCAGTTTCAAAGTTACACATTGTTTATGTCCAGTGAAGAGAAATTAAAAGGTACACAGAGGTAACCATCAGCGCTGAACTGCAGCAGTGTGAAAGCTACTGACACACAACAGTGCCATGCAAGAATTGCCTGAGGCCCCAGAACAGATGCTGAATTGCTAAGAAAGTTGCCTGAAGGTGAGGCAGGAGCCCTGATGCACAGTGCAGCAAGCCACCTGCGCCGTGGTGTGCTAGAGAGCCATGTTCCCCTGCTGAGGAACAGGCAGGCAGCAAGTGGGGATGGTCAGAGGAAGCAGATGCCCTTGCCCATGCTGCCAAGAGTATAGTGTGTCAGTCATATCGCCTTTGGCAGTGAGCTGCACTGCTTACTGACTGTAAGCCATTTCAGAGCATCATGAAGCACCACCGTGGCTCAACGTCACCAGGACTGCAGTCACCCTTGGCAAGGCTGGAGATTGTTTCCCTACACAGCCCACCCTGAGCCCAGCCCAAAGAAGTAGGAGAGGCTCTGGCACCCCTTCCTCAACCCCAGCCAATGAGGCACCAAAGGAACACCATCAGCAGCACTAGTACTTTCAGGCTGCAGAGATGAGAGGGGCTAGTCTCTTATATGATACCAGATGAGTGGGTAAACTGGTGTAAATTATGAGAATTGGCCAGAAAGTGTGTGTGTTGGGGTGAATATCATGGGTTTGCCATGAAAGAGGTATACACATCAGTTTGGGAAAGCATGGTCTATGTGGTTAGCCAGGAAGAACTAAATTAGATTGGATATTAGGAAAAATTCCTTCACCGAAAGTGTTGTCAGGCATTGAAACAGGCTGCCCAGGGAAGTGGCTGAGTAACCATCCCTGGAGGTATTTAAAAGACATGTAGATGTGGTACTTAGTGACATGGTGTAGTGGTGGACTTGGCAGTGCTAGGTTAATGGTTAGACTTGGTGATCTTAAAAGTCTTTTTCAACCTAAATAATTCTATGATTCTATAGAGACACTAATTAGTAGTAGGTACACAAAGAGTACCATAGATGGAGACTCTACAAAGCCATGTCCTCTAAACCTCTATAAAATACCAAACTAATTATGGGATAAAAACCATCCTACAGTGGTTTTCATTTAAGGACAGCATGTTTACAACCATAACAGTCATTCTTGACCTATCCTGGAAGGCAGACATAATAACAAAACTGGTGGTGTATTTTGCTATCTATGATGCACTTAATGCTGTATAAGCAGACACAGGGCTATGTCCAGCCTTCCGTGGCACACGAATGAGTGCGTGTGGCATTCATGAAATACATGAATGAATTGCCAGTGTATTTCCCTATGAACCAGCAAATAAGGGAGGGAGACCCACAACCAAGACAAAAACAGAAAGAGGCTGGAATTTGGGAAGGGGGCTGTAAGAAGTCACCACCAGAACAGCCAGTCTGCCTGGGAAGGTGCATAGGTAGAGTCACCAGCAAAAGCAGATAAATGCTTTCTTGTCCCCAGGGAACACCAAGCTAGTCATTTCCCTGAGCCTGCACTCAATGCAAAGGGAGATGAACACTTTCACCTGCTGCCTTCAGAAAAAGGCAGGGCAAGGCAGAAGCTTCATCTTCTCCAGTGCCTGGAAATGACTAACAGTTTATACAAACAGGGCTGCACAACCCACTGTGTATTCAGGAGCATGTTTATTTTCTGCTACAAAATTGAACAACTGCTGGTACAACTGCTTCAAAGTGCAGCTCTTGGGGAGAACACAGCACAATGATTCTGTGTTCTGGTTTGTTTTTTTTTTCCCCTGAGTTTCTCAGCCATTTCAATTTCTAGCAGAATCAAGTCATCTGAAGTTACCCAACTGCAGGCATGCACAACAAAGATACATAGAAGAGGCATGTAGAAAAAACCCCTGTGCATTAAAGCTTGATGCACAACTATTTCTGTTTCAGGAAATTTATTTCTGTAGGTGGTAGGAGTTTCGTGATGCTCATAAGAACATCGTGAAGTATTTATTGGACTTTTATTTCTCTTAACTGCAAAAAATAAACAATCCATGTCACCTCTCAAGGATGCACTGCCTTCCTCTTGTACCTTGAAGTCAGTAATGAAAATCTGGAGTTTGAAACATGGGGTTTGCATCCTGGGATGAGAGGTGGCAGATGAAAAGCAGAAATGGGTAAGAACACAAATCGTGTTGCCCACAAGGTCACTCATTGACCTCCTCAAACACATACAGCTGGGCACACAGTCATTAGGCAGACACCCAGAAAAGTAATAGATTTTTTTTTTATTAAATTAAAGATTTTCATATGTTCTTAGCTGCAGAATATTTGACCTGCCTAGCACGTGCAGGCACAAAAGATTACATGAGACAACAGAAAAAAGTAATAGACAGGAAAACATATCTGAAGTGTAGCTAGTAATAGCTTCATGAGCCTGTTCCCCAGGGACAACTGAAATATTTTCTGTGCAGAGGCTGTTAAACAGAAAATTATTTATTGGAAAGTTCATACAGCATGATTAGAAGCATTTCACATGAGCTGTCCAGATACAACAACAACCTGCACTGACCAGAACAGAAACTGCATCGACCTAATCAAACAGCTGGAATAAAACCTGGTCATTTCAGTGGGAACAGTGAAGAGGTTAAGCAACGCAAAGCCATCCCTGCCTTATGCACAGAAGCTCTGAGGACACGCCCACAAGCAGGAAGAGCTACAACAAGGACAGGGAAGGAACCACCCCCTTCAGCACCTGCTCAACAACACAATGATAAACTCACAGGGCATTGCACAGACCTATATAAACCAATAGTCCCCTTTCTTTCAAAGGCTCACTGATCAGAAAGGATACTATTAAAACTGATGTTTATTGTGATAATTTTAACCTTCAGCATTACTACTCAACCAAACGAATATAGGCTGATCTGCATTCACAACGCATGTGGCTAATTCTAATTTTCCACAAGACTGTGGAGACCAAGAGACTTCTCTGAACCCCATGACCACAGCTATCCTGGTCAGCTGCCTGTGATTTAGCAGGAAGAGGGATTGAATACACCATCTCATAAGGCTGAGCCTACATCATCTCAAAATGTGGATTTCGAAGGGGACCATCGACTCTTGGTTTGCAACTTTCTCCAGGTAACTGGAGGAAGCAATTAACCTTCTCTCAAGATCTGACTTTCACAGAGCATATTTGTGAAACTGCTAACATAAACCAGCTGCTTGGTAAAGCATAATATTCCCCTAACATATTCTGATGCAATTGTATGGTTTATGTGGAGATACTGTACATATTCTGAAACATAAATTACATGATTTTGCTGGAAACTTTCAAGCGATTTTTCATACAAACTCTAGATTAGAGCTAGGCTGATGACAGATTTGAGCACTCAAAGTAAACAAAAAGAGTTTTAAAAGGAAGGGGAAGAGTTTGAATTTGAAGAAAACAGACTTCACTGCAAAATAATACAATAATAGAAATAACAAATCTCAATTCGGGTCAGTCTGAAACATTACCATCAATGAAAAAAAGAAATGCTTCCTTTTATTTTCAAGTTATTTAATCCTTAGAAACATTCTTTTTTTTTTAAGGAAAAAAATGTTTTTTAAAGTAAAAGCTCCAAAATATTTTGAAGTAGATCTAATTTTGAAAATGCTGAAACAAGCCACTAAAGCATCTAGGGAAATCATCTTTCTTCTTCAGTCAAAACTACTGGCAATAATCATCCTTGAAAATGCAAATACTTCTGATCCCAATCTAACTCTGCTTCTCAGCAAATTTATGACATGTCAAAAATGAATTTTCCCAGCTTTATTCATGAAGTTGGAGGTAATTATCAATTTTTCAGCTGATATGACACTGAATGTGTTGCTAATCAAGCCAGTGGGATTTAAAAGATACAAAGCAGTTTGCATGACTCTTATAATTATACCAGTGAATTGTAAATGATATTAGAGCATCGCTTTCAGTGTAGCAATATAATCCCTCTCCAAACCTAGACAAAACAAAGAAATCACACATGACAGGTGAACTATCAGAGAAAAACTAACAAAATAACTTTGTTTTCACCAACGAACATAATGGCCATACCTCACAACCTCATTACAAATCTGACGGTGCAGTGTCCTGACTGATTCTAACATGGGTGATGTGACTGGGTGAGCGCTGGTTTAGTTTTGTCACCTCATCTCTGTTTTCAAATGATCTGACCTTATCCATTTAAATGCCATAGTTGGCTAAGTTGGTACTTTCCAGCATCTCTAAGTATACCCAGATGTCTAATATGAACTGACTGCTACTAATATCTGCATCACAGGAATTGTTTTCCATAAATGCTGAGTATCAGTGATGCCAATAAAATGAGCTGCAGGCACTCAGTGCTGTGTAAGAATGCATCAATAACTTGAGAGATAGAGAGATTACTTTATACTCAACAGTATAGGACATTTGCTAGCTCTGTATTGCATTTAGTGATGGATAAATTTGCTAAGAGATAAATTTGGTAAAAGATAAACTCCCTTGTATTCTAGCTGGTTCTCAGAGATTAGAGGGGCTAGGGGCAACTGAATTTATCTCTTAATAGATATGCCAATTATTGCCATGACCATAGGTCCAACATGGGGTGTGCAAACAATCTGTCTTCTCATTCTCCAAATCAGGTACAATAAGGGGGCAATACTTGTACCTCACTGTCTACTGTTGTGCAGAGTGCTGCAAAGTGTGTGGGTAGGACTGTGGTCAAGCCATCTGTCCTTGTGGTCAAACGGTTGTTCCTTTGTCAGTTGCACAGAATGTTTCTTACTCCAGGCATAACTCCTCTGGTCAGCAGCACTGTGAGTGGTAAGTGGAAGAATGGGGCCATGAGGCCTATACCTCACTCCACTTTCCTTCCTAGTGCCATGGCCACACAGACCATCAGGCCTCCATCCAGCCTCTGTGTTTGCTCTGGTCACCTTGTGTTTGTTAGCAATATTGAGCTTTGCAATTCACCCTTGTTTTGTGCTTCCAATACTCTGAAAGTTGCAAATGTGCTACTGTTCTGTAGAAAATAATTTTACTTTTGTTGATTCAGCATTGTTGCATATGAAAACTGATAGCTAAAAATTTTCAACTAAAAGAAAATATACTGTATTTAATAAATAAATTTATAAAGCATACATATATTCTTCTTCCTTCCACTGAGTCTGAGCTTATTACAGTATTTTGACATTATTCCTAACAGGCATTACAGTCATGGTTGGAAATATACACACTGTAGAAAGTTCTGCATTAATAATGAAAAGTCAAGTAACTCATTCACATATTAGATTCTGTGACTCCAGTGTTGACCCACCTGCAGTAGGGAAAAGCATCCCATTGCTATTCCAATAATACTCGGAATATTGTTCTACTAGTCTTAGAATCACAGAATCACAGAACTGTTATGGCTGGAAAAGACCTCTGAGATCATTGAGTCCAACCATTAACCCAATGCAACCATGCCCATCACTAAACTATGTTCCCAAGTACCACAATTACACATTTTTGAACACTTCCAGGGAAAGTGATTTTACCACTTCCCTGGGCAGCCTGTTCCAATGCTTGATAACCCTCTCAGTGAAAAAATTCTTCCTAATATTTAATCTGAACTTCCCCCGCTGCAACTTAAAGCTATTTCCTCTTGTCATATCACTTGTTACTTGGTAGAAAAGACTGAGCCCTACCTCACTATAACTTCCTTTCAGGTAGCTGTAGAGAGCAAGAAGGTCCTTCAGAGCCTCCTTTTCTCCAGTGTTCCATCTCTTTGTGGATACTAAGAGGTCAAGGAGACAAGTTTGCACCCAGGAACACGTGCATTAAAAATTCTGATTGTTGATTTTTTTTTTTATTCTGATACAGAACATTTGGATTTGTCCCATCTTGAAATTATTGTGCATTAATAAAATATATCACAGTGAAAATTATAACTACTCAATCATAACTCAAATGTCCAACACTTAAAAAAGTTAAGAGAGCGATGAGGTTAAAAAAGCTTCTACAAAGCTTCCTTTTCCACTGAAATCCACTCAAGATCTACCAGAACTGTAGAACTATAGCAACATAAATAATATTTCCAAAGCAACTAGTTGAGAAATTTAATAATTCAGCGTACTACTTAAAGAAACCAAGTCAGTGAGATTTAAGCAAGCCTGTAAGGTTAAGTTTTGTGTACATAAATGCCATCCTCAGTTGGAGGAGGTCTAAATTCAGTATATAAATATTAACTGTAATATATTACAGGAAAATTATTCCAAAACATTGCACAGAAATACCTCTATGCTTCATTATGCAAATAAATACCCAGAAATGCCTTGCAGGGATCCTTAAATTGGCAAGGATACAATTTCCGTTACCTTATCCCAGACAGCTGAATGTTGGCAGCTAAATTTCCACACAACATTTAAGAAGGAAAACAACAACAAACTTCAAACCTCTGAGAGATACAGTTTGTATCGCCACATCTTAGAAAGACAAATGCCAATGGAAACCACATTTGTTTTTATCAGAAATATCAGCAATAAGTTTCCAAACAGCCTGAGAGATAGCCTCTGAAGGCATGACACACTTCCACAGAGAGAGCAGACCATAATTTTCACGTCAAGTGATGTCCTGTAATACCTGAAAGAACAGTTTCTGCATCTTGCTTTTGACAAGATGAAGCAGCTGGAAGCAATTGATCTAAACGCGGAAAATAGGCATTCCTCTGCCTAAATAAGCCTACCATATCTTTGGGTTTATTCAGAGATTATTTTCTTTTCCTGCCTGGAAATTTAATTAAAGTAGATCTTAAAGGATTTTAAGAGAAACATTTGTCATTGATCAGAGAAACTGCACACTAGAGAAAACATGAGCCATGGTTAGGGTAGCATTTCAGGAGAGGTTTGGTTTTATCTGCATTCTCTTTCATGTGGAACAGTGAAATACTCCCAGAAGTTAAAATCAAGAAGCCCCTTTCCCAGGAAGGTATTTCTGTAAGCTGCAAGGGTACAAAATCTCTTCTGCTTTCTCTCATCTTTGCCCAATACTCTGTCAGTACAAATGCCACCACTGTGCACCATGACAAGAGAAAGAGTCTGTACTACTGCAGCCAAGCTTGTAATGGTGTAGCACAGGGACTTCTTTAGTGATGTGTAGGCACGCAGAGAGACTTTCAGAGAAAAGAGTGGCTTTTTGCATTCCCTGCCCCACTTAAGTTTTTTTAAGAAAGAGTATGGGCATGTGCCTTCAGAAGAGAAATGAATAGGCTGTGGAGCTGGGGTGGAAAATACCATACTTCTGCAGATCCAAGGGAATCCTCCAACTTGACTCACTCTCAGGTACCTATTGGTTAATTCAAGGTAAATGTAAATGGTGTGACAGTGACATATGAGCTCTTGCTTGCTTACTTGTCTGGCTGAGATCTCACCTTGTGTCAGCTAATTCTCCTCACATACTGCATAGGGAACGTGGGCATCTAACCACGAGATCTGTGTTCTAGTTCAGGGTCAAGCATACTAGAGATGTTTCTACTTTCTCAGCATTAAAGTGCAGATCTAGCCTTAAATAACAGAAGTAGCATTTTCAAAAGTAACATGGGCATTAAGTCTCTAAATCTCAGTGAAAAATCCTGTTAGATTTCACCTGCCAGATTTTATATACTTCTTGTTAAAAGATTTATGGTTTAAGAACTTTCCCTTAACATTTGCCATATTTGCTTGAGTAGTTCTTTCAGAAAGAGACTTTTTAAAAAAACTGTTCAGACATTTTAGATGTAGTGCTGCTAAACAATAGCAATTACATGTCTAAATCTTACACATGCTATGGATTTCTAATATTATATTTAAACACAGAATCAGTTAGGCTGGAAGGGACCTTTAAAGGTCACCTAGTCCACCTCCCTGCAGTGACCAGGGACATCTTTAACTAAATCAGGTTGCTTAGAGCCTCAAACAACCTGACCCAGAGTGTTTCCAGGTATGGGGGCCTCTACCACCTCTCCGTGCAACCAGTTCGTGTGTTTCAGCACCCTCAGCGTAAAACATTTTCTCCTTATATCAAGTCTAAATTTCCCTCTTCTAGTTTAAAAACATGTCCCCTAACGGCCCTACTAAATAGTTTACCCCAATCTTTTATTAGTACAAATTATTTGACATGCATGGAAAAGACGCCTGAAGTTATTCCTTCACGTACATGCTTAGAGATGGGCTGTATTTTCAGAACTAGCAAATATCTAAAGGTTGTTAAAATGAATTTATTAATTAAACATATTACAGAATATGGAAAAAGTATCATCACTGCCATTTTCTTTAGTACTAGAATTTCTGGAGTGTTGCACTAAAAAAGAGTTAGAGACAGAACACAGGCTCAAAAGTCTATAGAACTTGTGAATAAGCTTCCTCTCTAGAACAAAATCTTCAGGGAAGTCTGAATGACCAGAAAAATTACGAAGGACTTGAAAAGGCAACAGGTAACAAAACCATAATACTGTTAAAAAAGAGGACAGGCCAAGATACCTTTTTTTGGCACTCACGGAACTGTCAATCTCAAATAAAAGCAAAAAGAAATCTGATGTGCAACATGACCTAGCTTGCTGAACTTTTACAGAGGAGACAGAAGGGTGAAACCTGAGCTCTTTTGAGAAGAAGGTTTGAAAAGCTGAATTCATAAAATTTACAGTAAAGGTTTTACTATTTGCTTCAAAAGGAATTTGCTTCAATAAAGTAGGAAAAACTAAAACCACAAAGTATTAACAATTTGAAGGATGTCTTGCAGAAGCCCCTAAATGCAAACTAAATATTTTTGCCAAATCTTGCTATGATCTTTATGTATAAGAATGTTTTCTATTGCAGGAATCCGAAGTAAAAATGCCTTGGCTATTGCAGGTGGAGTAGATATACATGCTTAGATGTGGGAGGGGGAATTCAAGAGGGCTTACAAAAGACACCTGCCATATGCCAAACGTTGGTCTAGTGCTCAGCATGTGCTTCTGCAACAGCAACTCAGAGTGTAACAGGTATAGTAGAAATGTCATACAATCACTTTTTCAAGGTTCTTTTGTTGTTTTATTCTCTTAGGACTGATTTTGCTTTTAACAAGTTCCATATCTCTCAGGAACTCTCATGTGCAGGAACCCAAAGCAGTATATATGTGCCCACCATATGTATGTTCCTCTGTGTGTATATATCCATCCAAACATCTGGCCTACGAATATATGTCCACTGATTTAACAGCCGCATAAATATGGTATACAGATTTTTAACAAATACAAAAGATGGTTATACTAGTGTGCAAGCATAAGCCTGTAAAGCCACCACCAAGACAAAAGCAGAATGCATAATGAAGTGCTTCTTTTCCCTGCCAGTAATTACATTTGCATGAGAACGACTCCAGCCACTACCATTTATCATTTCTGGTGATGGAAATCTACGGTTCTATGGTTACATATCCTATCCTATTGAGAACATTACTGCAGCAGTAGAAATGTTTGTTTTAGCTTATTACAATATCCTTGAGAAGTCTTCAAGAGATATTAAAACATACAAATACACATCTTCATAATTCATCAAGCTCATAAGATTGACAAGGCAATAAAGATGTAACTGGCTGCCAGCCTAATCTCTCTAATGACCTGCATTTCACAGTCGTTAACAGTTATCAGAGTCACACTATCACCATAATTATGACGAAACAAAGTAGGAATGACAGCAAAAGGCTTTTTTGGAAACAAAACAAAACAAAACAAAACAAAAACACACCACCCTCCTCCTCTCCCCCCTGAAAAAGAAAACCCAACCAAAACCCCCACCAAACCCCAAACAAACAAAAACCACAAAAAACCCCCACAGAAACACACAACCCTCTCCCCTCAAATAACAACAACCCCACCCCTAAAAAGCCATCTGAAATTTATCCTTTAATAAAACATTCTCAATACTAATTTTAATCTGAATTTTTCCAATGAAAAAATATTTACAGTAAGATGCAAGCTTCAGCAGTATTTTCACTAGGATGTGTTTTTTCAAATACTTATGCAGATACTTGAAGAACCAAACTCTACAAGACTAATTAATGTGCACAAAATACAGGTAAAATTATTCATATTAAAATAACTTTTGAAAGAATTAACACATGAAAACATACTGGAGGGCACATGCTAATACACAGAAGACAATTAAAACAGAAACTTATGAAATAAAACTCATTAAGAACCAACTATAAAACAGAATGTGATCTTGTTTGAAATCTTTTATCTCAATCTTTGAAACTTCTCCTCATCCTGAGTAATTTAGTTCCTTTATAAGGCTGGGAATTATTTAACCCTCAATAAGAATTTCACCTGAACTCCTTATATACAGCATTCCTCCATCTGTGGCTTAGTAAAAATTCCTGTGTTAAAAACTGTTAGAAAAAAAAGTTCCAATTTTATATTTTATTGTTTAATGTCTTCCTTCAAAATGAATGCAGACCTTAATGTATGCCCAAGCACTATCTGCACATGTACAGAAACAGTGACTGTTTGTGATCTTTTTATTAAATCCTTGCAAACTTGGGAGTCTCAGAACCAGGAAAGGTCTTCCAATGTCAACTCCCATGTCAAGATTCAGGCTGACAGAAAGACTGATCCACTTCACCTACCACATTGTTCATTCTGGAGCTAAAGCTGAGGGGGCATACAGTAAGTTTTCCAAGGTCTTTTCATGGCTCTTGGGACTCGTTTTGCCTTTAATAAGCTTTATAGCTCTCAGGATGCTCAGAAACACACAACAGTTCCTTTCATCGAAGCCTGCATCAATCTACACCTGCACCCAGCTTAATACCATTCCTTTATCCTTGGTATCTACACCAAGCAATGACGGGAGGCCATGAAAAACTCTCCCAGTCATCTTTCAACCAAAATTTTTCTATGATTCTCTCTCCACCTCACTACCTGTTTTAAGGTAACAAAAGAAAGTTAACAGTAACCTCCAAATAAAAACCACAAGCATCCATTAACATGACATGCTTCTCATCTTTCAGACTTTATAAAAATATGGTTGATTTTTCCCACTCTGCATAATTCCTTGCAGAATTCTATTGTTCAACATTGAGGAAAAAAACTCTATTTCAGCAAATAACATGATTAATCATGATCAACTGTCACACCTAATGTAACTTTAATTCTATGGAAAGGTTTTCTATAGAAGCCAAAGTGAAAATACACATTTTAATGTGCAGCTGAAGAAAGCACAACAGCATATCTAGCATCCATCAGGGTTTTTTCCACCAAGAAAGCATATGTGTAGGTTTTAAAATACTAAATGATTGCTTCTTTTTATGAAGTTATATATAAAAATACCCAAAATACAGACATATTTGGCATCAGCTTTCAATTGCTTTCATTTATTGCTATTTCTTCAAAAAGAATTCTAGCAGTTTACAGCACTACATTTGTTTCAATTGAGAGGATGAATCTTTAGGAAGATGTTTCCCCTCTATATATAATAGATCAGACCTCATAAAAAAGCTGAGCTTACTTCAAAACTAGAAAAACAACTTCATACTTCTGAAGAAGGAGCTTGCTGCACATTCTCAATATAGTAAAAGACAAATGGACAAACTGAGAGAAGTCGTTGCACTACAGGAAAGTGATAGGTACAAAAGGAAGAATCTATTGAGCTGATACAGCTACATATGTACCCTTTTAGAAAGGTGAAACTACTAATGTGGTGTAATTTAATGCAATGTATCTTTCCTGTCATCTTAATTTCCAGTTATGTCTCTTTTCATATCTCTCCTTAAAAGATTATTGCAGCAATTTGTTAGTTGTGGTCACTATTCTTTCAGCTCTTGGTACAGAATTAAGTACACTACAGAGCACTGGAACAGACTGCCCAGAGAGGTTGTGGAGTCTCCTTCTCTGGAGGTATTCAAAACCCGTCTGGACGTGCTTCTGTGTGACCTGGTCTAGGGAATCCTGCTGCGGCAAGGGGGTTGGACTAGACGATCTTTCAAGGTCCCTTCCAACTCCTAATATCCTGTGATTCTGTGATAATTCACCATATTAGGATATGCTAGGAACCATTCACTGAGCAAAGTTAGGAGCCAGCAAATTAATTAAATACACAGTTTAAAGTTTTTGAGGTGACACAAGGACAACTGCATATGTTGCCCGGTAAAGTAAAGCTATTATCAATTACTTGATTGCTTAATAGAACTGTCCACTTATATCACCGTTTGACCAAAAGCACTGGGAATACACACCAGCACTTAATGATGCATTTAGGAAAATAATCCTGCATTAATAATAGTATGAAATATGACTTTGGGTCTATCCTCTGCCTGGGAAAAGATGTAACTTGAAATGTCATTCTCCTGAATGATGTAAGTCAAGATGGAACTCTGACATTTCCATTTAACATGAATTATTGTAACATGAATTATTCAGAATATGTGCAAAAATGACATTATTTTATACCAGGTGATGTGTGAATATTGAAGGGCTAATGCTAACAGCCAGACTTTAATTTCTGAAACATTTATCTTCCACAAATAAGATACCTAGTGAGAAGCAACTAAGATATCTAGTGAAAAGAAGCACCTTAAAGGTCAAAACCAAATTCAATGGCAAAGATACATTTGCATTAAGACACAATTCCTACTGGTTAAACCAAAAAACTATGCGTCTGGAGATACTGATATCTTCTCAGCTAATGTCTGTCACTCACAGTCACTCCCTGTACAGCTGCTTCTGGAAAGCTCATTCACTTACTTACACCTAAAGAAATGTCAGTCAAGGTCAGGGGTTGTTCACCTTTCCTTGGCTCCTGAAATGTTAAGCAAGAAGTGTGGTCAGGCAACATGAAAGTGCTGATCCCCATCAGATTCATCTTCACTGCATTTGTTTCTTGTGGTGGTGTAATTCCAGAAAGCCCCACAGACAGTTGGTGGGAATTAAAGTGGCCTGAGGTGAAACCATGGCCCCTGACTCAAAAGCAAACCACCACAAAGCATGGTAACATTTCTACCCTAACCTTTATAAGGCTTTAAGAAAAAAAGACAAGGAGAAGGACAAACATCAAACTATTTTGCCCACATAGGCTGGGGTTGTATCCACATCTTTGTCTAATATCCCTAGATAGCGAATGAGAGGACATGGGAAACTCACTCAGTGCCCAAGGGAACTGCTGAGGATGAAGTGAGGACTTAGCCAGGCCACAGCTGTTAAATGTGTTTCCCTTCTATTTTGTCTAACACACAAGGCTTCACAGTTTGCATATGCAAATAGGAGCCACTCCTGCTCCTGAAGTTACCTTTGTTGTGAGAAGGGAGAAAACGACTATAGAGAACAAATGAGTATGCAGTGCATGCAAAAGCTGTTACCTTTTAACTCCTTTAACACATAACCACAACTGCCTTAAGGGATGAATATTAACCACTTTTACACTATAAAAATAGTTTCTGCTAATTTGAGTTCTCTTCTGCATAGCAAACTAGGACACAGAACGCTAGCATCTACAAAAAAATCAAAGGAAATTCCTATTTTAAATCAATTGTTGCTGTTACATTACTTCAGAGTTTGTGAAATAGTTATAGGACACATTTTACTCTGAAGAGGTTCCCTCACGTAACAAAGGAGCAAAAAACCCATCTTAACAAAACTAAACAGAGATGATCTCAGACATAGAGAAGAGAGAGGGAAACACAATGCCAAGTGCAGAAAGCTTACAAAACCTCAGCAGCTCTCTGTCAAATAACTGACCCAGAGTAGAATGCAGCAGCAAGAGATGTTTGGCAGGCCTAATGCCACAACCCCATGAGGAATTAAAACTATTTCCAGATAAATCAGAATATTCTTCTCCATCCTTGGAGTGAAATATTGCCACCATTCTCTTAATTGTTCCTTGCTCTAAATATAGACTTGTAATTCTCTACTGTTAGAAGAATGAATATTCACAAAGTCAAATCCCCATGATTCTCTCATCATTCTCCACTCGTAACATTTTCCATTTTCCTCATAAATAAGAACACCAGTTAAAAACAAGAACAAAGAAAGAAAGATATTACAGGATGTAACACAGATTAAAAATTTTTTTCAAGGGATCTGTAAAGTTGTTTGAAGAGGAAATACAGACAATTTAGTAGAACATCACAAATATGACTGTGGATCTGTCCCCCAAAAAAAGAAGTTATCAATTTCCTATAATGAGAGAGTTTCAGTCAAAAATATATGACTTCAGCCAAAAGCCTTGTCATAACATTAGGATTAACTCTGCACAAGTTCAGTGCATAAAGTGATGACTACCAACTCTCAATGGTAGCCCAAACTACAGCCTCGTAAAACCATTAACAACCTGAACTACAGCTACCTAGAAGTGCTAGAAGATGTTCTGAACAAAAACATATAAAGCAGTATAGCTGTGAAAGTCTGAAGACTGACAGTTTAAGAGTACAGTCAGAAAAGCACTTGATTTCTATAGAGTAAAAATATGTTTATAAATGTATCTCTATAAATATAGAGAAATACAAGAATTTTCCCAGCTAGGCAGCAGCAGCGTGAATAGCCTGCATTTTGTTTCACAGTGTCTTCCACTCCTGAGAACACTGTACTACAGTGGTATTAAGATGATCACTTGAGAAATGGTTGAAGCAAGTCATCATTTGCCAGAATATAAACACAGAAATCAAATTACAGCAAACATTTCTCAAGCAGTCAACATTTTAATTGAGTTTCTAAAACAGTCAAGTAATACAACTAGTTGACAGATACCTGCCATGTCAGTAACATTGTATTTTAAAGCATTATGAGCCCTTGCTCTAAAGAAACTTTCTGACTCATGATCAATGTAATTATGTTTTAACAATTTTTTCAAATATCCTCTAGTAATTTATTAAGCTTTAATAAATAACAGTCTGATATAGCTGTGACCTTTAATAATGTGACATGCTAGAGAACAGAGAGGTGTTAAAAGACTAAAGACCTTTAGTCCTTGGGACAAGGACTTTAGGATATGGTCTTTAAGTGAGCAAGGATCACTTAAAGAATTCATACTACTGAATGCTATACAAAAGCCAATGAGTTTTTCCAGCTAAGGGTATGTGATGAATCATCACACCTACATTACACTGCTCCTGCAGCATTACAGCTGGAAATGATCTAGGGATCACCCAGAGAAAGAGTCAGCCAATTACCATCCCTCAAAACTCCAAACTATGATTTTTTTTTGATTTTTTTTTTTTACCTATCCCAAGTACAGCAGATTTGACAGGAGCTGCAGAAACATTCTCCTAAAATTAACTGTTGGGTAGCTGCTGGATCCCCAGTCTATCTCCATTGCAGATAGTGATGTGGCTCTCCAGACAACTCATTAATGAAATTCAGCTCCCTTTCAGGTAAGAATCACTGAGTCAAAATCCTTTCCAAGTCTCACTTGGCCCCTCTGTCTTCTGGAAGGCCACTGCTCTTTCTCCTGTTTCAGTTACTCCAGACCCAGATCAAGACCTCCATCAGAGAATCTTGCAAGAACTGTTTCAGATACACTTGGTCCATGTTTTTCTCCTTCCTTAGACATATGTCTCAGGAAAAGTAAAACAACCACCCCAGCACGGGCACCACCTATATTGGGAGACCAAGGAAAGTGGGGATAATCCGGTGGCTTCCCAGAAGTCCTGCTCCATTGATGCAGAAGAGGCTTAGGCAGTTCAGAGTTCAAATCTGAACCAGTAAGATCAGAAACAGAGAAACAGATTTGGATGTGCTCATTGGCAAAGACACCACAAAAAGAGCAACTGAAGAGGAGACCAAGAATAAAACCTTAATGTAGTTCACGATTCAAGGAGGTGGTATTAGATGAGCAAATGCTCCAGTAATATGCCAAATCCATTAGCAACTCCAAATCAGACAGACAGTCCCCATGGATTCATGTCACAAAACCTACATTTACAGGAAGAATATTCCTCTTTGCAGGAAAGGCTTACCAAGAATAAAAACCCTTGTAATGAAAACCAGCAGAGAGAATAAATTACCATAAATTCTTTGTATTTCAGCTGCATGGATAATAATGTGGGTATGAGCTTCACAATCTCTGCACAACAACATTCCTGAATATCCTGATGACACCCTGATTGCAAGCAAGGATGAAGAAGCTTTAATTGACCATGTTCTCTCTTTTTCACTCACACAATCCATGTTTCCTGTTCTTCCTAATTAAGAAAAGGCTGATTTCGGAATAGTAGGTCTGATTTTGTTTACCTTAGCACCCAAAAAATCCCCCTTGACCTATGTCTCCCCTTCACCTCCCTCCTCCACCCTATCCTCTCACTCCTGTTTTCAGGAAAAGATGAGATTTTAAGACTTTCTTACACATGACTGAATTTTCCAGATACATAATTTAGATAGCCACCTCATAAAATATGTAGCAGATATGTTTGCCAGAATATTCTTTTGAAGAAAGACCATTTGCTATCATTTTCCATGTCTTCAAGGTGTTTATGGAGTGAACTTCATTCATCTTTTTCTTTATTCAACAACTTTATTCATTTTTTTGCTACATGCTGTAAAGTGACCTTTTAAACTACCACAACGTTTTACCTATTTTATATTTACCATCCAAACTGGAAGAACAGTGATTAATTTTTTACTCTCTTAACTTCAGATCCTAGCGAAGAATCAAGAATTTGAGACTGGCTGAGTCCTGCTACATTCTTCCTTATATTATAGCATTTTTTTAAACTATGGATTAGTCTATGTATTAAAAACTCACCCACACAGAGAGATCAAATGTCATCTTTCTGCATACAACAATACCAATGTGAGTGGTTGCCCAAAACATGATTGTTCTAGATTTTAGATCCCCATCTTCTAAGGAATTTAAAATTTAGTATTATTCCTTTCTACATTGTGCAAATCTTTTATTGTAAGTATCTGGGATTTGAACTATTGCATTAGCTATCACCTCTGGTTTCAGTTCTACGATGGCCCTTTTATGTAAGCGTCCACATACATCTATATGTAGACACATGTATATTTACATAATCACATAAATCCTCCATTTCTTATGATTTTCAGATGCTTCAGTATTTTCCACAACAGTGAAAACTAAATGCTGAATTTTAGTTTGCTTTTCTTGATTTCATTCACAGACCCCTTGAAAGTAGTGCATGGACTGTGAATCGTCCTTGGACCACACACTGAATAACATTATTTCCACTTAAACCTCGGGTAAACTATTTTAACTCAAAATACTTTCACTCAGCTAAACCACTCAAATCTTTAAATCCAGATTTAGTTTCCTAAGTTACTGCAGCTCAGCAAAGCTGAGCTTTTTCACCTCATTTATCATATGCAATGATTTTGGTGAAATTATAAACAGATTTTCCATTCAAGTTTGTAAATTGTTCACAATAACTTTGCACGAGTCCCTTGGTGTGATGTCCTCAGCTTTGCAGTCAATATTTACCTACGTTTGCCAATCCTGAAGTTTATTTCTGAACAGTAACTGTCTACAGGATTCTTTTGGTATTCAAAAATCCTTCTGTCTCTATCTGTTAAGGCATAAGCCACAGATATCACAGCATTTGATGTCTTAAATACAAGTGGTGTAGATAGACAACACGTTAGGTAGAAAGACATTTTGTTCTTGGGGAAGCCACACAATGATTTTAGTTCAAATTATTGAGTTTTGTCTTTCTTCACAACCAATCACAATGAACCTCAAGTGCTGACAGAGTAAAAGCAGTAAAATGAAATCATACTCTGATTCTCAAATGCAGACATATAGTGAAATCTCGATCAACAAAATAACTGAAAATGCACTGTTCAGCATAAGAAAATATGTAGATAACCACATCAATAAAGAAAATCTGAAAATTCTTTCTACTAACTACAAATCACCTAAATGCCTGAAAATACAGTGTTTCAGACAGGTTACCAAGACTCATCTCTTTCAGTATGCATACACAAAAATGTCACTATGGGACAGACCAGGAAAATTAAAAGGAAACCACCATAAATACAGGCCAGCTTTGCTCTTTCCAGTATCATCCCTCTGCTGTTTCCTTTTTATGGTAACATGGATAGTGGCATTTGCTGTGAAAAGATCAGAGCAAATGTCACTTACTTCATTAGTCTATAACTAATTATGATTAAAAGAGGTGGTGAGGGAGCTCACTACAGTAATTTTTTGGCTTCTGGGTAATTCCTAAGCAATGCCTGAAGCAGAAAAACTTCTCACAGTGAATGAGCATGCAAGTGGACACATGGCTGTGCTGAGTGTTACCTTCAGTGGGACAACACACAGGAAATGTCAATTTTGGCACTAATTACTTCTTAGCTAGTTAGCCATCAGCTTTCATCAGTAACAAGATGACAGAAATTTAAAATTACAACAAGTAAAAATTCACACACAGAGACAAAATTCTTTGTTTCGTAATGGGTATTCAGCTATCAGGCTCCAAACTTTCATCAAAAGTAAAAAAACCACAAGTGCTAACATATTTTTTCCTCTTTATGGGCCTGACTCTTTTTTTTTTAGTTCTTTTTTTTTGACATAACCAGCTATTACATTCTCTTTTTTAAAATAAGTGTAGCAGAAAGAAGATGCTGTCAAAGTAACTTCAATTAACTATACACACTTAAGTCACTTTGGTTTTTTGCTACCTAGGGCATTACTTGAACCCCTGACAAACTGTACAAGTGCCACAGAATGTTAACTTGCAGTTCTCAAACAGTGATACATGTACAGACTCAACATGCAAAATGCTACATAGTCTGTGTAACTAATGACCATTCAGGAAGGTCCAACCTCCCCTACTGTCCAATGCTCTACTGTCCAATGGCAGAAATCAGCCAAAAGTTTGGAATTTGGTTCCCTCATCTATTGGGGAACTAAGAAAGAGAAATAGCCTGGATTCACTACTGCCTTTGTGACCTCCTCTACCCAGCTACTTATTTGCAAAACTAGAGGCACTTCTTTCAACAGCCATGAAAAAAAACCAAAAACAAACCCACAACACCAAAACACACAGTCATGTGGAACACCACACTAGCTCTGAAATACGCATTGAAAGTCAAACTGTCTCAGCTAGAACTGTTAACTGCTATTTGACTTACAGCTAAATTGAGATCTGAAATATTTAAGACAGCTGTACAGCTCTGTACTGAGTATACCACATCCCAGCCCAACCACTGCAAGCTCTCAGTCTGGGTAAACTGTGAGGATGTGAACCTCATGAAGAATAAGGGCAGAGTTCATACTGTGATCAGAAAAATTGCTCACTGTTCTGTAGGGACTAAGTAAAAATTGGATGAAGATTTTCTGTTATGTTGGACAAAGATCTCCACACTGTGCTACTGCCACAGATGCAACAAAAGAGAAGTCAGGCTTACTCCCTGGGGCTAAAGTTACTACTTCAATGCAGCTGTCAACCAAGACAGAGCAGCTGCAATTCAATATTACATAGCATATGCGCATAAGAAGTGGCTCCCACTTGCCTTTGCAGGAATTCCTGCTCCTACTTGTTTGGTGGCCTTAACTGAACTATCCTGACAGGGTTCATAATAGCAGCATAGAAGAGTGAACTGTATTCTTCTACAAAGGAAGCTCAAGCCCTTCCTAAGGCATAACTCACCTTCCACTTGCTCCTGACACAGTTTGGAAGGGCTCCTGCTGCCTTGGAAGCTCCATAACATTGAATAAAGTGGGCATCAGGCACATTTATCACTGTGTTAAAACAGCTCCATATTGAAGACAGAGACAAGATGCAACTAGACAATCTTCTGGACTGCTAAACTTCCCAAGGAACTCACTTAACAACACTGCACTTTTCTGCATTTTTTTTTAAAGTAGTAAAAACCTAAGACTGAATCCCTTTTTCCTCTGTTCCTTCTCATTCTTCGAGAAAACAGCTACTAACTACAAGTTTACATTTGTTTCTTTTTGAACCATACAATTTATTATTACTCTCAAGGTTTGTTTTTTTGGGGGTTTTTCGGTCCAGTAAAAATAACTGCTCATATTACATATTTCCTCAGCTTGTCACACCTTCTCTCAGTTACTAAAGGCTTTTAACTCAATGGAACAATAACTGTGATAATTTATACTTAGGTTCAGCAAAATGGCATCCTGACCCACAGGTGCTATAACAGTAAGCCTACAGAAATTTATATGTGTATACAAGCATGTCACTAAAGGAAAAAAAAACATTCATCCTGTCACTAGAAACCTTAAAATGCTCAAAAGGTGCCCTTCTTTTGACTGCTGGGGAGAAAGAAATCAACTTAGGCCTCATAATGTGGCAGAAAATTTTACCCTTCTTGTTCATGACTGGCTTGTGATATAGCCAAGAACAACATGCCCACAATATCACTGTAAACCTGTACCAGTCTCTGACAGGTCACAACACATGCTGGATGCCCCAAAAATGAAATCTCAATGCTGGAAACAATTTCTTCTGCCAGACAGGGCTATCAAATTCTAGTTCATTAAAAGCATAAATGTTTCCTTGAGAGTATTGTGGATTTAAACTGTATTTTATTGGTGACATTTACCAATGCACTATGGTAATTCAGTCACTTGAATAGCTGGTATTTCTTTACTAAACATCTTTCTCTATTCACTCCTGAGAAGCTAAGGCCGACTAAGCCTGTTAGCTGAGACGTTACTTCCAGTAACACATTTTTAGCCACAAAATTATGCCTATCTAATGTTTGCCTCTTCAACATCAGTGCAGTCTGGAGCAATTTTTTCTGCCCCAACACACTTTCAGGGAAGCCTTCCTTTCTACTAAAAATATAATTCCCAGGAGCATTAATAAAAACTGAGAGGAGCACTTCAAGGGATAAGATACAGAGCCTGCAGTGAAGGTTACATAATACTTCCCCTTTCTCTGTAATAACAACTTTCTGGGCTGAAGCTTTCTTTTAACCTTCGCCCAGGGCTGAATATGTTGAAGACAGAGTCTTAAAAGGTTCCTAAATATTAAAGGAGTGATGCTTTAAAGCAAAGCCCCAAACAAAGAATGGAGACAAAAAAAGGACGAGCATCCTTAAAACTTCATCCCCTCATAAAAGTGAGGGAATGACACAGTGCCTGTGGTAACTCAATTTGACGATGTAGAAAGTCCCAATCATTTATGGTCCTAATAAAATCAGAAGATTTTAAAACAAAACTTGAAATTACTCCCAAAGTAAACAATCATATTTTTCCATGATAAAAAAAAACCAAAACCCAACTATGAAAAGTTTCTTTTTACTGTCAATTCACATGAACTTGGCTCTTCAGGATAGTCTTTACCCAGGCTCGTCCCCCGAGCAGCTGTTTCCCAGGCCAGTGGAATTCCTGCAGGTAATGCTGGTAGGACAGCAGAAATGAGGTTAACTTTTGTCAGTTTACTACCAGCTGTTTGGAGAGGCGCTGGAACCTACACTGACAGGAAGACTCACCTGCTTAGGGGCTGTGCCTACAGTGGGACTTTCTGGCAGCAGAAACAAGTCAGCACCACTGCAGTGGCAGAGAATGAAATGCAGACAGGGCACTACTCCCAGGAGTCATTTTAGAAGATAGATTAAGCTGCAAAAATGCACTTATCAGCCAAAAAGAAACTGCAGGTATGCTCTATCTCAGATTTAGAAGATCCCCAAGCTAAGTATTTATAAAGCACGTGAGAGAGCGAGTCCACCCTTCACTATCACACCTGGGCAGGTAAGGAACCAGAGCCCACTTTCCATCTGAAGCTTCAACTTGCAATACATTCCTAAAATGTCTAGGTAAGTACTACTAATGATTGTAGACTTTAACTTTATATGAGATAAAACATTCCCATAAAATGACTGGTTTTTAACCCCTGCTGTTTAACTATCAGCAGCTTGGATCGCTGTTTCCCCTCACATCACGTGTGTCTTTCCAGCAGGAGAGGCTGTGCCCTCAGCATGGGCCACATCTGCTTCACCTCCGGCTTCTGGCATATCCCCCCAACTTCTTGTCTCCTCACCATCCTCTTTGCCACTTGCTCTGCTGAGCTCCTAGCAGCACTGCATCTTATGCTCCTGCCACTCAATCCCCTGGTCACACCATAGTTCTCCTTTGCTCGCCACTGGAGTACACACAGCTCCCTGTAGAACTTGGGGCCAGGAGCCCCACCAGCTGACTGCAAAGCAAAGGCCTGCCATGATACCATCTCTTTTCTCCTTTCTCCTTTTTTTCTCCACATCCCTTTCTCCTTTCCATGTTTCCCCAGGCTTCACCTCCATTCATAGAAATCTTTGGAATTCAGATGCTTTGTTCAAAGTAATAAAAACTCCCATGGGCACCAGATAGGCACAGGCAGACAGCTAATTTGGTTGCAAAGAAAAACCAGCACTCTCATGAGAATATAAGACTGGGTGTATGTATCTGCACACTGGCAAAATTTGCAATGTCTATCTCACTGTACCTAATACATGGCCTTGCCTAGCGCTTTGCTCCAGTCTGCCTTCACACCGTCTATGCCACTCTAGGATGCTCATACAGATTGGGTTCCTGACAGAAACGAGATGCTGGAGTATTTTTGAGTCTCTGCCCTCTGATGTCTGCTGTAACTATTTGAAACAGCAATGACACTGAAGACAAACTCATGAAACATTTGCAAAGCACTTCTATCCTGCAGCAATGCTGATACTTGGAAAAATGCTTGTGGAACACCTCATCCATGACCCAGACTAGGTTTCATTATTTACAGCTCAAATGTCTCACCTGCATTCATATTGAAACTGGCAGGACTTATCAGTAAACTTTTTCTTTTAATAACTTCAATTAATCTTTAATATTTAGAGAGTCTACAAACTGCAATATAATATTTTTTTTTCATTTTCCTGAGAATGCTTTTACAAAGAAAGTATTCCTATTCCCACCACACAACTATGGACAAGGCACAAAGTTCAAGACATTTTTTGAACTGCTGTGCCAGTTCGGCAGGAACTAGTCAAGAATTTCTATAATACACTCAGCTCTGGCAAATCCAAATGTGCTGGGAAAAAAACTCCCTACATCTTACATGTGCAACAGATACCAGAGCTCCCATATCAGATATCAGCTACTAGTATCTCATAGATAACAGATAGCTAATGGCCACTTACCGTCTCTGTATATGACTCTTTGCAGCTTTTGCTTCACACCTTACAGGCACCTGCATGCCATTCCATCAGCTTACCTAAACCAGAAATAATGTCTCTGCAGAACTCTGGCCATACACACATTCTCAGACCCCATCAGGGCTGCAGCAGTGCTCCTACTTTAAGTAGTACGTGCTTGCTTTGGGAAGTATTTTTATGTCTTCCTTTTCTGTCAAATTTTCACACAGATTGGTTAGTATGCTGCTGTACTTTAGATCATCCTGAATAATTAATAAAGAGTTTGCCAGTTCTTGAATATATTAGCAGTGAAGAAATACTGCTTGAACTTGTGAACTGGGATCAGCTTGCTACAGGAGAAAAATCTTCTCTCCCGCTTTCACTACTTCTTACAACAATAGGTTCAAAGAATTCTTTTGAACAAAGACAATATTGCAAACTAATAATACTCATTATATATAATAAATCTGCCTCTTTTGTTCTACACATACATGGTGCTGGAAAGCCTAAACAGCAATTGCAAAAGGAACATCTTCGTAACAAAAATTAATCTCTCTTCCTCTCCTTTAGCCACCATAACACAGGCACTTACCATTCCAAAGCAGTCTTAAACCAATCCTGGCTAAAGGCATTCTTAAGTGCGAATAAAAAAGACAGAATAGGTGAAAAATTTAGAAGGCAAAAAGTCATGCAGTCTCCTCTGCTCTCACACAGTCTTTGCCAAATTCAGTAACTCCTCCTAATCCTTGATGCAGAAACAGTGTGAAGAAGTTTGGGGTTCCACCCAAGTCTGCCACTGGAACAGCTGGGTGATATAGGGCAGGTCATGGGCACTCTTTGCCTCCATTTCCTTATGTGACAAACTGTCTCTCAATAAAACATATTTTGGGTTTGTTGGTTGTTTTGTTTGTTAAATACAAAGCAAAAAAAAAAATCCATGGCCCTAAGATTAAGATATCATCCCAAGGATATAATTAAAGTTATTATTTATGACATTACAAACACTGAGAACAATGCAATAATTTCCCTTGCTGACAGACTTGTCTACAGTTCTCCTCTGTGGACCCTCTTATCTTCCCCTGAAGTATGTGTAAATGGCTGTTGCTGAGGAGGGGCTACAATGCTGGAGGTGGTCCTGAAGTTCTCCTATGTTAGCAGAAAATAAAGTTCTAGATTATGCTCCCACTCTTTATTCTTTCATTACAGTTTGTTTGCTAAGTCAGAAAAAACTCTTAGAAATATAATGGAAAAAAAAATAGAGATGTGGACCACTTGGATAAACATGAGCTGAGTATGAACAACCTCAAAGCATATCTCCAAAACCCCAACCAAATGCACATAGCCAGCAAATCCATACTGACTGCTTATTTACAGAACTTATCTAGACACTTAAGAGCTTCCTGAATACTAAAAAGTAATTTTTGAAAGACAGGCAACTAACCTGTGGTCAAAAGCCCTTAAGGGTATTGTTACTTGTGATGTTTACTTCATTCGAAGACAGCTGTTGACTCAGTTCTATTTCTGTAAACTTGTATAAACAATTTAATGATAAAAAAAGGTCACAGTTAGAATTACTATTAAAATAATGTACAGGCTGGTAACTTGCAGTCACAACTAGGGCTAATTTTCTGGAACACTGGAAAGTTTTGAATAAGATACTATACAGCCTTGCTGTCAAGTCCTTAACCTTAACACCATTTTAATTTAATTCTTTAAAACACCCATAAAATCTAGGTCTGTTCTTGTTGTAGTTGCTTATGCACAAAGCAAAGTATAACCTAGATTCAGAATTCATCCTTCAATGCTTTAGGCCCCTAACCAATTTTAGATAACTGATCATCTTGTAAACTGGAGTGCACCATCCTGTCTTTTAGGCTTGCTTTATCTCACTGTATTGGAAACATATTGGGAGCATAAAAGTCTATGTCTGCAGAAAGGATCTGTATGCGTGGAAGGTGATAAATTATCCTGAAGATACACTATAAAGCTTTGATGGGTGAAAGGCAGACCACTCAGCTCCTTACACTATGTGCTGTCTAACAGCAGTTGACATCTTTATCAGAGTGCTCTTATTCTGTTTCCATTATAATAATCACACAGAATAACTTCACTGATCTGGGTATGTTAAAAGATGTATTCCTGCCTCTAACAAAGAGAAGCATTTCTGTAAGCAACTTTATGCAGCAGACAGAGCTTCCTAAAAGACCTGTTCTTGGGGCTAATAAAGGAACAAAACAAACATGTCCATACATAAATTAACCACAGCCAAGGCTCTGTAATGCACTGCTTGAAAGGCAATTTTTAAACTATGAAGTGGTTAATTTAGCTGTAAACCTGACCAGCTTACACATTCAGCAACTTTTCACTATTGTACTACACTGTTATACTTAACATAATTATTGTAGATTGTGCAATTACAATTTAGCATGTATATTCAATGTAAATGATTACCACAGACTCTTCAGTATGCTCAGCATGCTGCTCAGTACCCAAGATCTTACAGAAACAAATTCTGGGGGGAAAAAAGCATTCTACAATACAAGCAGCTATACAAAGAGAAGATCTGTGGTTGCATTTACAACTTCAAATGTGGCATTTCCTTATATTTGGCTGGTCTGACTTTAAGTTACCATTCTCTCCCAACCTAGTACTTCTCATAGTGGCATCTATAAAAATGGCTACTACTTCAGATTCTTAATATATCTTTTGGCTTACCTTGCTCTTTTGGGATAGGAAAGAGATAAAAAATTAAAAGAACGTATAAAAATTTTAAAACCCTCTTCCCACTGCAAATTTTAATAGCTAATGTGGTAGAGAAGATACCTTTTCTCTTTTCAGAACTGCTTAGCCACTTCTATACATACCCATATATATATATCTCCAAATACATATAGATAATCACAACTAAAAGGAGACCAAACCAGCAATATTTCAGCTAAAAGCATGAGAGATTAATGGATGAATCATAGAATCATAGAATTGTCAGAGCTGGAAGGGACCTTAAAGATAATCTAGTTCCAACCCCCCTGCCTGGCAGGGACATGAAAGAAATAAGGTAACTACAGCACAAACTCCCACCCACCATAAACATTTTAACTGCTATGAAAAAAAATCTGTAACTGAAAACCAGCCTAGAAACAACATACTGGTATAGAATCAACATATTGGTGTAAAAACAGGAAATCTTTCTGGTTAACTAGCTAGACAAGATCTAAATTCAAATCATGTTTCAACATGTATGAGACAACAGTCTCACACAGCATCCTTCTTCTAAATCATCTAATAAAACACTTTTTTTCTTCCATGACTACTTGTTAATGGACAAAAATATGGAGATGAAAATGTACTAACCTCCAAAATAAAGACTCACCAAATTGAAGTGTAATACACAGTAAGGGAACAAATCTCACAGTATTTTAAATTTCCTGCAGGAATAATTATCATGCACTCCTTGTTTGCCACTTATTTTGCCCTAAGAGGAGGTAATTGATACAGTAGAAACACAGGAGAAGACTTGGTGAACATCAGCCCCAACAGATGAAGCAGCCCTTGTATGCAGAGAGTCAATATGGCATGAAAGGTGTATACAGGCCAGAAGCAACAGTGAAGGAGGACTGGGGGACAGCAAGGTTGTATAGATGATCTTTGAAAGACCCTTCCAACCCAAATCATTCTGTGATTCTACGCCTGTGTCCTAAAACTGGCACTAATTTTGAGAGTAGAGGACAGAGAAGACAACCAATATTCCTATCTGGAGACGACCCTGATGCTGAGGACAAGAGTCTCACAGCTATGAGAAGGAAAAGAAGCTGTGGGTCACCAACCAGGTTTTGGAAAGTGTGCCCACAACTATATACTATTTTTGTCTTGAAATTCACTCAGAACACTTCAAGATTCTCCTGACAGATATTTTAAAATGACAAACTGAGCATGTGTAGCAATCCAAAAGAGACACAGCTCTGCTTTTTGCTTTGACAGGTTAAGATGAAACACAGGAAGAGGGGAGTGTAATTGTTATAAAACACAATATTGCCTGAACATCTCCCTATTGGGAAGAATTGCTTCTACAGAGTCTCCAGTTGCCCTGATGAGGCATTTCCGTTTACATCCTTATCTGAAAGAACAAGAAATGAAGTTACAAGCTTACTTTGTCAAGACAGGCATGAAAAATGACATACACAAATAAAGGAAAGCAGATATTTCCACTTTCTGATGTACAGTTAACTGCACTTGTATCAGTTATTAAAAACACAGGACACTTATGAAGTGTGCAGCATATCTATTACTTTTCACCATGGCAGAGTCTGAAAGGTAGTAAAGAAATTATTTTGGTAAACTGCACAAAGGCACAGGACTAGTGCAGAAGAAAAAGACCCTGGCAGGGACACACTGGAGGAAAGACTACAGCAAGGGAAATTGCCTTTGGAGCAAAAGAAAGTGCCAAACCCCAGGACCAGCAAGCTAGAAGGGAAGGGGATCTCCCAACTGATGCAGCAGCAGGAGATTGCCAGCTGGTGGCAAAAGTCCTCTCCACACTAACAACATGAAGGTCCACCCCTGTCCTCAGCTAGCCTGATTGTATTGAGCAGTCCATAACTGGTGTTTGAGATGCAAAAGCCAAGTCCACAGAAAGCAGAAGAGTTAGCTAAAGGAACAAAGGTTTCACTCAAAATGGTGAAAATTCAGGAGCCTATCAAGTAGAACAGCAACTCTGATCCAGCATGCACAAGGCTTATGGCACAATACACCTAACATACCTTGAGATTGGCTTTTTTTGTTTGTAATTGACTGTTAATAGTAAGGTAAGCATAAGGCACACATTTAATGCAAAAAATTAACAGTATCATGCCAGTTCTTACTGGGAGGGAGTGGAAAGAGCAAGGAGTCTCAAAGGAAGTTAAAATGATTTCAAAGGAGAAAAACCATTAACCTCAGTTCTTTTGAATGATGGAAGTGTGAAAGAATTCAGCTGGCTATGATGTATAAGAATATTGATTATTCCCGGGGAAACCGTATTTAAGTGGAGCAACAACTCTCATCAGTGAGAGACTAAATTAGTGCCTAGATCTGTTTTATAAAGACATCAGCAGACAAAATAGGTTCCTCTACTCAAACCAGGAAGAAAAAAATGCTGACTTCCAACCTGATAAATGTGTAGGGGAGCTACCAAAATAGAAACATTTTACACATGAGAGAAACAGGCATTACCCAGAACAGATCTGAAAGAGAAGCAAATCTTCACAGGAAGAGATGATTAATAAATATTTGAGCTCGTATGTTTTGAACAATGTGGCCCCACAGAGGAATCTAAAGAACATGAGAATTATTTACATAAGTTTAATTGTGAAATTCTTTTCTTTTCCCATTAACTGACCTCATTGTATTAGCATCTTACTCTTTCATGCTTCCCAAAACAAAATACTAATTGAGTTTGAGCTATATGGACTAAAAATCAAAGTCTTCTGATTTTTTGAGCTAAGCTGATACAATAGTTTCATTCACATTTGGATGTGTTTCCAGCTGCACAGTAATGGCCATTAAATGTTTCACAGTATCCAAGCTAAAAAACAGATGCTTCTTATTTGCAGACACAGAATGCTAATAATGACGTTGGAAGTTTTCACCAAACAAAGAGCCAAAATCCCAAACCAAACCTTTTTATGCAGAGAAGGAAAAATTATCAAACATAACAGGATTATTTTTTTTAATTAAGGTATTTTTAGAAACTAAGATGTTCATTTCTGAAGAAAGGTGTCTTATCCAGACAGGTTTTCACATAGCTGTTTTAATAATCACACAGGACTCAAAGTAAGATGCAAGTAGTATTTTAAAGTTCTGAGCAATAACCCCAGAGACAACAAAGATTTACAGTAACATAAAATGCACACTGATCTAACAGGCAAATTAACTTTACGAGTGTGACATGGTCATGCAGCCCTGGAAAAAAACACACTGCTATCCGTACTTCATCACATACAACAGCTTTTGGCATCTAACGCATATGTAGAAACAGCTCACAAAAGACATTAAACAACAGAAACTCATCCTGGATATAGGTTCTGAAAATACCAGTGTCAGTTGTTCCCAGTAAGGCAGAGCATGCACTGACCCAGGAGAGACTCCTCTGAGCGCTTAGCAGAAATGCAAACCAATTATAACCCATGATAACTTCAGAACGTCAGTTAGAAAAAAAATCCTCCTTTTAGCAATAAAAAAGGGAAAAAGAAAACAGGAACCTATCTTCCTAGCAGGAGCACAGCATGGGACACGTAAGGGTTTTAAGTGAAAGAGCCCCTACACCTCTCTGTATTCAGAGTTCTTTGTTGCCTGACAGTAAATTGGGAGGACGCTCATATTCAAAAGTAAACCATGAGGCTGTGTCTCTGGAAGGCTGCAACGGAGCCCCTGGATGTAAAAGAAGGAAAGCACGTTACCTTTCGTGAGTCTCCTCAGGATTTGACAGCGGCATTTAAAAGAGACAGCTATCATTCTCGCTGCCTGCCTCCTCTGGCAAAGCGCGCTCAGGGCTCTGCTCGGGTGAATGCAGCAGAAGCCTTTGAGTTCCTCCTCCCGCACATACCAGGCGAAAGGTAGCCCCGGCGGGGAGTGACAAAGCTTAATTCCTTTTGGCTGATGCAGAGATCAGCTCCGTGTCACCCGGCAAAGCTGTGTCATTCACTACTACCACCACCACCTGCGTGGGGAGATGTAGGGCTTAAAAAGCAGAATTTCCTTAAAAGCTAGAAAGCATCCAACTGCACACACGGACGGGGATATTGGAGGGAGCCGTTCTCCAGTCTCTCGCATTCCCTGACTGTGCAGGGAGTGATGGTTGCTGTGCCAGGCAAAGGGCTCCCTGTTTCAGTAGACGTGGTGGTTTTTGTCCTCTTTCCTCACATGTTTCCTTTCCCTTATGGTTCCTTCTGGATAAATAGGGCAAACACACCAGGAATCTTACTTCTAGAGGAGAAGGAGCCTATTTCAAATGGAAAATATTCTAATCAAGCCATATTAAATATTTAATCTTACAGATATGCAGGGAAGAAAAAAAGAAAAAGGCTGGTTTTATCACCAGGAAAGCTTTTTGACAATTGTAGACAAGTATATTACAGCTGTTGAAGCACAAGACCACAGGGGGAGGGAGAGAGGCAGAGGGAAGTGATGGATTTTTGTGTGTGGGCAGGACCATCAAGCATTTGATCATACAAAAATAAATAAAATGATGCTGCTTAGAAAGCTCACAGCAAATCAGGTTTTCTCCCCTCAATAAAGAAGAGAGCAGCTTTTACTTCACCTGAGAATTTGTTAAACATTGCACCATTTGTAAGATTTTGTAAGATTTCTTCAGCCCACCAAGAGTTTTAAATGCTTATTCAGACCTGCCTTTACAACTCATTCAGAAAACGATGAAGTGGAGCATCCCACTTTTATGGAGCCAAAAAACTAAAGGGCAAAACTCCATATCCATTCTAAAAGCCAAGCAAGTGAACCAAAATAAGCCATATAAAGTTTAAGTCAGATTCATGCAAAAACCCCAAGTACTGCATCAGATACTCTCCTTTAAGACAACAGATGATTATTTCTTTGTCAAGACCTGCTTTGTTTGTGTGATTTTTAAAAGTGCTTTCATATACTCTGTCATGTTCACTTGCTTTGATTATTAGCTCAGTCTATCTTCTGCCATCTTCTACCCATCGTTACACTTAACATTATGGTCCGGTGTTAGGGTGCACACCTTCTACTGTCAGCTATAGGAAAGCCAGACAGCTTTCATGACTGGAACTGTTTCTCTCTCCCTGCCTGTTCCACACTGCATCAGCAGCTCCATGCTTCCCAAATTCCAACTCACTATTACAGTGATTGTTTTTCTTATTTTTATTTGTTACAGCAACAGCTGTATTTCCAAGGCCAAAGTGAAACATTCCATCAGCACAACTACAATTGCACAGACAGCCCTGGTGAAAACTGATTTTTTTTCATTGTCATTAAAACCAGATAGTCATCAAGTCATCTGCTTGCCAAGCTTGTTAGCACGGCTTATAGTGGTTGCACTACCAAAGAGCTGTAAAATCCATCCAGTGGAAAAGCAGATGCACCTGAAGCTGTGAGCTGACCACTCCAGCCCTGTAATCACAGATCAAGGCCAAGGGTGGACAGGGTGTGCAAAGAAGGGTGAAACTAAGGGAAGAAGGTGAAGGTTTAAGCCCTTGTAATTCAGCAGAACAGACAGAAAATGAAAAATCTTGGACTATCACAAAGGGGAAAAAGGAGAGAAGTTGTGTGTTCTCCTCTGCCCATGATGACAAAACCAAGAGAAAAGTGGCACTCTCTTTCCTGATATGCTTTTTGAGATTTGCTACCATTCTTTCTTGCTGCTTCCTGCTCAAGTAACAGGACTTCACACCAGCTATACCAATAAATACCATCCTGTATCTGATTTTCTTTCCCTCTGCTCCACTGGAAAAGCTGTTCCACAGACCACCATGAGGCTATGCCCTCAGCACGCAGCCCCTGCTCATGACTCTTTCAGGTCTGAGATGCTGAAGCAGCCTTGGATTTGCTGCTTCCTTTCTGCAGATCAGCATCCAGAATCCTTATTACTGTCTTTTCATCTGCCAGATGCCTATCCTTGATGCCTATCCTTGATGCCATAAATTTTCTTGTGCCCAGGCAGACCCATTTAAACACCTCCCCTTACCTCAGTGATAACCAGAAGTGCAAGATGATCATTTAGCTCCCCTAACATCTGTTCTTTCATTCTGTCCAGTCAATACAGACAAGGAACACTGCATAGACTGTGTGGTCAGCAGACAGGTCTCCTTTACCACGTCTTTGGAGATGGACCTTGCCATCATCTGCCATCATCAGAGCCAGGTAAGCCTGTAGTCCTCCTTCTGCCCTTCAAAAGAAGGTGGTTTTGGTGAGCAGCTCTCAACTCAAGAGTTTGCTTTTGTCTTCTGTCTTTCAGAGTGTAATTTTGACATCCTTGGGGACTTTTGCTCTACAGAAAATGGCAAGAAGTTGTATCTACAGTGTGAGAACCAACCAGTCACTACTTGCTTTTGTGATCTGCCTTCGTGACTAACCCTGGTTCGGCATCTTAGGTGGAGGAAGCAAAAGATAGCACACTTATGGAGCCAGGAGGCCACAAAAAACAAGCTTCAGACACAGGAGAAAAATCAATCCTTTGTGTAAGGAAATGCTGAACCCTAATGGGATTATGAAAAAAGTGTATAAAACTGTAATGGATAGAGAAACAGAGATGCATATGTAAAACCAATTGCAGACCTGATCAGATAAGGCTTTACTTCCAGAGATACAGTCTTTGATCTGAAAAGTTTATTGTATTGTTTAGTACTTCTTTTAGATTACTGATACATACCCTCTGAAGCACATCATTAGCCACTTCCAACCAAGTCAATAGGATTATGCTTATATTTCTTCAGACAATTCTTCTATCTTTGCCAAGGGAGCATCTGTTAATTTGAATTCTTAAAAAAGATGTTTTAAGATAAAGATTTTGTACTTCAAGTATAGCATTGAATGAAATGACATACTATATTTACTACAGGGATTTTTTTCTGGTTTTTGGTAGTTCAGCTCTGCAGATGGATTCAATTGTTTTTTTCAGGTGAAAAAATGCGGGAAGACGTTAAAAAGGGAGAGGGTTGTGGAGTGGACAGAAGGGTAGGTAATGTAATATCAGGAGATCAAAAAACCTTCAGAGATACTGAAAACTTATTTATACTCTACATAACACAGGTTAAAGTCTTTACTAATTACATGTCTTCCTTATTAATTAGCAGAGCTAAAAGTTTTATTACTATTTTTTCTGGGATCATCTGTAAAAGTCTCTTTTTTCATTTTGATCCTTTTGGAGACCAGTATGAATTTGTATCATTTTTATTGCTGCAGTCATTCCTTTCTTCAGGAGTCTGAAAGGTTATTTATAAACTCTAGGATATATATAACACAACTATTTTTTCAACTGAATTTATATTCATAAATACTCAGTAGAAGGTCACTAGATGAAAGCAGCTTATATTTCCATACGATAAGACAGGCAGTATATTATATGTTCCTATTTAACACCATCTTCTGGTTAATCTTATCAGATCACATTAGCTGAAATAAATGAATCAAAATAAAGTTAAGATGCATTACACTTCCCTGTAGGATATAAAAAATTATGTAATGAAATTTCTCTAAATTAAATTGAAGAGTATAACCTTTAGCTAGTCTGCCATTTAGATAAAATCAGGAAATTTCTGTGAAAATACAGTATTCCATGAAGAACAAACTCTGCAAAATATTGCATATGAAGAAAAAAATTTAATTTGCCAAAAAATTGCCAAAATGATAACTTTTTTTTCATCCAGAAAAAGTAACTCTAACATTCATATCCTTCTGTTTCATAGGAATATATACACCCACAAGATACTTCTTGGTCAAATTCTACTCATACGCTGCATCAGACATTTCCTTTCACACACCAACTAAGCAGTATCTTCAAACCAGTTACACTCCCCTCTCCTCTTTTACTTTACAGCAGATTTATCCACAAGAGCTGATATAATTGTTTCTGGATGTTGCATGCTCCTGTTTTTCTTTATAGGTTAAGTTTATGTGTCACCACTCTGAAGGGGACGCACCACAGACTACTCACTTGGTCATACAGATGTACACCAAAGACTTAGACCTTTATAAAGAAAGCCAATCAACAGGGTTCAGTGAAGACAATGATGTACTCAAACTACAGCCTTAGTAAAACGTGAAGGCAAGTAGAAAAATATACAGATATCAAATGTTTCCTGTGTCAGGAAGAAACAAGGATATCTAGTGGATCCACCTGCATAAGAAAATGGAAATGAAATACGAAGTCTGAAAGCATTAAGTTTGTGTACAACTCAACATTTGTTCCACAATTTTAAAAGTTACCACTGTCACCTACCACATTATTCAAATAAAAAGTCAGATTATTAAGCAAAAAGAGAATTAATTTAGCTCTGAAAATAACAAATGACTGCATAGATACTTCTACTTTAAAAACTGAAACTCTTCCACTATTGTATTTGATACATGCTTCCATCAATCAAGAATGAGTAACAAAACCAAGAATCTCAATCTAAAAAACCCAAAATTTGAACATTTTTCTTCCCAAATAGAAGAGTTGTATTCTCATGCAGCAACAGACTCAGCCAATCCAGCATTTTGCAATAGATTCTGCTCTCTTAGAAAGATTCTCCTTCACTACAGGGAGAGGGAATAAAAAGGAAAGCACAATAAAATGACCCTGTTATTCTCCAGAGCTTAGATTATCAACGCAGACAACTTGTCAGCTTTGCATAATTTGGAGGATCTTGTAAATTTACATTTTTATTAAATCAACCACAGCAGTTATTTTCTAGCTATATTAACCACCTTTGCAGCACTGTTGGGCAATTTCACACAGACATTGCAGCAGAAGAGAAGGCTTTACAGGTCATTAAAAGTCATAGAAAGTGCTCTGACTTCAGAGGACCTTTTTTGGAGAACATTTCAGGTAGAAAGTGCACCACGTTAGAAAGCAAGGATATGTGTGTGCTTAAAGTGGTAAGAGGTGATGAGAATGAATTGGTTAAAGACCTGAGTTCATGCCAAAACACCATTGCTGTGGCACCATACAAATATGGTAGCACCATTGCCTTGGAATAGATTAGTAAAAAATAATCCAGGGGCTTTCTGGGTAGAAGAAAATCTTATTTTATTGGCTCCATTCAATGTTAGCCTTTTTGAATTGGCAAATATTAAACAACTGGTGGTAAAATCAGTCAATATTGCCACATTCTGGGATTTTTTTGTTAAAGCATTTTATAATGCAGAAAAAAATCACATTTCAATAGATTTTTTAAAAATCTGAATTAGAGATATATTTTATTAAAAAGCAAGGTAGTATTAAAGGAAACTGAATATATACATCTTTCCTATAGGAAAATAACTCTGCAGTACAGACTACAGACTAGGATAACATAAGAAGCAGTATTCCCTACATTATCCTCAATGCAATCCCACACCAGAGATTCACAAAAATGCTGTATCTTACCACTCCATATCAATTACTAGCAGAAATTAAAACCATTTTTTTTCCAGTGAAACTGAAAACCTTTTATGTATATGTATCTATATATACACACACACATATATATAAAAGTATACAAAGACTACAAGATGTTTCTTACTGGAGAAACTGTCCTCAAAAGATCTTTGAGATACAGAATCACAGAATCAGAATCACAGA